>PVQB02000026.1:0-347060 GCA_002980475.2 Fusarium beomiforme | reverse complement strand
CCCCCGAAATCTGGAGAATTGGGTGATGGAATCACGTCCAGATAACTCGTTGCGCGAATGAGCTTCAATCTAGTTGCTAGGATACAGCGCTGGGTTTTAGAAATCCAAATCTGCCGCTTTCGCATTGGACTCAGGGTTTACCCACCTCGGAGTCAGCTCCGGGTTGGCGTTCGGACTTGCTGCGATTCACGCCGAGACCCGGCGGGGTATTGACGGGGGGTGACGGACCTTCACCGGGGGTTGACCGTGCCAAGCTGGAGTCGCTCAGTATATGTGCGTCTTGACGCAGTTCAACACCATCCAGTGGCGACAGGTAAGAGTGATTTAAATCTCGTGATGGATCAAAGAGCACCAGGGGGGAAAGCGAGTTGCTTTTTACATCACTTTATTCTCATTGGTCTTGGCAGAAAAGGCCAAGGTCAAGAATTGCCCTTGACCCTCAAAATGACGTCGCTAACTTGTGTTTCTACACACCCATGACGCTCTGTATGGGCACGTCCCAATACCAGCTGGCTATTGCCATGCCGCCAACGCTCATCGCAACCGCCATGAGGAAATTGACATCATTGTTGTCCAGTAGATCCCACCCGTTTTCAATGGCTCGCGATGGTCGCTGATCTCCAAAACTTGGCTTGCGGTGCTTGTCCTTAGGATCGTAGATACCAGCATGAGCATCGTCATCATCCGCAATAGCGGAACCACCAAATTTCTCTTTTGCCTCACTCTGCATGGCCTCGGCTCCGGCATTCGAATGAGCGGCCGCGTCCGTAGCAGACTCGGCTACCAGGACGCGGTTACCACCTTCTCCTTCGACAATCTTACCGGACCGTATGTCTCTCACTGACCGTTGGAATAGGCCGCCCAGAAAACTATCCAAGACACTGCCAAGAGCACCCCAGATCACCATAAACCCCATGAACTTACGTCGCTCCAACATCGTCCACGGGGTACCTCCTGCGGGCGTTTGAGATGACTCCTCACTGCAGGATGGCAGGAACATCATGGATGTGGTGACAATAATCATTGACCCCAGCAAACCTGCACCCAAACCCAGCAAAGTAACACCGCCGTTTGTTCCACGAGGCACTTTTCGGAGTGTTGGCGATGTGATCAGTCGAGGTTGCCCCGAGGACAGGATACCAAGCTCGGAGCTGAAAGTATCGGCCGCAACGGCCGCATAATTGGCAATTATGCCAACGACCAGGAGGTCACCGCCCCATGAAAAGCATAGTGATCCCGTAGGATCCGGAGTATTAGGATCGGCGAATGCAGCTTCTCGTTTTCGTAGTTGGTTCGCATGGAGGATGGAAAGGACAGAGGCCATCAAGCTGTTGGCGAGAACTAGAGGAATGTCAGCCGATTATGAATAGATGTATAGCACTACAGCATCAAGTGCTTACCTTGAACGTGTGTCCTAGGCCCTTCTCCTCCAGATGTACCCTTTGAGCGAAGCGTATAATTGGCCTTGATTCCTTCCTTGATCTGAGGCTTCGTCAAACATATTCCTGGTGTCCGTATAACGGGCGCAAATACTCACGTGTGTTACGCGCGTTCCGGCAAGGAAGAATACGCATAGGAGTGCAAATGGAAGATTCCATGGGTGGTAGGCGTGTGCGGCAGCTGTCAGAGTCGCAGCGAAGATGCCAGCGGGCGTCAAAGAGTTCTTACTCTTGGCGCGGTAGATGAGCGCGCAAGTTGCGGGGAGAGCATACAGCAATCTCATGACTGATGGACTCAAGCGCTTGGAATATTGAAGTTTCAGGGCGCAGAAAGTGAGCTGAGTTCGTCCTTGTCGAGTTTCCTTATGGTTCAAACAATCGCACCTGCTTATTCACAAGCCGAAGCTAGCCAATTTGACAGCAAGCTCCCTCGTCAATTATTACGTCAGCGATAATGGTGTGAAGGAAGGACTGAGCCTAAACAGTTACATGTGAGAACTTGAGGAAGAGCGACTTTGACAACGAAAAAAAAATGCCCGTTCTAGGAACATGTTCATTAGAGAGAGAGACGGCCTGATTTATAGCACCTGGGTTCCAAGCCTAGCGTCAAAGTGGTGTCTATCCAACTCTCCAATACTTAGGTCTTTGCACACCCTCCATTACAGTCCACTATTCCTTGTACCTCTGAAGATAGGATAATGGTTTTAATCTTGCATTGGGAAGTTTCATGTAACAGGTAAATAAATGGCAAGATACATCCTCAAGTGCGAAAAGCAAATCGATATTCGCACAATAAGCAAGGTATTTGCACTGTTATCTTCAAGAGACTACCCTAAACTTTGGAGCTATTATCTGTAAGATGTCTCTGGCCAAAATATGATACAAGATAGCTCTCTAACACCGATCTGGACTTTATTGCCTTATCAAGCTCAGTCCTTCTGACTTGATTTCTTGCCCAAAACTATTGCGCGAACCCTCGGTCAGGTCCACTTCCCCTGAGGCCCGGTCCCAAACGTACAGCTAAAAAGGAACATGCAACTTCAACTTTATAAGAATGAAATCCACAGGATAAGTGAACAACTTAGCCTCAAGAGCTCAGAGCCTTCTGGTAAGCGCCTCTTAGACTGATTCGAATAGTTTGTGGTAATATTTGCAGTCATAATCTGACTCTCGACCAACAGGAGGTTTCTTACAAAATTCTATATTCTAAAAAGTTAACACGGAAGATAACGAAGGATACACACTGGCTCATAGTCTCATTCAGCCGTAAGTTTGTCTAGTGATAAGGGTATCAACAATAACATTCGCAAAAGGTTGATAAGGAGCCTCAGTGTACGGTCTATGATTATTGCTACGTCACAGACGCGGAAGATTATGAATGAATTCTACTATACTAAATAGAAGAGGTTACCCGCATACGAAAGTGAGATAGGTGAAACTATAGGTAACATGATGTAACGCCACTAGAACAATGCCGACTTTCTGTCGCTCAAGATTTGATTAGAATATCCATGATACAAACACTGATCCAGCGCACGCAATGCTCAATATTGGGAAGATATCGATGCCGCCAGCGGCGAGTATCCAATTTAACGTTCGCCAATAACATAATAACACGCTTAATTCTGATTTCGTCCGATATCATCATGCTTTAGACCAGTGCCCGAAGCTTCGTCAGCCATCCACTTGAGTAAAGTCAAGTCTCGTCCATGCCTAGTGACTGGAAGGACATATACGGTGCCTCTTCTGCACTTGTGGGTGGCCAACCCCACTGGCTGTGTTGAATGGAGACTGGGCCCGCGGCCTCAAAATTCATCATAGGGGGCGCTTGTGAATACCACATGCTCTGCATAGGAGTTCCATCTTGAACCCCTTGTTGGACAATAGGGGGAGAATTCATGTTGGTCGACATCATCCCCTGGGGAAAGGTTTCGTTGATTGGCCATTTGCTAATCTCCTCGAATGGGGTAAAAGAGTGAGTTGATACACTGGTAGAAGAGCCCGACGAAGATGGCATAGATGATGATACTCTCGAGGAAGCCTCAGCCCCTTGAAAGGGAGACGACATATCATTCAAGGCTTCATTGCTCGCGATGAAGCCATTCGGGGACCTGACATTGCTTTGAGGGGAATGCGACACGGATCGCATATTGTTCATACCCGGCTCCAACAATCCCAGCGCATTGGTAGTGCTATTATTGCCGAAAGCACGAGCGCATGACTTGATTTGTTTCTGTATACTACGCAAGGTTGTACCCTGGTAGAATGGTTCGTCTTTGCTGATTGTATACAGGGAGCTTGCCAAAGAACAAAGACGATTGTCCCACTCGGGGCGGAAGCAATTCTGATCGAGACCAAGTGCTAAGTTGTCTCGAATGAGGTTGAAGGCTCTTGAGCAAGTGTCTAGAAGGCTACAAAGAGCCTTGGAAAGGGGTTGCTGGAATGGAGAAGTTGGGTTGATGTTCTGATGGAGTTGTCTGTTGGTTAGCGACAGGGACTGTATGATTTGTTCTATACAGGAGCAGAATTGATGAACAGTGTCAGCTGGAACAGTCACATGCTCGTAGAACGAACCGTTCTTGGGGAACAGAGACTGAATGATCATGGTATGGTGAAACGCAACAAGTAGTTGCCACAATCTGTCATCATCTTGACCTCTTGCTTTCGAGTCCTCTGTATTTGTACACCCAAAAGAGCGGATAGCTTCTTTGCAGATACCGACGCCATGTTTTGATGCAGCCTGGTCTGAGGTCTGGGCGAACAAGTATGCAACCGTGGTGACGACATGGACAAGTGGCCGCATTTCCCGAATGTTGCTCTTTTGCTTCTGTAAGGTATTGAAGTTCTCCGAGACGAGGTCAAGCTGTATGGAAACTGATGTAGTATCGGTCATGGGAAGGCCATCGAGGGCAAAGGTCGATGGAGTAGCATCGGGTAAAACTCCTGCTTGTATAGAAGTCCAAATGTGAAGGGAAAAGGTCGTCCACCAGAGACAAGAGACAACCTCTTTCTCAACATCAAGAACATCAACACCATTTATGCGGCTGGAGTTCGGTTGAGAGACATCTCTCGACATACAGTCCTTGATCTCGGTGACTAGCTTGCTTGCAACTTCGATGTAGCACACCGCTCGGCGGAATTCGTTCGAGGATAGGGCGTTCCAGGCCAACAACACCAAGGTCTGTGCTGTGGTGACCCCTTTGTAGACTCTAGTGGGTACACCAGAGTATACGAAATCATTGTCTTCCAAAGGGCGATAGCAGGGTCTCATTTGTAGTTGAGTCTTGGCCCACTGCAAGAGTTCGTGTCCACGAGTAACAGTAGAATCCTCTCCAACAACGAAGCTGGCATCAGCAAGCATCACTGCCATGAGTATCTCGTCGCATGTATCTTCGCGAATTTCTCGAAGGAGTAACGTCTTGGATATGAGAAATGTTAGGGGATGCGCAGAGAACCAAACGTCGATAAGCTGATTGCGCTGTCGGTGGCTCAAGGTTGATAGCGGACTGCAATACGCCGAAGGGTTGTCAAACATGTTGATAGAAGCATCGTTGGATAATCCTGGTCGAATGAATTGGTTGCTTGGCTCACTCGGCTGGGAAGACCCCAAGTCGCTATATGTCTGGCCGACAGAAGCGACTAGGTCGAAAGCTATCAGGGCCAGAAGACCAGTATATCTGGCCTCTGTGTTATTTTGCCGTTGCTGAGTTTCTCCTACGTCTCCAAAAAGCGACTGGGAAAACTTGTCCTGAAACATCTGCTCGAGGGATGCAGCAAGGCTCTCAGCACCATCCACCAATGGGGCAAGATCTTCGTGTGTTCTACCAGGAGACATAGAGGAGGCAGAATTGGCAGAACATGATCGCCTTCTCTTGCTATCAGGTAGTTCATGTTCACTTCGTACCTGTAAAAGGTTGGCTTTGGTGCTGTCGAAACTCAAGTTCCGCCCCTTCGGCCGTGGGGGTTCAAAATCGTAAATGCAGTCGGCACCTTGCTTGCGACAAGCCTCGCAGATTGTTTCATTAGAACACTTGATTTTCCGCGCCCGACAAAAAGCACAAGATCGTCTCAGGGGATGTTTCGAACTCATTCTGCTCAATGGGTGTAGCTGTTGAAGACTGGGTAACCATATGTCAACAAACCTGGGGGCCAGAGGAACCTGACTGTTCTGGGGAATTTGCAAAAAGAGATCTGATCTCGGAGGAACGCCAAACAAATGATGTTTATATGAGATTGAAATGGCGTCGGCTGCCTGGGTTTAGTTTCGAAATAGAGTAGCCTCAACAGGAGCTAGACAAGCTCACACTGTAGGGTTTAGATCAGATCAACGCTCAGGGCCTCGAAGAAGGTTTCTCGTCCCATTGGTAGGTAATCTTAGAAGTAGCCGAAAAGCTTGTCAACCATCCATGTCAAAGGCCTGCATCATTTAGGGCTGATAGCCTCAATAAGGTGGCAGTGGCAGTGTTTGGGTCAAGAAGCACCACTCTGCTGGTAACTTGGAGGGACAGACCTTACCTCAACTAAGAGAGACAACATGTTCGAACAAGCGGCTGAAGATGACACATCGACAGAAGGCAGTGTAAACAAGCGTCAGATGCTTATTCTAATTTTGAGGGTATCACATCAAACAAGAAATGTTCAGCACGTTGTCAGGCTCCCAACAAGGCATCTCGGTGGATCCGATGTCATTAATACGGATTACTTTGCATTGTATACGAAAATTCTTGATACGCCAAGCTCAGTCTTACTGTTCTTCGTGTAGCTCTCGTAAGTTAGTCTAGATCCTCGGTTCAACAACATGAGAACTCTACTGTGAATCGCACAAACAGGATCTTCAGTTAGACTCCACTCAATGCTAGCTCTTTTGGTGAATACTTAACTCATCATGGAGAAGCACTTCGCACTGCCTGCCTAATATGGAACACTTGAAATAGCCAGTGTCTCGCAGCAATAACTTGATTTAGACCCTCCGAGGCTGTACGCAGTCAAAAGAATACACTGTACGGAACATTGCGACAAGCCTTGTTGTAACCTGTCATGTCCCCATAATAGAGGAGAAACAAGACCAGTGGTGTGGTTATCCTCCGGCATTTGATCTCACTCGGCATCTGACGCAGAGCAAAGATGACCTCAATGGGCGGTAAGGGGTCAAACGGTGCCGTTTCTTAGTCTTTGTGTGGCGCCGAGCCATTGGTTCTCGCGTTACTAGTTCTGTTGGGCTGAGTCTTACATGGCTTTCTCGTGGCTATCTGGTTGTGGCCAATGATGAGATCCGAATGTGTGTTCCCATGCAACATGATTCTCAGCTGAGGGACATGTTTGCTTTGTATCATGCATGGGTGTTAATGAATATGATGGTTGATCTCGGCAGTTCAACACATTCATATACCACAAAATTGTTACCAAAGAAAACACATTACAAGTAAAACAATCATTTTTCACAATCACTTCATAAAACCTCGAAGCTCAAATAAAGCTGATGCATCTCCACACGGAACGTCGTCATGCTGAAGGCTCATGGTTCGATTAGTTCTAGACCTTGCGCCAGAGATATCGACGGGAAATGCCGATGCTGTCAAGTCACACTCACCCTCACACTAATAAGAGGGCTTGACATTGTGGTGGTAGAGTTACTGGGCAACCAACCGGTTCCGGTTTACCTAACATTAGACGAGCCCTACCTTACAATTTTGTGGCTGTATGCAACATGCACAATGGCAAATTCCGTTGACGCCTACCACATAGTGTGCATGACGAGACCTCATTTCCAGCCAAGGCAGAATTATTGTTTAGCTATACCATTCGCATGGACAGTGACCATGAGAGCCATAAACATACTTGTCCTGTTCTGGTAGAGTTAACTCAAATTCAGAGACATGAGGGTAACACAAGAGACTTCATAAATAGTCCAAATCAAACTTTGATTTTAATAATGCCAGTAGGCACATGATTGGTATCCGCTAAACCAGTCCCGCACCATGTGTTGAAATGCCACGCCCTAATGCTTCGCCTTTCCATCCGTTCCCACGTTGAGTTGAGGGAGTACAGTACCATGTACATCGCTGCCGACTAAAATCCATTATGCGTGAGTGTTTTTAAATTTAGAAGAGGCCTTCGATCTCGCCTGTCTCAACATTGACATCAACGTTGAGATAACCAGGTGCTGTCGGTAGACCGGGAATTGTCTGGATATCCGCGGCAAGGGCGTACCTAGTAATTTGTTAGTTACGTTACATTACGTTCAAAAAGCAAATAAGCTTACAGGTACCCTGCTCCAGCAGCCATCCTCACATCACGAATGGGGATTGTGAAGCCAGTAGGAGCACCCTTCAGGTCGGGATCATGAGATAGAGAGTATTGCGTCTTGGCCACGCAGATAGGAAGGTTACCATATCCTTGGCGAGTGTATGTATCGACCTTCTTCTGAGCGAGCTCGCTTAACTCGACCTTCTCGGCACCGTACATCTTCTTGCCAATTGCCTCAAGACGCTCTTGAACAGTACCCTCAAGATCATAGGTGAGCTTCAAGTCCTTGGGCTTCTGAGAAGCCGCGATAACACCGTAGGCCAGGTCAACAGCACCCTTACCACCCTCAGCCCAGTGGTTAGCCAGGATAGCATCCTCGGCACCTGCCGAGATAGCTTCCTCACGAATGACAGCAATCTCGGCTTCCGTGTCAGTGGCGAATTTGTTGATGGCAACGACAACAGGAATGCCAAAGGATTTAGCGTTGGTAATCTGCTTCTTCAGGTTCACGCAGCCAGCGCGCAGAATGTCAACATTCTCCTCCTTGTAAACGGGGCTGAGGGCAGCGCCAGGGGCGATGGGAGGTGCACCACCATGAACCTTGAGGGCTCGTACAGTAGCAACAACGACGACAACATCGGGAACGAGGCCAGAAGTTCGGCACTTGATGTTGAAGAATCGCTCACCACCCATGGTAAAGTCGAAACCAGCTTCGGTAACAACAAAGCCAGCCTTCTCATCGTGATCCTCGTCAGGCTCAGTACCGGCAAGCTTCAGGGCGAGCTTGTCAGCAAGGATAGAGCTTTGGCCGATGCTGATATTGGCAAAAGGACCAGCATGGACAAATACAGGAGTACCCTCAAGTGTCTGCATAAGGTTAGGCTTGATAGCATCTTTCATGAGAGCAGTTAGAGCACCGCCCGCACCAATATCATCAGCAGTAACTGGGTCGCCATTACGTGATGTTGCTACCACCATTGAACCCAGGCGCTCACGCATCTCAGCCAGACTGTTGCTGAGTGCCAGGATAGCCATACACTCGCTAGCAACTGTAATATCGAAACCAGTCTCTCGGGTCTGACCCTTTTCAGTGGGGGCGGTTCCTACTGTGACTCCTCGAAGGTGACGGTCATTGACGTCCAGAACTCGTCTCCAAGTAATGGTCTCAGGATCAATGTCCAGTCTGGCAAATCGGTGAATCTCGTCTTCAGTCAATTCATCGGGGTTGGTCTTGTCAATTCCGAGCTTCTTTAGTCGGCGGAACATGACGGGGGCGAATTTTCTCTGGCCGTTCTTTGTGGGGACTAGTCGCTTATACAGAGGACCGTCCTTCTGTGTGTTCTCGTGGAAAATACGAGTCTCGATAGCAGCTGCCAACAAGTTATTGGCAGCTGTGATGGCATGGATATCGCCGGTAAGGTGCATATTGAATTCATCCATAGGAATAACCTGACTGTAGCCTCCTCCAGCCGCACCTCCCTTGATACCAAAGGTAGGACCTTGGCTGGGTTGTCGAACGTTGGCAAAAGTCAGACGTCCAACATGAGCTCCGAGAGCTTGAGCCAATCCCATAGTTGTGGTAGACTTGCCTTCACCCAGAGGTGTGGGAGTAATGCCAGTAACAACGACATAGCGGCCATTTCTTCGGTGCTCCAGTCGCTGCAACAGGCCCAGGTCAACCTTGGCCTTGTATGCGCCATAAGGCTCTAGCTCGTGGGGAGCAATGCCGACCTCGGCAGCAATTCGTGTGATTTCCTTGGGGTTTTGCGCCCGTGACACAGCGATATCTGAAGGAACAGGCTCCTCCAGTTTCAGGGGTAAGGGGATTGTCTTCCGAAGCTTCTGAGATTCAAAGTACCATGTTGTGGCATCGACAACATTTTGCATCAGCATAGCTACGGTCATGGGTCCGACACCACCGGGGACGGGAGTGATTGCTGATGCGACCTCGACTGCGGCGGCGTAGTCGACATCGCCAACAAGTCGTTGACCAGACTTTTTGGTGGCATCGGGTAAAAAGTTGGTTCCGACGTCAATGACAACAGCACCAGGCTTGATCCAGCTGCCCTGGACAAACAGAGGTTGACCAATAGCAGCAACCACGACATCTGCATTCTTGACGTATTCCTGGATGTTTTGCGTCTTGGAATGCACAACAGTGACAGTGGCATCAGCGTTTCGCAACAGGTAGCTCACAGGGCTACCGACAATGTCACTTCTTCCAAGAACAACAGCGTTCTTTCCCCTAAGGTCAATCCCCGACTCCTGAAGAAGGATCATGACACCCTTTGGTGTGCAGGGCACGAAAAGAGGCTTGCCGCCCCTCTTGGCCAGTTCTCCGATGTTTTTGGTGCCAAAGCCGTCAACATCCTTCTCGCCTGCCACAAAAGATGTGACAGTGTATTCGGAGATGTGTTTAGGGAGAGGCAACTGAACCAGAATACCGTGGACAGTAGGATCATGGTTGAACTGACGGATATGGTCAAGAAGCTCCGCCTCTGTGATAGACTCAGGATAGTGAAGTAACTGGCTGTCGATACCAGCCTTTGTTACGAGTCAGCGAATGTACCTTACTGAAACTTGATTAAGACTCACCTCTCCAGCAGCCTTGAGCTTCATGCGAACATAGGTAGCTACACCATGGGGTTAGTGGTGAGATGATCTTATGATGGCGGGGCAGAATTATAACGAACAAGAGTCTGAACGATCACCCACTGTGATGCAATTGAGTCAGCTTTGGACAACCAGAGGATTACAGGTAACTTTGCCATACCTTGGATGATCTTGAGGCATGGCTTAAACCTAGGGTTGAGCTTCTGTTTTTCAGTAACCTCGGCGCAGAGCTTCTCCCGGATGGATTTGGCAATAGCATTGCCGTCGAGCTTTGCAGCAACCATTGTAGTCGAGGAAAAGAGTCTTTTCTGGTTTTCGAATGAATTAAAAAAAGACAAAGACTTGGACTCGACAACAGAGGTTGAAACAAACTTGTTTCGTCGTTTGTTGACTGAGAGGCAGTCGTTGTATATGAAGTGGGCTGTCGGGTTGTGAGGAGGGGCAGTCCGAATAGCGGCGTTCACGAAAGGCACGGTCGACACGGAAGAAACGACCGAACACGTGTGAAGGGAAGTATGCCTGTGCGATTTTGTTCGTAAACACGCCTGTGGGTGGGTGAGAATCTGACTTTGTTGGGCCCCGCCTAATTCTATTGCGGGTTCGGCTTGGTGCGTATACAGTCGGCAGCTCAGCCGTTGATGTCCAAGGCATATTCTCGTTGCATATCGTGATATCGGTATCGGTATCGATAACGTTGAAGATAGAGAACGTAAATGCCGTTGTTGTCTCGGGATCACTCGGGAACTATTCGATTCAAACGACCCGGCACAACGGAGGACCGTGCCGTACATGATCAACTGGAATATAATTATAGTCCTAGTTGTATGTAGATGTGTATGTTATTAGTCCCAATGCCGAACAATCTCCTGATGCCCGACGGATCAATGGCGAGAGCATATACATGTAGATCTATGCAATGTAATGCAAGCCTCTCCTTGGGGAAATGTTCTAAGTCTTAGTGAAAGAAGGGAGCATAATAAGCGAAATCGTCGACCAGTAACACGATGTTTGCTGATGATGGTAATAATACAATATTGTACAGTAACACTCAGTCTTCAAGTCGATAGACTTAGTATTTCGAAAAGTCTTTCGTCAAGGGCAACTCTCTTTGTAACTCGTCCATATTCGAGGACTAGATCAGTCCACGGAGTTGGTCGGCTATGTGACTGATTCTGCATCAACGGGGGATTTGATACGCGAGCAGCATGTCTCGTACAAAGGACATCAAGGTGACTCGGTTGTAAACAACCCGATTTCAGGGCCAATGAGATTATGGGTAGTTGTGTTGTGATGCCTTCAAAATTGAAGTAGTCTTACACTGAGAATGACAATGCCAGAATTCTAGAATTTTAGCCGAGGTGTTGATGCCTCAGGACGATTCACTTAATAGCGAGCTGAGATCCAAGGAGCGTCATTCTATGAGTCGACTTCAATATTTTTACAAATGATTACTTAGAATATGACTCTTGAATCCTTCATGACTCTTCTCAGACTCATATTAATCTATGATAACTTGAAATAATAGGCATCACAATGTGCCAAACGTGGTTAAACCCAACTTTAACACCTCTTCCCTACAAATCAGGCATGAGCCCTGTGCCCCTCCTAACTCAGCTCAAGGCGGGGGAAGTGATTTCGATTTCTAGCCCCACCAAAACGCACAACCACCAAAAATTCCATCGCGAAAGCCCTCGCCATATAACCAGCCGCTCCGAATCTGCCTCCGCCATCAACCCCCAGACAACGACAATATGAGGCCCATTCTTCTTGCCGGGCACGAGCGTGCGCTCACCCAAATTAGGTATGTCTGTGTCTTGATTTGTCTCTAAATATATGTGATACAGTCACAAAGAAAGGGGAAAAGAATATCTTACTTGATACAAACCTTGGGGATACCTTCACTTGGAACCTTGGCTAACCTCCGACTATAGATTTAACAAAGATGGCGATCTTATCTTCTCCGTTGCAAAGGATCAGCAAATCTGCGCCTGGTTCTCCCACAACGGCGAACGACTTGGAACCTATCACGGCCACGTCGGTGCCATCTGGACTGTCGATGTCAACCCCACCTCAACCATGATCGCCTCCGGTTCTGCCGATAACACCATCCGTCTCTGGGAAGTCAAGACTGGCCGCCTCATCAAGACTTGGGAGTTCCCTACTGCCGTCAAACGAGTCGAGTTCAACGAAGATGCCACCAAGCTACTGGGCGTTACCGAGAAGCGAATGGGTTACCTCTCCAACATCGTCGTCATCGACATCAACCCCGATCTCAATGCTGAACAGACCGACGAGAAGGCTCTTACCATTGTCTGCGACGAGAGCAAGGCCACCGTTGCTGGCTGGAGTGCCATTAGCAAGTACATCATTGCCGGCCACGAGGATGGTAGCGTAAGCCGATACGACGCCAAGACCGGTGATCTTCTCGACAACGTTCCCGTTCACGAGCTCAACCAACCCATCGTCGACCTTCAGTGGTCTCCCGACCGTACCTACTTTATCACCGCATGCAAGGACAAGACTGCCAAGGTATGTCTGATCGAACTATTCCATATACCGAAATACTAACATGTGAAGCTTATCTCTGCCCGCGATCTCGAGGTCCTCAAGACCTACACGGCCGATACACCCCTCAACAGTGCGACCATCACTCCCAAGAAGGAATTTGTTATCCTTGGTGGTGGTCAGGCCGCTATGGATGTTACCCGAACTTCTGCCCGTCAGGGTAAGTTCGAGGCCCGTTTCTACCACAAGATCTTCGAGGATGAAATTGGCCGTGTACGAGGTCACTTCGGTCCCCTCAACACTGTTGCTGCCGATCCTACAGGCAAGAGCTACGCCAGCGGCGGAGAGGACGGATACGTGCGAGTTCACCACTTCGATAAGGGCTACTTCGATTTCAACTATGAGGTCGAGAGGGAACGAATCAACCGAATGCAGTAGATGCGTTCTTTTCCTGTGTGCTTGCATAGTACGGCGTTTGGGGGACAAACAAATAAATCTTTTTGTTCAAATGGGGCAAGAAATAAACGGGAGCTGGACGTGATGAAATAAGAACTGGGAGTGTATAAGGGGAGATAAGAGGATGACAAATGGGTTTGTAATTCTTACCGTCTCTCCAGGGTTTAGGGAAAGGTCGAAATTGCACGATTGATCACGTTTCTACGACTATGGATATGTCCATCACCCTTATTGATCATGCTTACGGCAATCACGGTTCGCTACTTCACGCAGAGTTGAAGACTCCAGGCGGACAAGCAACTAGACATGGTTCTTCTGCTCTTAAGTTACTCTTTATACTGTACCATCAACCATTTTCGCGCCTAACCTCCAACCCGCCGAGACATCGTGTGATGCATGTTCCAGCCTCTGGTACAAATGACCATGCTAGATTAAGCAAATACGTACACATTGACTTCTCTTATAAGTCCTCAAAGCAACCAAACGCCAAAAGTCTATCCTTTGTCCACCCATGAGCATACTATAGGCTCTTTGATTTTCCTCACTTCTTTTTACCCTTCTTGCCCTTGGCAGAACCTCCTGCGGACGCAGTAGAGGCTACACTAGATGCTCTTGATGGAGTGGCGGAGCTGTTCTTGCTAGATTTGACGGACTTTACATTATCGAGGGCCTTGTTCTGTAAAACATGTTAGTCATAGACAAAAGACAAATGCAATCACTTATTGGCTCACCTTGACGCCGTTCTTAGCCTTCTTCTTTGCAGGTGCCATTCCAAGAATGCTATCCTCGTCGTTCTCGTCATCAGGCTCTCGCTTAGATTTTCCGTTAACCCCGTTTGAGCCACGAGCAGGAACGTCCTCAAACTCTTTGACAATAGTAGTGATCAAAGTAGTGCATCGACGGGACAGTTCAATTGGTGTTCGACTGAGGAAGAACCAGTCAAACCGGAACAGAGGTGATTCTCTAATGTCGTCTCGCATCTTTTCATAAAGCCCTTCTGAATCAATGCCATATCGATCAAGTAGAACTAATAGGAATCGGTCCTCTTCCTCAGTGTACACTTTTTTGTTCGTAGTTGAGACAGAATAGTTGATCTTGAGCTGCTGAAGAGGAACACGATACTGTTGCATTTTCTTTCTCAAGAGCTTTTGGTGGTGACCAGTGCGGCGAGTCCGCTCCTCACCATCTTCGATAGTCTTGATGTATTTGGGATAGTCGGCGATCTCAGTATATCGTTGCCAAAAGACCTTAGCATAGGCCTTGATTTCCGGGGCTGACTTGCTGTCGATCTCATTGGAGATGCCTTCGTAGTCGGTTCGTCCGTACTTGCCTGATCCGTTGACAAACTGTTGAAAGTCTCGCTTGTTCCAGTCTCCGAAACCTTGTAATGACAGTTTTTCCTTTTCCTCTCTTTCCTCCTCAGTTAAAGGCGTAGCATTGTCAATCTCCTGCTGGTCGAGGGCTCTCTCAGCCTCTCGTTCCTCGAGAGTTTCTTCGTCACCGTCAGGTAAAGGAACCTTATACCCGATCTCCTTTCGGTAGTAAGCAGTCTCCCTATCTTGGAGATCCCGCAGACGTGGTGGATAAAATTGATAGTCGTGAACAGGAACCTGCTTCGGTGCTCGGGGTGCCTTTGGCTTAGCGTCGGCCTTGGGGTTGGGATACATAGTTTGTCGGAAGTACTTGTCCATCGAATATGACTGTTCCTTTCGCTCTCGCTTAGCAGGGTTAATCCAGGTCATGTTTATGTTCTTCTTTGCGTTAGCAAAGTTTTCGCCGTTCCATTCGTAGGCAGACTCTGAGGTGAACTTTTGTAGATCATCAATTCCCAGCTTCTCGTATTTTGCGTTCAGCTCCTTGGTTCGGTTTTCACCTCTGGCAAGGATCTCGTCGATATCGTCATCGCCAACTTCGCCGTCCTTGGAGGCCATGTTACCAGTGGGTCCCTTGGACTGGAAGACCTTCTCAGCACCATGCTGAATCATGGAAAGAAGTTCATCCTTGTTGGCTGCGGCTTTGGCGGCTTGTTGGGCGCGGCCTTGTTGAATGACCAGTTGATCCAGTCGTAGCTTCTGCGCGGCCCTCTCTAAAACCTTTTCTTCGATGGCATTATCTGTGACAAATCTGTATACAACAACCTGCTTAGTCTGGCCAATACGATGGGCTCGGTCCATGGCTTGGAGATCAGCTTGAGGATTCCAATCGCTGTCATAGAGAATGACAATATCGGCAGTCGTCAAGTTAATACCCAGACCACCAGCACGTGTTGTAAGTAGGAAAACGAACTTTTCCGAACCAGGTTTGTTGTAGTCATCAATAGCAGCAATTCGATCTTCATGCGCTGTGCCACCATCAATTCGGCAGTACTTGTACTCTCGGAAAACACAATAGTCTTCGAGGATATCCAACAATCGACTCATTTGAGAGAAGATGAGAACGCGGCTACCCTGCTTCTGAAGCCGCTTGAGGAGTTTGTCGAGGACAGCCATTTTACCAGCATTGTAGATTAAATGCTCATCGGTTGTGTAAGGAGGTCCTGGTTCGGCACCTTCGAACAGATAAGGATGGTTACAACATTTTCGAAGCTGCATCACAATGTTGAGTAGTCGCGTCTTCGACTCTCGTTTGCCACCTGCACCATTAACAGCATCAATATCCTTCTCCAGGATCTTCTGGTACCATTTGACCTGCATTTCCGACATGCCAAGATAAACGTTCACTTCTTTCTTGGGCAAGAGACTCTTCTCCACGTCGCTCTTTACGCGACGCAGCAAAAAGGGGCGAAGAACTCTGTGTAGTTGTTGAACAACTGTATCTTGATCACGATCTTGGCCAGAGAACCATTGGTCAAATGCTTCCGAGTCACCGAAAACGTCGGGAAGTAAGAAGTTCAGAAGAGCCCAGAGTTCGTGCAGGTTGTTTTGTAAAGGTGTGCCGGTAATAAGTAACCGATTTCTAGAGGTGAACAATCGGATAACCTGTGAGAGTGATGACTCTTCGTTCTTGATACGATGTGCCTGAAAGTATGTTAGCAAATGAAACGCTCAATCGTTTAAGAATAACGTACTTCGTCAATAATGATATACTCCCAGGCGAATTTCTTCAAATGCACTTTCTCTCGAAGTACCATTTCGTAGCTGGTGATGCAAACATCAAACTTCTCGTCAACAAGCCGATCGTTGATGAGGCTCTGTCGCTCATCTTTGGCACCCTGAAGCACCAAAACGTCGACTTCGGGTGTCCATTTGGCAAACTCTCGCTTCCAGTTGTCGAGTGTAGACTTGGGCACAATGACCAAATGTGGCCCAGTAATGTCGAGGATATGCCGAAGGTAACCAAGAAAAGAAATTGTTTGCAACGTCTTTCCGAGACCCATCTCATCGGCAAGAATGCCAGAAATACCGTTCTCATGTAGGGAAATGAGCCAGTTGAGACCGGCAATCTGGTAGTCTCTCATAGTGCCGTTGACAAACGGAGGAGATTCTCGGAAGACTGTCTCAGCGGAACCGCCGTGCTTCTCGTCTTTCAAAAGCTCGGCGTCTTCTTCAGCTTCGGTACGTCGACGTCTCTCGCTCGTAGCGCCTCCTTGTCTTCCAGCACCCTTCCTGCCACGGGCAGATTCAGCATTTTGTCGATCGATTTCTGTCATGATATCGCGAATCTTGGGGTCGGGGTTTGTCTCAATGAAATGACGGAATAGGTCCGTAAGGCCGAGAAGGTATCGAAATCGACGGATAGTGTCATCTTCCTGCAGGCTTGGTTAGATCGTTTCGAATTACAGCCTCGTCTCGGGGTGCGACAAACCTTGGATTCACCTAATCGATCGTGCTTCTTGCCAAAAATACTGCGACGTAGTTGGTTGACTTCTGTACGGCGCCTGCGGCCATCTCCAGTGGGCTCTCCAGCGACGCTGCTAGCAGTGGTGCTAGGGTTTTCGGTATCAGTGTAATCGGGGGTCTCATCAACTTCCTGAACGAAGTCATTAGCATAAGCTCTTACTTTATAACGATTCAAGTCCACAGGTCCACTTACCATCTCTTCTTCCTGTCTATGCTCCTGCGCGTCAGACATGGACGCGTCAGTATCGACAGCATGGGCTCGAGAACGAGGCGCCATTGTAAATGGTTTTGAAACCTCTTTACGCGACTGACCTCTAGAAGACGCGTTTTATAGAGGTTGCAATGTGAAGCGGAGGTCAATGCAAGTAGCCCTTTAAGTTTTGTAGCGACTGGTGTAATTTTGGAGAAAAATGCGATTTAGTAATCACAGCCACGTCGCTTGAGGGATTGAAGAGAAAGTGTAGATGTGGTTGTGAAGGTGTTGGCGGGTAGAATCTAATCCGTCACCTCGAAGGGGGCCAATCTGGGCTAGCGGCGTGCATAGACCCTTGTAAATGGCAGTGGGCCCCGCGATGCAGCAAGGGAAGAAAGGATATTCCGACAAATATTTAACAACGTCACCATGGTTCACTGTTTTTTATTCAGGAACGCACTCGAAATTCAAAAGCAATCATAATTCATATTCATAGGGGAATCTCGTTTTGCGGACTCATTTGAGTACGAAATCCGAAGACATTTTTGTGCGCTGTACAGTAAAAGCTTGTCCAAGCTTCTGAAGAGTCACGTGGCTGATGTCTCCACATTTATAGAAAGGTACCGACCCCTCGGTTAGTGCCGTCCATCAGGCTCTGTCCATGCGCCATTGAAGTGGATGTGATCTGGGCAAACGCTTCGTGACCCCAACCTTGATTCCTTGTCAACTATCTCGGACATAGCTCTTCAGGAGCAACATTCCCAACTTACCTGACTCCCTTGTCACGAAATACACCTTTTTCTCTCTCCTACACAGGAGCCATTTCGGATACCAAAACTCCTCTCTTTTAGCTACCAGGTGAGGTGATTTCCCCCTTGACATTGCAAATCATCTCTGACTTCATTTCCAGTTTTCCGCTCCCCTCTCGTCGCCTAATCACGATGGAGCCTATGAGGGGCGTTTCCGGTAGCATGGGCAAACAACCTGCTCAGCAAGAAAGCCCTGAACAACTTCTCGATGTTTTCAAGGCAGCCGCCCTGTCGGTAACCAAGCTCTACAAGATCTCGGCTGCAGGACAGTCAAAGGCTCGTGCCGATGGATACCAGGACTGCCTTGACGACCTTTTGCAGTTCTTGGATAAAGAAGGGATGGGTCTGGGTGATGGAGAAGGGTGGAAGATCCGGAAATGGGCGACAGAAAGGCTTGACGGACGTGAGAGCAGCTCTCTGAACACCGAGAGTGAGGACGAGGTCGAAAAAGCAGAAACAGCCTCATCGCCCGAACTGACTAGAACGAGTATCCCTCCCCAACCGGCGAGCCAAATCCGAACCGACTCTGCACCACCGAGCATTCCTCCTTTCGAACAGCCTACACCCATAGTGGTTCCATCTCAAGACAACTTTACTTTTCAATCATCACACCCGTACCCGAATATCGCTACCCTGGACCTGTCTGACTCTAGACCTCACGATGACCTGCCTGCTCCTACACGGCCAACGAAAACCAGACTTGCTGGCGGTCCCAGTCGATCATGCCCGAGAGGTCCGGGACACTTGGTACAAAGGGCTGGGACTAAACGCAAGTTGAACTTCGAAGAAATTTTCGATCTCGGTAGCCTCAGCGGAAAGGATCCTTTCGGAAATGGAGGAAAGCGTGGTCGACATGCTTGATTTGTTTTTTGTTTTTTACGCGAGATCATCGCGTTTCCTTATATTCACACAACATCATGAATCATATTTGTCACGGAGCACTGGGTACTAGATGGATGGGATGAAATGAAGCATGTTTACAGACGGACGCATTGACTAGCGAAGAGCATGGGCGGCGTTTGGAGGACGTAACGATAGCATTTGGAGGGTGTCCTAAGGTTTTATTTCTCTTTTTTTTTTTCTGTCTCGTGGCGAGTCGCCACGTTTTCAATAACACGATAAATTTGACGATGATGATTCTCTCTGGCTATAATTCTCTCCAGCCATTCCTTTTCCTTCATCAACGAAACGAGACTTATTGCAGTAGTTGCATGTGAGTCTATTGCTTCATGCTGATAGCACCACAGCCCTTCAGGTAGTCAGGCAATACTCAACTGAGAATTTGGAGCAAAAATGTTCCGTAGCCGTAATCTTATGTTCTGTAGGATTCAGTAGCACCAATATTATTATCTGTTAGGTCACTTCTGGGGCCTGTCGGGTCATCTTCGGGTCGGAAACCTCTATAGCTCTCACGAGCCTTGTGACTGACTTGCAGGGCACCTTAGTACCGCCTTGAGTTTCGTGCAGCCTGGGATAGGCGCTAACGTTAGAAGAAAGGTACATTGTTAGCTAGGTACGTAAGGTACCCCGGCGTTCACCTCATTCATCGTGCATTTTTATTGTTTGCGAACTTTTAAACCCCTTCACGCTTTTCTTTTAATCATACCTCGATTGGCATTTTCTTTTCCACACTCACATTGCGCAAGGTTTGTTTTGCACTGAGGTATGCATCCCAGTTTTCAGTTTTTCATTGTACTATTTTACCCATTCACAGAATGATGTCAAGGGCGCGTTAAGCTCTTGCGCATGATCCTTTCTCCTCTCTCCCCAAGAACCATCCAGTCTCTTATTAACACTGATTCACACAGGAATTCGTCCGCGAAAAACACCCAGGATTTTTAAACCAGTCAACATGTCGGACACTAGTAAACAAGAGAAGGTCACGGCTGAGCACGAGATCGATCATGACCGCGAGCACGATAATGAACATGAGCAAGGAGCCGAGATGTCAGGGACTGAGGAGGTGTGTTAGGCGCGCAAAGAGGTGGATTTAAGAAGGAAACTGACGCCGCACCCTTAGGAAGAAATCACTGCCATGAAGCGCCGCGTGGCAGAGATGGAAGAGGAGGCTAAGAAGCTTCGCGAAATGCAAGCGACCCTAGAGCAACAATCTGCGGACCTTGCAGATGACAAGGAATCCATCGATGCACGCAGTATCTTTGTTGGCAACGTCGATTATTCAGCCTCGCCTGAAGATATCCAAAGTCACTTCCAGAGCTGCGGCTCCATCAACCGAGTGACCATTCTTCTCGACAAGTTTACAGGTCAACCGAAGGGGTATGTTGGTACGTGGGACGTATTGAACATTGCTAATATATCGTGTTGCAGTTACGCCTATGTCGAGTTCACCGAGCCCAGCTTGGTCGCGCAGGCTCTTGTCCTCAACGAGAGCGTCTTCAAGGGTCGCAATATCAAGGTGACTCCTAAGCGTACCAATGTCCCTGGCATGAGCCGTGGACGCGGTCGCGGTGGGTTCCGCGGTGGCCGAGGCTTTCATGGCCGAGGTAGCTTCCCTCGAGGTGGTGGTTATCGCGGTGGCTACCGTGGTCGCGGACGAGGTTTTGCCCCCTACTAGGAGCAGGGAGGCACATTGCCCATGGGACATGTCCGACGATCTGAGCAACCTAGGCCTTTCGAGATCGAGGTTGAGGAATCTCACGGGCTTGAAAGTGATCCCTACATGCATGGATATGTTGGTCTCTAATGGAACGATTTCTATTATCCATTTCTTTCCTTGAATCTACGAACAGGGCTATAATGAGAAGGGTGCTATAGTAGCAGAAAGGGAACAGTGAGTGTACACTATCAATCATTTAGGATCAGGGAAAACACAGAAAGCCAAGAATGCTGAGGGAAGGTATAGGAGTTTCAGGCTTGGCTTAACTTTCGTCTTAGCAAATCAAACTAGGGAATTTGATATCATAATTATAAGCACTAGCCCATATCTGTAGTCGTTCGTGTAGGCGCAATTATTAGCTACGGTGGCAACTATCTTGAATATGGCTGGACACTATAGAAAACTTCAGTAGTGATGTGTTGCCACGCGTTCCGCTTGAAGCTTCATATGCTTGTGAGGCCGCCCATTTAGCGACCCCACATCAGTTCGTGCCAAGGCTTAGGGATTGGCGGGAATTCTTGTGAATGCAATGAGACAAATCTGGTGTCAGGGTGCATAATAATGGAAGTTCTGACATCCTTCACTGATGCGAGGATCGGCAAGCCGAGAGAATCCATTACACTTCCGTGTTGTATATAGTCTACCCTGTAGCTCGAAGCTCCATGAGCGGTGCTTCTTTGAGAAAAATGTTCTCGATCACTCTTTTCCTCTAACGGTCATCAGCCAAGCAAGTGTCCATTCGATCCTGCAAATGACTAAATTATTTACCGAGCTTCTGTCCGTTAGCATGCTTTCCGAATGTAGATGAAATCGCACTGAACAACCGCATATATTGGGGACTCGACAATTTCTTTGCGTATTGTCAAATGTGACACCACTCGCACAATCTGCTATAGTTAACTGTCTGTATGGATGGCATGGCTGAGACCTGAGTCGTCATTCTTAACTACTCAGCTTACAATGTCCGATTATGCTGTCTGCTGTCAACGCAATCATCAAGGTATTATTGACGTTTACTATGTGGCTCAGCAGTTGCCCAGTCGCAAAGATGCAAAATACTGTAAACAAGCAAGTCACGGAGGGAATCATGGTCAATAGTCTCTGAGAAGTTGGACTCCTTGGCATAAAGCAGGAGATTCACAAGGACACACACTGATTCTCGTGGCATATGTGTGTCTGGACTACCTAGGTTTCATCATTTATACTGATAAATGCTGGCCTTTGATATCCATGGTCTTCAAAGTCCAAGTATCGACTTAGCGACCCAGCTGCAAGAAATCACAGGACCCTGCTTAAGCGCCAACGCTGACTAGGCGCTTGAAAAAAAGCTGTGCCGGGAAGCCGTCCGCTGCAATTAGGGTCAAAACATTCGTTATAAATCAGTACAGATCATGACGGTATTGTTGCTTCATTTAGGTACCGCCGATGTAGTACTAAATTACGCCTAAAGCGCAGCTGTGGTTCTGTAAACCTAGGTAGATATCATAAGCATTATTCGACAATTTCTCAGCTAACAAGCAATGAAGTGGCAACAAAAAGACTGGAGCGCTCGAATGATAGGAAATCATAGCTTAGCCTACCTGCCTAGCAAATACCGAGAGTGTGAGGATACTCTACCACGGTAGAATTAGCGAATGTAATGTCGATACTTGGACCCAAAGTACATAGGGTTGATTCTGGAACGTTCAATCTATGATCGCAGGTTTCATGGAAACATTCAAGGGAGCGGAGGCAAAAGAACCTCTTTCTAGCCCAACCACTAACATAATATCAGGTCGCCTAGTCATCTCCGACTCATCTGTTCGGCCTCCATTGCAGTCCACTAATAGGCCCGGATACAGAAGATAGGACGTATCAACGAGCACGGGGTAGGTCCCCATGTCCCATCTGGTCGTCAATGTAGGCACTTTTGAGCTGCCTTTTGTTGCTTGGTGAAGTGTCTAGTAGAGTGCTGAGTCTGAGTATGGTTGCGGTTGGCAGGTGAATGTACTTACATGATCTCAGGGGAGCACATTGTTTGTGATATAGAAGGTGTGCGCGCAATGGCCATATACAAACAAGTGGCCGGTACCTACTGTCAGAATCGCAGGTCTCTCTTCCCCACCAAATACACCGCTACCATACATCCCCAGTCCATGAAACCGTACGCCGTACTGAAGTTACAAGGCCCCAAGGTTCCTCAGGCCAGGTCGGGTCGATTGATTATCCTTCTAGCTAGCTAGCATCATCAACACCAACCACGAGGCAGAAAGCATTGAGACTGAACCCACACAAAACAGATCGTGGCGATCAGCTCCATCAACTACACTGTAACTGTGGTACAAACTTCTCTCCATTTCTCTTTGCTGATGTACGAATATATCAGCTTTTAACTTCAACGTGTTTCGCCTTGCTTTGCTTTCTCACAATTACATAAACACCAGAGCATAAAGAGCACAGCTCACTACCTACCTACCTTAGTACCCGTTCCGGCCGCTCTCCATCCCGTCGCTTTGGAAGCGGGGAGTCTGTCTCTTGCTTGGCCTAAGCCTCTGAGTCTTGGGTCTTTTGGGCCGCCCGTGCACAGCCTCAACCTTCCCCCCATTGCCCCAAACCAAGCGTCGTCAACTTTCTTCAGTGAACCCTTTAACCTCCACTGATCACGTTCCGCAAGCGCCTTCCACGACAAGGCTTCATTGCATTTGTCTGGCTCTGAACCTGATCTTCCCTCAACCCAGGAACATCCATTATTATCGTTGTCGTCCTTGTGACTTAGTCCCTCGCTGCGCAGCGCAAGAGGTGACACCATGACCAGTCGCACCGATTCCAAGTAAGTTCATTCCCAGCCTTTCGCCCATGGCATCGCGTTCGGCCTCAACCCTTCAACTTGACCCTTCACTGCTCTCCCCGTTCCTTGCTACCACGACGCTTGTGCTAATACTTTCTTTGTAGCAGGCCCAACCTTCGGGTTACCAGTGAGTTACTATTCTTCATCTACCCCACCGTTCGAGTTGATATATTGACATCATCCAAGTTATCGCCGCTGATGGCCTGTATAAGAGGGATGTTTTCCGTACGTACTAGCATCCGAATACTCAGTTGACTTAACCGCTAAACTTTGACCAGGCTTCCCTGACCCTTTTGCTGTCGCGACTATCAACGGCGAGCAAACCAAGACGACGACTGTCAGCAAAAGAACTCTAAACCCATACTGGAACGAGAGCTTTGACTTGTAATGTTCCCCGCCACTCTAGACAAAGACTTTAACCAACTCTTTCATCAGTCGCACCAACGAAGATGGTATTCTCGCAGTTCAAGTTTTCGACCAGAAGAAGTTTAAGAAGAAGGACCAGGGTTTCCTGGGCGTTATCAATATTCGCGTTGGAGATGTCATCCCTGAGCTCAGTCCAGATGCCGATGGTTAGTTGACTAGAACCCACAACATGAAAATTTAAGAAGACTGCTGACATATTCATACGTGGTAGACCAGATGCTCACACGAGACCTGAAAAAATCAACCGATAACCTCGTCGTCCACGGCAAACTTATAATTAACTTGTCCTGCAATCTCAGTGCACCAGCCCGCGGTGGCCAGGCATCGACCGCACGACCATCCCTCGGCACCGGCCCTTCGAACGCTTCGAACCTTTCCGCCCCTCCACCGGAGAACCGACCAGGATCTTCAATGTCTGGACCAAACGGCGCAGGCGGCTCACAAACCGCCTTGGCTCATCGTCCTTCAAGCATCAACTCCGTTGGTGGCGCCAGCGCTCCAGGACCGAACGCTTCCGGCCAAACTCGACAAAGCAATCAACTTAGCCCATTCGAGGATGCTCAAGGACGCCTACCCGCTGGCTGGGAACGTCGCGAAGACAATCTGGGACGTACTTACTACGTTGACCACAATACCCGAACAACGAGCTGGAACCGACCTACTGCCTCTGGCGCTCAAGAGCAGCGAAATGACCGAGAAGCAGCTACTCAAGTTGAGAGGCAGAGACACCAGAACCGTACTTTGCCCGAAGAACGAACCGGCTCCAACTCACCGACGCTGCACGCTCAGCAGCCACAGGCATCAGCATCGCCAGCTACTAATGGTGGCGCTGTAATGCATACTGGAGCGACAAGCCCTGGCACAGGAGAACTCCCCCCGGGTTGGGAGCAACGATGGACTCCTGAAGGCCGACCTTACTTTGTTGATCACAACACAAGAACAACTACTTGGGTAGACCCACGCCGACAACAGTACATCCGTATGTATGGTGGCCAGAACAACGCCAACGGCCAAATTCAGCAGCAGCCCGTATCACAACTTGGCCCTCTGCCGAGTGGCTGGGAGATGCGCCTGACAAACACTGCTCGAGTGTACTTTGTTGATCATAACACCAAGACTACCACTTGGGACGATCCTCGACTGCCATCCTCTCTCGACCAGAATGTTCCTCAGTACAAGCGAGACTTCAGACGCAAGCTTATCTACTTCCGCTCACAGCCAGCAATGCGAATCCTTAGTGGACAATGCCATATCAAAGTACGACGATCTCACATCTTTGAGGACTCATTTGCCGAGATCACACGCCAGTCCGCAACAGATTTAAAGAAACGACTTATGATCAAGTTCGATGGTGAGGATGGCTTGGATTACGGCGGTCTCTCGCGAGAATTCTTTTTCCTTCTTTCTCACGAAATGTTTAACCCATTCTATTGCCTCTTCGAATACTCTGCCCACGATAACTATACCCTTCAGATTAACCCACACTCAGGTATTAACCCGGAGCATCTTAATTATTTCAAGTTCATCGGCCGTGTCGTCGGTTTGGCCATTTTCCACAGGCGGTTTTTGGACGCGTTCTTTATTGGCGCTTTGTATAAGATGATGCTCGGCAAAGCGGTGGCTTTGGCAGATATGGAGGGTGTGGATGCCGATTTCCACCGATCATTGCAGTGGATGTTGGATAACGATATTTCGGGCGGTATTCTGGAGCAGACTTTTTCGACTGAGGACGAGAGATTCGGAGTTATGACCACAGAAGATCTCATCCCGAACGGACGCAACATTGACGTTACCAATGAGAACAAGAAGGAATATGTTGATCTCATGGTCAAGTGGCGCATCGAGAAGCGCATTGCCGAGCAGTTCCAGGCCTTCAAGGAAGGGTTCCAAGAGCTTATTCCTCAGGATCTTATTAATGTCTTTGATGAGCGTGAGCTTGAGCTTCTGATAGGAGGCATTGCCGAGATCGATGTCGACGACTGGAAGAAGCATACTGACTATCGAGGATATACTGAATCCGACGAGGTTGTGCAGAACTTCTGGGCAACAGTTCGCTCATGGGATGGAGAGCAGAAATCTCGATTATTGCAATTTACTACCGGTACTTCTCGAATCCCAGTCAACGGTTTCAAGGATCTTCAGGGCAGTGACGGCCCACGACGGTTCACAATCGAGAAGGCGGGAGAAATCACAAACTTGCCAAAGGCGCATACATGGTAAGTTGATATGATGCGTGACTTTGAGATAAACAACTGACCGATCAATAGTTTCAATCGACTCGATTTGCCACCTTACAAGAGTCTAGAAATGCTCCAGCAAAAGCTTACAATTGCGGTCGAAGAGACCATGGGCTTTGGCCAAGAGTAGATGACAAAGACATTTTTTTTTCTTTTTTTCAGCAGGAACACTGAACTGGAAATGCTTAAATTGCACTCAGTGGTATTACCGTGTAGTTTACGCAGGACAGAGATCTCTCTTGTCTGCCCCCTACCGCTCGCTAACATACACGAACTTTTGGGTATCTTTTTTAAGTCCCAAGAGTGGACAGACCTGGGTCGTTTGGCGCTGGTGGGGTTAATTTATTTGCCTTCAACATGCGATTCAACACCCGCTTCCTCCTGTCAGCTCAGCCAATAGATGATTGAACGGAAATCGAGTGTTGCTGTCGTTACAGACGCTCCATCTGGAATCTGTGTCGTAAGGAAGCATGGGCGGACAATGTGCAATTACCGGGCACACGCCGGGACCAACGGGCCCTTGGATGACGATGCTTGACAAACGAAGAAAAAGAAACTGTACTTAACTATGTATTACGTGCAACGTCGGCAGTGGCAACGAAGCCAATATGGTTGGGTTGGAAGTTAAAGAAGAGGGATAACGTTACAGCGCTTCATTTCAACTATTTATCACATACATAGCACTTTCACTATCTATATTCTGAGCGTATGCGTCTTGATTATCCTAAGACTGTACTCGTATAGGTTCTTAGTCAAGCCAATGGAGCAAATGCCACTAAAAATCACGAAAAAAGACAGGCCCAAGTCACAATTATCCTTTATAGACCAATTTTGGGCTGATTTGATGTCTAATTATTCCACCTCCCTATTTGGCCCCTTACGTCAGCCGAACCTGGCTGCATCTTGATGAAGAAAGCATTGGAAAACCGCCCAGAATCAAACCAAATGACTGAAAAAGCAAAAAGAAGTATATGCGGGATGAGAAATTCGTCCGCATTATGATACACGATTGACACCATCTCCCTTCCCATCACTTCGCCATAGTCTCAGCGGCGTCTTAAAGGCTTCCAAACTCTCCAGGCAAGGGAAAAATCTGTTGCGAAGTCTTATCGTGAGTAAGGATGATAGCCCCGGTTTCCACCTCGTCCTCCACCCCGATAATTGGCTCCGGGCTTACCAGCATTCTTGGGTCCAGTAGGCGCGTTGGCAGGCGGTGCATGTTGTGGATCAGAGTTGGCACTGGCGCTACCAGCACGGTTGAAGCCACCTGAACCTGCGTTGGAGTTTGGCTGAGGGACATCGTCGTACATGCCCTCCCATGAAGTAGGGGCTCCGCCTCCTCCGCCCATACCGTAACCACCATGTCCTCCATGACCGCCGTAGCCTCCACGGCCTCCACGACGACCTCCTTGGGGTTGCTGATATTGGTTGTAGTTGTTGTCATATCCTCGACCACCGCCACCGCTGGCAGAGGCAGTGGGACTAGCACTGCCGGAGGCAGCATCTTGACCACCTTGTTGGCCCTGCTGTTGCATCATCTGCTGCTGCATTTGTTGCATCTGCTGCATCATCTGGGGGTTCATGTTCTGCATCATATTCTGAGCATTGGCGCCACCGCCTCCTCGGCCCATCATTTGTTGTTGCATCTGTTGCATCTGCATCATGTTCTGCCACATGGCTGGGTTCATGGGCATTCCTCGACTCATGGCCATCTGTGACTGCATCACAGCGAAGTACTGCTGCATACGTTGGAAATATTGGGCCATGACTTGGGGTGTCATGCCGTTGTTGCCCATCTGTTGACCCATGGAGCCCTGAGCCGACTGGTCGCCGTCCTTTCTAAACTTGCCCCGTCGTGACGCCTCTTCCTCTTCGCGCAGGTTGCCTCGGGGCTGAGCCTTCTTGACTTCGATTGGCTTTCCGTGAATCTCGAGAGGCACATTAATGCAGGCATCGACGCCTGCTTCGTTTTCAAATGTGACAAACCCAAAACCTCGTGGCCGACCTGTGTCCTTGTCCATCATAAGGGTCGCATCCACAACACGACCGAACTGTGCAAAGTATTCCTTGAATTCTTGATCGGTGGTTTCTTGGCTGACACCTCCGACAAAGATTTTGCTGGTCTTTTCTTGTTCGTCCCGGGGAATGGCGCGTTTCGGATCAATCTGGCCTGTAATTAGAGTGGTAAAATCACTAGATAATGCGCTATATGACTCACAATCTTACCGTCAAGGAAATGCTCCTTGACCATGACAATGTTGACTGTCTTGGCGTCCTTAAATGTCAAGAAACCAAATCCTCGAGATCGACCTGTACTGCTATCTCTCATAACGGTGCACTCGACAACTTCACCAAACTGTGAGAAGTAGTCCCGCAGTGATTCTACCAGCCAGTGTTAGTGTAAACTTGGTGGAGGTGCGTTTGTGCGTTACTTACGATCGGTGGTTTCCCAGTTGAGACCGCCGATGAACATTTTACTATGCAATCATGTCAGTATCATTATCGTTTCCCGTTTCTTCATGCATTCTGAATGAATATCAAGACTGTTAAACACGCGTCTATCAAGCGTGGCAGAACGATAGGCTCCAGACTGAAGGCGAGGTGGCTTGTTTAGAAATTGTCGAAAATTTGCGAATAATCAATAAATTGTTCAGGTTGCAACTCTGACTTAAGGAGCTGACAATCGAGACTTGCTTTCGTGGTACAGCAGACAAATTAGGTAACCGCGGTTTGGTGATTGCAATGCGATGCAGGAATTGGCATCCATGAAACAAAGAGGTTGTGCAATTTTGCAGGGGCAACATGGGTGCATGCAGAGAAGGCTACAGCCCGGCGGAAAGTCGATTGATTTGGAACATCCCATTTCTTCTGCTTGTTGTAGATGGCGGCAATTCCTGTAAGATCCCTGCGTCTGGATGCATAAAGGCCAACATAAAAAGGACCACGGTTGACAAACGTTGATCAAACGGCCATAATAGTCGAACGTACGGCGCAGACATTGCAATGAGAGATGCCAGATCAGCATGGTCGAATAAATTTTCGTCTTGTGCTATCGTCCTGACTGTTCTCTCTGTCTCTGTCTCATGCTAGGTACTGGCCTCGAGCGCTATTCGCTGCGAATCTCGCTATAGCACCCGAAAGTGTTTACCACTCCCGTCGGTTCAATAAGATCTCTGCGACTGAGGGCTATGGAAGACTCAAGTAGTAGTGTCTTTCGTCTGGACTAGTGCCGGATGATTCTTCTTCGAGTATCCACAGGGCGTATCCCAGTACTGATTTTGACATCCTCCTCTTCTCATCATGGCCCATAGACAATACCAGGGGACCCGCCTCAACTGGTCATATCTCTTGATCCCCGTTTCCTCTTGAATGAGTTGATGGTAACTCCTCCAATCCGAATCTTTGCCGTTTGATGTCTCTGATAGCAAAACCTCTTTTCATAATTTGACCACGACCCTCTCTAGCCAAGCCAACTTCCGAGATGTATGCAAAAGCTAAACCGATAGCCACTACTACGTGGCAACGTGGCAGTTGCCATGAGGATTCAGGATTGTAGACACGTAAGGTAAACCGTGTTACTTTCTCAAAGCGCGAATTCAAGGGATGCAATCACAACGTGCGAAAACAGTGCAGACTTACCCATCTTCTTTGGCACTCGCCTTGTGAACAGTTCCATATGGAGGTGTCGGAGCATCGTCATGCATACTAGCCTGGCCTGTGTGACCGGATCCGCCGTATCCTGCTCCCCCGCCGAGGTTAAAATCGACATCGTCGTCATCGTCATCTTGGTCTTGAGTCATGTGTTCATCACCTCCCATGTCTTGATGTTGCATTCCGTTATGATCGTCTTTGTCATTGTGATTGTTAGTAGGAGGCTGGACTTCTGGGGCAGGGGGGGCAGCTGCCGCGGGAGCAGGCGCCGGCTTTGGGGCGTCGTTATCGTCGTAGCTATCTGAGAGTCAGCATTATATGCAAACAAATAGACACTCTATGCTGGATTCCTTTGCAGTAGATACTTACAGGTCAGCGAAGAGATCATCTTCGAAGTTCTCGGGCTCGGTCATGGTGACGGTCGAGGTTTGGCGCGTGGTGATAATAAAGACAACAGATGAAGAAGCGCGAAAGGAGCGCACACCAGAGTTTGCGCACTCGGCACTGAAGCTGTGAGTGGTGCAGAAGAATAAATGAGAAGTGATGCGCGAGGTTGCAATTGAAAGAATGAGTTGAATCAAGAGTCAAAAGAAAAGCAGAGGAGGCGACTGAACCATGAAGGTCAAGGTAGGTCCAGAACCAGCAGAGCTAGAGCCTAACTCGCTTCAATGACTAAGCAAATAATGAACCAATCAGGAATCAGTGCTGCTTTAAGCAATAACAGTGTTGGGATATTCCAAAATCTAAATGTTAACATTACTTACAAATTGAGTACAAAGAATTTGAGGATGATTCTCCATATTTCACCATTTCCTGCCATTTCAGGACCTATAATCCTCGCAATCTTAGCATTAATAGCTGTTGCGATTGCCAAAACCTTTACCGAGACACCTACCCGACTTCTTTCAGTTATTGGCTCCCGCCCATATCTTAGGTGACGACTCCCAACAAGTGTTCGACACTGTTTGATGATCTGGCTCCAAGCACATGCGCTTGTTGATTACAGATTTTACTCTGGACTACTTACCTAGGTTCGCGAGGCGTGGCTGAAACCTGGAGGGCACCTGAGATCAAAGTCCCTCCAGGGATAAGATTTGGAGATATCAGTTATTTTAACAACATAGTATTAAGCACTTTGATACATATTTGATGTCTGAAATAACTTTTTTGATTTATTATACTTGGCTGAAGCTATTCAAACAGGTAGTGTCTCACGTCTGAAGTTTTGTCTCCCCTTAGTGAGGGGTGTCCGCTAACTGAGAACCGTGCCTATGAACCCATCCTAGCCCGCTATTTCCAAGCCGTGGTAGTGCTGTTTGCGGGGTGATCTCGTGGTCGAGCCAGGGCAGCCTAATTAAGCCCGTTTCCATTATGTTTGATCGATCCATAGTAGAATAGGTCAACCAACCCAACCTACTGACTTTCCTGCATTTCACAACATCGTAGCGTCGCGTTGCATCGCAGCATGTAAACTACTCTCCAAGGCTCTTGGCCACGATCTTTTCCTTTTTAGTGAACAATGTGGCCATCGTCTGGGAGCGGCAAGAAGCCCACGCAATCTGTAAGTCTTGACTATCAGCGTCGAAGCTCTCTATGCTCACGAGACTCGACGTAATGACGCCCGCCTCTGCTAACAGCCCCACCGCCGCAGGAGATGGTCCAAGTCGGTATGTTGAGCCAGCAGTGGTGAAATGTCGAGATCTTGCTAATAGAAGCTCAATTGCTTTGGGATAGACCGATCAGAGTATGTATCAGCTGACATGGAGTCCCATATCCTCCAAGCTCGTCCGCTGAAGCTTATACAACTAGGTCCGTATCGCCTTTCTGGAGACCGCCACCGCGAGATAATCCTATGCCCAAGAGGAACATCACATCGCCTGCAGGCCATGGCTCTAGTCTTGTTGTTGGCGCCTCATATTCGCATGCGGATATGCTCAAATTCGACTCTTTGTCCGTTGGCTTTACCTTGCTCAAGGCCTGCTTCTTGTTCGCTGACATCGATTACCAGAAACCTCTCCAACTCCTCTCGCCCAAGGACACCTCCTTCTTCTTCCTCAGCTAAAATTCGAATCCAAGAAGCTTCGCCCCCGCCGAAGAAGGGCTCACCACCTTACAAGAGCTATATCAACTTTCTCTCCAATACCAATGACGACTGGAAAGCAGACGAAGACGACATGATAGGCTACGAGGACGATGACGGAGATGACTTTGGTTTGCCAAGTTTATCAAGTATGAAGAGAAGGACACGGCGCATTGCAACACAGAACAAGGCCGAATCAAGTACATTGTCACCGACAACAGAGGGGCCTCCGGGTGCACTCTCAGCAAGAAGATATTCAAACAGCGCCGACATCGCAGTTGAGCGACCTGCACCTACGTATCCCATGCCCAAAAAGAGCGAGGGAAAGATTCTCCGACCACAGTATAAAGAAATCCTAAAAGGTTTGCTGATCCTGCTTCAAAACGCTGTCGCAGAAGGGCTGACGATGACAACCAGACCCTGCAAATGCTTTGCATCTCATCAACTATCCTACAGTTCCTGCCAATTCTACTTCTAAGGAAGCGGATGCCATAAACTCCCGAATTACACGTATTAATAAGTTCAAAAAGCTGTTACAAGCTTCTACTATTTCACTGCCCGACTTGAGGTCTCTTGCCTGGTCTGGTGTGCCACAGGAGGTGCGCGCCATTACCTGGCAACTACTCCTCAGCTATCTCCCTGCGAATAGTGAGCGCAGAGTCGCCACCTTGGAGAGAAAACGGAAAGAATACTTGGACGGGGTACGTCAGGCGTTTGAGAGAGGAGGAAACGCCACAACCACAACAGCCAACACAGCCCCTGCCAGTCGAACAAGAGGCCTGGACGAGGCTATCTGGCACCAGATCAGCATCGATGTACCCCGGACAAACCCGCATATTGAGCTATACAGCTACGAAGCGACGCAACGATCACTCGAGCGCATTCTATATGTGTGGGCTGTACGACACCCTGCCAGCGGCTACGTGCAGGGCATCAATGACCTTGTAACGCCTTTCTGGCAAGTCTTCTTGGGTATCTATATTGGAGATCCTGATATTGAGTCTGGCATGGATCCAGGGCAGCTTCCGAAGTCCGTGTTAGACGCTGTTGAGGCTGATTCTTTCTGGTGCCTGACAAAGCTTCTCGATGGCATCCAGGATCACTATATCGTGGCGCAACCAGGCATTCAACGCCAGGTTGCTGCTCTACGTGACTTAACAGCACGTATAGACAGCAACTTATCCAAGCATTTGGAAAAAGAGGGCATCGAATTCATCCAGTTTAGTTTCCGTTGGATGAATTGTCTCTTGATGCGTGAAATCAGTGTCAAAAACACAATTCGCATGTGGGACACTTATTTGGTTTGTCAATATTTATTCGCTGATAAGGTTCAAACACTAACCAATCCCCAGGCCGAAGAGCAAGGATTCTCCGAGTTCCATCTCTATGTGTGTGCGGCCTTCCTTGTGAAATGGTCCGATAAGCTCCTCAGTATGGACTTTCAGGAGATAATGATGTTTTTACAATGCCTCCCCACTAAGGAGTGGACAGAGAAGGACATCGAGCTACTCCTGAGTGAAGCTTTCATTTGGCAATCCCTTTTCAAAGGTTCTGCCGCACATCTGAAAGGTCAGCCTGCTCGCGAACCTGTCACGAACCTACAACTGTGAACAACACGCCATCCTCTTGTATAGGCTTAAATTATGTGGCAATGAACTGGCGTTGGTTAATCACGGGCGTAGCGTGACATGGCATGCAAAGCGCGTTAGCAGCGTGAGGTTGCAAGATTGAGGTAGATGCATTATCTATTGACATCATAATGAGGAAGAAAATCACGATCGGCATGTTCCTTTTGTACCTCGTTCTTCTGCAGAAGCTCAGCAAAGCCTGGGCCTTTTGATGGGATTTGGTATCTATTTATTATTTAGGGTGGATTAGCCCAACCTTCTAGAGGATTAAGAATGAGAGGAGCCCTTCTATTCCGTCTCTTCTTTATCTTTCATTCATCCAACATTATTGGTGTTGTGGTACGTCCCTATTACATGGCTCTGCCTCCTAAGATATAGAACACATCCTAGACGGTCGAGCATCCCAAACGCATTGCATGCCACCCACATTATCTCACAGATATCCAACCCCCAGGTAAATAATAATCCAACTCCGGAACGCCAGGCCGTGAATATTAGATATATACGTGAACACCTAGAAACCATTCAAATTGATGAATAGCTCCGCAGATGCAATAAACATGTGCTATTCAACTTTGAATGCGGGTTATCGTATTGAATCCTTTCTGGGTTCTATCAAGTCTCTTATGAATCCGAGTTTCTCGCGATCTTCAGCGCAGACTCGTGCCCACTCAAGCAACAAACGCCAAGTGTACAAGCGCATATCTTCACGGCGTAAGACTTGGCTGGCCCAGTCTCTTCCTCTCTCAGCAATAAATCGAGCTGCAGTGTCTCCACCGACTTCTTCATCGGTGAAGAACTCGAGGATGGAATAGAGATCTTGGAAAGTATTATCAAAGGGCACAAAATGAACCCAGGGAGTAAGGCGATCATCATGCCATTCGGCATAGATGGTAGCCTTGAGTGGCATACTCGAGGAACGCAAGAAGCCACGGAAACGGGCGCTAAATGAGTTGCCGTCGGTATCAGGCAAGAATTTGTAGCGGTACTGCTCTTTCATGGGCATATGCTTGAGTTCGCGATAATAAGGAGCAACAGGGTCGCAGCCAACATTTTCGCATAGAAGACGTTTAAACCCGCAATCAGAAATTTGCTTCAGCCATTTACCAATAGTATTGGAGGCACGATGAGTACTGTTGTAGTGGTCGGGATCTGGCAGTTGAAAAGTCTTGGGCTTCACTCCTTTGTGCTCAACACTGTCAACATATGACCCGTTAAGCATCTGAATAAGCCGGTGACGATGAAAGCGATGCCAGACATCAGCTCTCGGCTCACCACCAGAAGCATCACCCCTCCAAACGATGCCAGTTTTCTTGGCGTGCCATGCGGGGCCCATCTTCTCCCCTCCAGAATAGAACTCGTCTGCAGTAAGGTACATTGCGCCAGGGATGAGAATCTCATTGTTCATCGGGAGCTTGGATCCGCCAAACAAAGGAATCAATTCGGTGGACGTAGATAAACTGAGAGGCGCGACAAAACTTCCGTGCATTTGGCGGAGATGCGGTTGCAAGCAAGGGTCTTGAGCAGCGGTCCAATTCTTGATATAGCCTTTGTAAGCGTACTCAGGATTCCAATTTGAGGGATATTCAACAGGAGCTTTCAAGTCTGAGACTTGTTGAACATTGCGTGACGGAGCGTTGGGGTCACACGTCACACGCGCGAGTTCCCAATAGTTAGCTGAGCTATTGTACCAGTAAGGGTCGTAAGGCTGAGGTTTCTCGTCGTCGAGCTTGGACAAGGTCTTAAACTTTGTATAGACCTCCTTCATAGGAGCTATGCGCCGGTTGCCGCGTTCTTGGTCGACAAGTTTGGATAATTCGTCGAAAGGAACAAGAAGTCGAGGCTCATCCATGTAGTTGATTGGCATGTCGACATCGGGCAAATCCTTTGCAAACTCTTTGACGAGGTCGGTCCATAGTTGCAGCCATGGCACACGATCGGTTGTGTCACCAACACCCGTAGCCTCGCCATTGCGAACTTTCACGACCCAGTGCCAGGCGGATGCGCGCCTGGCTAATGTGTGAGCATCAAGCGCCCAATATGGAGCCAAATCTTTGTATATGCGATCGAAGTAGTCCTCTACAACAATGCTATTGGAAGCGAGCGCAGCCTCCATCCACTTGTCGAAGCCTGGTGGCGGGTGACGTCCTCGGCGGGCGCGATAACGCTCAGCAGCATCGTAAAGATTATGGCTTTGTTTTAAAAGGAGGCTCTCATGGCGAGCGCGGGCATCTGCCATAAGTTTCTTAATTGGATGTTTTGGGCCCATAGTGACTGGACCCTTGGGTTCTGTCACATCCCATCCCTGACTACTGGTCCATAGTATATAATTGGTAATAGCGAAACATATAAGAAATAGGGTGCTGAGGTAGCGGAAGACTAGTCGAGACGGCCAGTTCGATAGCCATTGTTTGAACCGAGGCCACATCATGGCCACAGATATGAGGTAAGATAATCGAGGAGGCGGAGGAGTCGGAAAGTCTATGCGCGCCACGGAGGAGCAGGAAAACGAAGCATCGATGGACGATCGCAAGCTCAGAGAGCGTGGCCAAGGAGCATTTTTAAACAGAATATTATTCGGATTTGCGACGGGAGAGGATACGTTTGAGGTTGGTCTCGGCAAATCGGCGTATCGCGGTGGATTCGATCGTAGGGGAGGAGATAGAGAAGCCGGGGTAGATTAATAGAAGAAACCAAGAGGAAAACAAAGGTAAAGAAGGGTAAGGTCACCAAATTTACGTGAGAATTGGTGAGTTGAATTTGTGGTGTTGAGAATGGTCAGGTGGAACGGGAAGGAGTTCCAGCAAGGAAATCGCCGGGAAGTCGCAAGACCAATTCTTGAATTGGTCCTTAGTGGAGGGGGCGTTAAAGCATGGAGATGTACTTGGAGATTTGCGGAGCCACCTGCATAGGAACTTGAGCAGGCACTTATAGAGCCAGGGTATTGGAGCTTTGGCGTCCGTTGTAGAGGCTGTCAATTGAAGAGACTGTTTGACAAGAGAAGAGAAAGAGAGAGAATTAAGAGGACCACCAGGCTGTTCTTTGGGTTATAGTCCTTCGAGGACGAAGACTTTGTTGCATCCAAACAGGAATATCTAAGCTTACCTTGGACAGACGGCAAGCTAATGTTTAGCTAGCCAAGTCCCTTGGCATGTTAGTCACCTTCTGAAGCTCGCTTCTCTGGATATGTAACATGTTCCAGTCGCTAGGATAGAGCTTTGCTTTCGGGCTCCGCCATGTGCTGTAAGTTCTAAACTCAGAGGGTCTTTTGGCGACGTGGTCAAGAAACAGAATTAAGTTGTTTCATGTGATTCAGCAACACCGAAACAAAGTCTAATCTAAACCTTTAGGTTATCATCCCTTGGTTTGGTATTCGCATTTTTCAAGCCTTGATCTCCCGCAACGCTTTCCACGTAGTACTATCCATCCTTCAAAGCCACCCACTTCCCGTAGGAGGTGATCAAGTGTCAGTCTGCAGCCAGAAAGGGGCAACTAGAGTCTCAGAACGGAAACTACTGTCATGCCCGCGTTTAGTTATTAGCGGGGTGGCTTGGCGTCCATGTTGGTGATCGCAGGCCGGGTTTGATCCACTGACTTTATTAGACTGGAATGCTATTTATGTCTTCAGAAACTATTAATCAAGCTCATATCCCTTGTTACTTGGCTATTAATCCTTGCGTATTGCTCTTGTCATTGTTGTGATAATTCTCGTGAGAATTAACATTTTCACCACCGACTGCCTGGAACATACACCTTAATGCATATCAAATTAGCTTCATCTAGTTTTTCTTTGAGGTATTGTGGCTGACTTTTATCCATCTCCGTGCCGAATAATTACCTAAAGCGACATAATACCGGGTGACGAGGAACGTGCAAACGTAACCATAAAATGTCTTTCTTTTTGCACCACGCGCGGTGCCTGTACGCGTTCAATGTTCAATGTTAAGCATTTCTCAACCATGAAAACCACGCCTGGTAATGTTTGTCACTTAACCAGCATCAATGCAGGGGTAAACCCTCAATCAATATAAATCATCTACGGGGCATACGGTTATTGCGGTTGGTCGCGAACGTACAAATGCAGAGTCCTTGTGTTAAATCCTTGTGTGGCGGGCCAATGCGAGCAGCAACCGAGACTACAAGCATGGATCCTAAGATAAATAAATCCACTTGGTTACTACAAACAGAAAGACTCAATTGGGTCTCTCTTTAACTGTCGATCTGAAATGAAACCACTGTGACCCTATAATATGTTTTGTGCATAACCGACCTGTGATTTAAGATGCAGCTATCCCCGACTCCGAATAAAGAATCCTTGTCACTGATCCAAGTCCAGTCATTTGCTTAGCTCGAGCCGCTGGAACCAACCAGGGACCTACCAAGCTAGTCAGTTGATGACCCCTTTCTCGCGTGGTAAGGATGAGAAACTCCGGGGAAGATCTTCAAAGTACCTGCTTTGTTAGTTTATTTCCAGCGTATTTAAAATTATGAATTAAACGATTATTCTTTTCCGCTTTGCTTTACGAATCCTCAACCACGATGTACGTATGAGTGGCTAGAGATGGGAGGTTGAAATGCTATCCTCGTGTCGATACCTAAGACCTAAACTGAGACGTAATAACCATAGAAACAACCATATTATGTATGAAACCTGGCGATATGTAAGCCATTGTTGACGATGAGGGGGTATGGGACACCAAACCGATACCTATCGGGGTTTCGGCTATGATCGTATTGTACGTATCGTGTTCTAAAATACGGTCACAGAGAGGTGTACGAAGGAATGAGAGGAAAGAAGCAGAGTTTGGAGGTTAAGGATAGGTAGGGAATTGCACGCGTAGGAGAGCCGCTGATGGAGAGTGTGCGAACGCAGATACACCGAAAGTTGGCGATGTGTCGCCACATACCCTTTCCTCGTCAGAAGGCGATTCAAGCAAGGTAGCCCGCCATTTTCACTTGTAACCCGACCAATAGTAACAGATAACAGGGACAGACTTCTCCATCTTGTTTATGGCAACGAGCTCTCGCTGAAGATAACATGCTGGAGATGCATCTTCACTAAATGCGAGCGCTACGACAACTATCCAGCTATCTATGCTTACCATAATAATGACAGGGCCATTGAAGTCGGACTATGTCTGATAATTCTGACTACGGTAGGTTCCTCAAGGTTTCGATGTAAAAAACTAAGCATTAGGATTATACTGGCAACTTTCAGAATATTAGGTCTAAAGAATGCAATGGGTGCGCTTCGGCTTACACTTTTATGAAAGAAATGCCCATTTCATCACCACTTGTCCCTGAACTTGATGCAAATCTCGAGGCTGACAAAGTTCACAGCGAAATGTGCCCTCGGACGCATTCACAAAAAGTTAACAGAAGCAAAGGCAGCAGAAAAGAGGTGCATTGAGTTTTCGGAATTCCAACTTGTTGATGTGTTTGAGTAGTCGTCAAACTCAAGAAATACAAGTAGACACGATGACACCACCAGAGCTTCTCATTCAAGCAATGAATGACCACAATCGATTGAGTATATATGTTTGCCACGGTCCTAAAAGCACCGGAACAGAGGAATTTCATTAAATTTATGTCGATTGGAGGAAAATTCGCTCGCTTCTCAACAAGCAGCCTAGAGGTAATATGAACGTCATTGATTTGGCAGAAGGGGATCTTCTTAACCCCGTGACAAAGTGTGAGGCGAAATGACTCTCAGTGGAAATTTAGCCAAAGGAAAAAAATTCTCAAATATCCCAAATATCTTCTCTCTTACTGTAGGAATAAGTTTCAAAAAGTTATCGACTTTTAACACCCATCTTTCTACGTCGCCGAGGTTATCGCCAAAAGAGTTATCCCCACTGCGTCGGCTAATCCGCGGCTTTTGAGAAGCCCCCTTGAGCCAATCAGAATTGCCTTATTCCTTGTCGGCAAGCAAAGAGGCGAATCATCTAAAACGTCAACCAAGAAGGCTTCACTCCGCCAACGCTGTCAACCACGTCTGCGCCAATCTCCCCTCCTCAGCCCCTCTGATATCGTGCGATCGAGGTCGACTCGTCTGCCGAATCATCCCTTGGCCCAAGATGCTTTCCTCTACGCGATCCGCGGCCTCAATGGCCCTCCGAGGTGCGTGCCGACAACACCCAGGTTTTATAGCTCGGGCAATGAATTTGGCCATCGCGACATCAATATACCTTGCTAACATGACTTGTTATGATAGCCAAGCCTACGACTGCCATAATTCCCTTCCGAACCACCGCTGCCACCTTCACGACCAACTCTCGCCGCGATGCGAGCGCCCTCCAGACTCACTCAGCCACTGGTGTAGGAAAGGTTCGCAGAGAGGTCCCGCTGCCCAGCGAGGTTGCCCCTAAGGGTGCTCTGCAGTATGCCCTGTATGTTTACCTGTTACCGTCGCCTGTCTCGAAAATGGCCTTCGCCCCTCATATATAGGAGCACCACTAATTTGCACCTCATAGCACCACACTTGATGCCGTCACCAACTGGGCTCGTCAGTCCTCTCTCTGGCCCATGACCTTCGGTTTGGCCTGCTGTGCCGTCGAGATGATGCACCTTTCCACACCCCGATACGATCAGGATCGCCTCGGTATTATTTTTCGTGCTTCGCCACGACAGTCTGATGTTATGATTGTTGCTGGCACTCTCACAAATAAGATGGCCCCTGCTCTTCGACAGGTTTACGATCAGATGCCTGACCCCCGCTGGGTTATTTCCATGGGTTCGTGTGCCAACGGTGGCGGATACTACCACTACAGCTACTCTGTTGTCCGAGGTATGTCGTACGCTCACTCAGATCAACTCCTAGGCAAGCTAACACCCTAACCGGCTGTGACCGCGTAGTCCCCGTTGACGTATATGTTCCTGGCTGTCCTCCTACGAGTGAAGCCTTGATGTACGGAATCTTTCAACTCCAGCGAAAGATGAGGAACACGAGAATAACCCGGCATTGGTACAGAAAGTGAGAACACAGAGCGGAGGATCTACATCGAGGACAACATGCTAGATATATCTACTTCGTTGTAGTGGGTGAATGGATGCTATACGTTGGGCATGTAATAGTAGTCTCTGAAGTATTCAAACAGGTTATACTACTGGCTCGGCCCTTTGCCAGGGGATAGTACGTCCTAACGAATCGATTCAAAAATCAAACTGGTTATATGCTGTGGCCTTGAAAGCCCTCCGTTATTGCCCGTCTCAGAAACCTTTTGCCTTGAATAGCTACAAGGCCTTGGATCTGCGGAATCGTTCGCCTTATAGAGCATGGTCATGATGGTTGACTTGAGGCCTGCCTATTATCTTCGATTATTGGGAGTTTGACCCCTGGTCTGAGGAACCGGGTCTTCCGGGATCAAGAAGACTTCTGACAATCAGCCAGGATGATAAAATAAACTAGCCTAAATTAACCTAAATTTAGCATAGGCTTCCCTAAGGCATTTTGTTACTTGGGATTTCGGTCCTAAGTTTTCTTACCTCCCCTAGGGGGTTCACTACTTGGTCATGGGCTGCATCATGGTCTTGTCGATCCTCTCTAATGGTAAGTGAACTGCGCAAATGCTTTGCTGGAAGAATGAAGTTCATACGATGAATTATGCTTGCGATTAATTTTGAGGAAGCGCGGACAGATTATTGGTGTCTCTATCATGTGGTCTAGACTCAGGGGTAAGCATCGTTCTGTTGACACATCGAAGAAGCATCAAGACAAGCGTTATATTACTGTTTCCTAGTAACAGAAAGTTGCATCTGATAACCATACTGATTGAATCTGGGGGTGTAAGCTAAAATGATGTCGGAAGCCTCCTGTTGCCTAATTTGCCAGAAGAGCTAAGATCAAGGAGAACAACCCATCTATTAAGGATATAAAGAATCCAGCCTTAACACCAGAAACCAGGAGCTTATTCAAATGAGATCTACGATAGGAGAGTATGTCTTTAAGTTTCGGCAGGTAGCTGTTAATTCACTCGCTGGGCGTTGGCTGCTCTCACCTCTTTGGCCCTATAGCTTTGTTAGCCTTCAGCTGTAACTCCATGATTGTTCCCATAACAGTGGTAACCAAGCACCAAAGGATATATCACTACCTAAGATACCTACAGTTGAGTGACGGCAGTGCATGTAACATCAGAATATGGCCACAGCTGGGCAACCCATCTGGCGTTTCTCCTTACGGTGCCATGGCACTGTTAACAACTGGCAGATGCCTACGACCTCGGTGACAACAACTAGGGCAAATAACCCCCATTTCGAGCGCAATTTTTGTTTTGCTTGTGTGAAACCTTCTCTTCCTCTCCCCAAAGAAACTTCCCCCTTCCTCCACTCTCCGCCCTCCTTCTTCCTCAACATCATCACCACCACCACAACCTGGTAAGAATAGCACTTCCATACGTAAAACATCAAGTTCTTTGGGATAAGGAGTACTGACTCTCCGAGAAATTAGCGACTACTGCTTTCCCTACCCAAGGTGCTGGAGGTCGCTCGAGGAGGAGAAGAACGAGTCAGATGGACGCCCCCTCCCACAGCCAGCCAGAGCCTGCTCTGGTAATTTGGCCACTCAATTTTGAGTAAAGGACAGGGCCTAAGAGACTGGTCCCCTCTGATCACGCAAATAAGCGTCCCCCATTTCGTGCTGGCATCGAATGCGGATTTCTTTTTTCCGAGCATCTCTGTGATAAGCATCTCTTTCACATAGATACCCCCGCCCATAGAAGAAACCTGTAAGGGTCCTAATCAATTGACCATACATTAACGCTAACAAGATAGAATGGGACTCGATAAAAAGCAGATGTCGATTCACAACCTCCTTTATCATAACTTCCCACCCCCCTTCTGGATATTCGTTTCTTGATTCTTATACTCGACAGCAGCAAACAAACGTACATTCAAAAATCCAGCTCGACTCTACACATTGACTATGGAAGTACGAGGATAATCTACATAGAGGCGTGAAAATTGCTGTCTGGTTGGCTTCAAAGCAACATTAGCCAGAGACTCGTCCATATCGTCTCTGGTATACCTCATGCAATAATTGACTTTACACCAGGTTTGAGGTGTGCGTTCGGACGAAACGCACGGCGCTGTTCCTCATCCACTCCCACGTTGCTCCCCGTTTTTCGGGTTGGTGTTTGGGCTCTTCTTTTACTCGCCACTGTTCAAGACTGTCGACAACCGTCAGCATTTGCCAGTCAATTACCACCAGCATTTCCACGACCTCATTATTTCATCATACCCTTTTCGCTTATTTACAGCAACAAAGTATTTGTGTCTTTGTATCTTTTCCTCGAAAAGCCTTTCTTTTACCTCAGCAGCTCAAGCTTACAGAAAACCGTTGACAAGGAGACTCACCTCGTGCCCCTTTTTCTCAGCTCAATGGCTTCCTCTGTCAGCTCCTTGGTCCAGAGATTGCGAATTGAGGAACTTGTGACTCGTGCTCGCTTACCAACGATCTTCACCCCAATAGCAGTGCTCAGCTTTAAGCCGTGCTTATCATCCCCCCTATACAACCGCCGCCTTCACTCGAGTTGCACTGGAAGGACCTTCCCGAGTTTGAGATTCATATACCCGCCATTTCATTCGCTCACACCTTTCAGTTCTTTCACGAAAATGTCTCTGTCGTCATTTGCTTTCGGAAGATTCAGGTCTTTCAGAACGCGAGACCTGCCATGACTTGGTGTTGTCTGACCGGAAGACAAATCTCGACCTCCATGAGATCAGAACAGAGATACATTGCTGAGATGCCAAGACGGGAGGCTATAGAATCTACCATGTTGAGTATGGAGAATGGTAACATTAGCGGAGTAATAATGTCTTGATCCTTCAAAACATCAATACTCAGAAACACTCAGATCATAGTCTTCTTCCACCATGACAATTGGACCAGTGGACCAAGGACCCGCCTAGTGACAGACCTTCCTGAGTGAACCGGTTTGTGATGGGACTCTTTGTGGCCTATTGCTGCGTGTTCTTGGCTGCACTTCTGGATCTCACCAACCTCCCCGTCATTTGTGAGTCATCGCTCTTCCAACCCTCCCTTTGTTCTTCATATATCTAATGGTTTTATTTCAAGAGCTTTGACTGTGGACTGATGAGAGACTCATCTTAAACTCGACCTCACTCTCATTCGGACGATGTCGCCGTACACGCATTGCTTCAGATCGATTAAGGCTTGGCGTTTCTGGCTCTCGACAGTGGCCAACGAGAGCTACTGTCAATTGGACACTCTTTGATAAGAGGCCGACATAGTGCACGAAAGGCAGCAAACTCAGATTATGTGGCAGAATATCGAGCACCAGCATGGGTTATTGCTCCTGACTGAAGTTCATTTCAGCACCGACATGGATAGAGCTCATCATCAAGCATATCTTCGAGACTGGGTTCGACGCGTAGGTGGTAATTCTTTTCAGCCTCCACCTATCATCGAATTCGAGGCAGTAGGTGTACGTGGCACTGGTAAGCTGGTTGGTTCTGAAGGAAGCAAGTTTGTCAGTCATATCGAGGCAGAAGGGTAGCGAGTGTTGTTCATCAATGATGACTTATTTGCCCATGATATCTGATCGTTTATACACATTTGGCTAATTAAATAGCATCTACCGACTCCCAAGACTTCTCTTAACTTGGCCGCTTTGTGAGTTCCCGTGATAATGATCTGGCTCATGTCCATTTCTTCAACAGCCCCGCCCCATGTCGCGAGTAAAAAGATAGAGGCACACTTACACGTACCTGCCTGGTCTTTCTCAGAAAAGAAATGGGATTGGTTGACCGTAGTCAAACCCCTGACCATCAGAAACCCCTTTGTTTTACACTTAACGCGCCTGGATCCCTCATAGTCATTGGGTCCTCAATGGCTTCTCTCGCTATGGTGTCCCTAGATTCATTGGGGAGTACAGCGTCTGGTGAATTTTGGAAAAGTCGGTCTCGTAGAACCTGTGATGACAGTGGCGGCTTGAAAACAGTGGGAGTGAGTTCCAAGCGGAGGCTATCGGTCAAGAAGGCAACTGCTGCTTTGAAAGCAGAGGAAACCTCTTTGAAGCAGCATACCACATCCAAGCATTTTAACCCCAAAAGTATTATTGATGTCCAGAGTAGCCTTTGCGCGGAAGCAGGAAGCTGAGTTCGTGAGACTTCCTCGTCTACTAATATTACCGTAGGGCATGCTTTCGGCCTGTTGCGTTTCAAACCGCCATCTTCTGTCAGCAGACTTTTCTGGACACCGTGGTCCACAATCATGGGCAGTAGATATACCTCTGGGAAAGTCACGTACGGTACAAGCTCAAATTTTGACCCTCTTGTTGGGTAATATGATTCCTCAGAAAGGGGTTGAGCTAGTAGAAGCTTTACATCAACTGCCCCATCAAATGAGCCTCTTTGTGAGTGGCTGTTAAAGGTCTATGAAGGTCCTTTCAATGTATTGGAACTGATATGGTCTCCCTCATGCCTTGCCTAACTCGACTATGGCCGATCCCAGTCTGAGTTCAACGATTACACCCAGTCGTAGACATCAGCGATCTATGCTGGAAAGCAGGGTCACACCTCTTGAACTGCCCTTCTCGAACATATGAAGGTACTGCTGCGCCGATCGCTCTCCGATTGCAGCCACCGGGTGCAAATATGGAGTGGCAGGGGGAATGAAGCCTTTCACTGAGAACCCTCTATGCTGAGAGAATGAATTGTAGATAGGGATGGGGTTTGAGGATTTATATACCCTTTCACAATCGAGATACAGCCATAAGTAACAGAAAAATATTTTCGCTACCAAATATTACTGAGATTTGAGCACTACTTTCTCATATTCTGCTTGTGAGTTGGCAAACGAGCGAGTGAGTGTATCGACTTGGACGTCCCGAATGGCTGTTTTTTCAACGATTGATTGGTATCCGGTATGGTGTAGTGGCTAACATTTCGCGCTCTCATAACTTGAGGGATCCATTCCGCGGAGCCCAGGGTTCGATTCCCTGTACCGGAGTTCATTTTTGCTGTTAGAATTAACGTCAGGTCGCTTCAGTGAAAACATTCACTACCTTATTGTTGTTTTGGCTGGCCTCTAAAGTTTCAGATCCCTGGATTGTTTATATATGCTATTGATCTTTATGGGAAAACATGTATGCATCTAAGGAAAATAACATATTATCTAGTGAACTGCAAAAAAGTCACAACTGAACTGATATTTCCAGCTATGAAGACTAAGGATTCATTTGTATAGAGTTGAACTTCTGTGTAGCAGAAAGGAAGGAAGATTGATTTATTGAGCCTTTGCCATCTTTCGATCAGCTCTGATGTCTTGCCCACATGAGCTTCCAAATGCATGTGTTTCCTACACCCATTTGTGGTCATGAGAACTAAGTTGAATGCAAATGGTTTCTTTAGGCATATCCGGAAACGCGCGGGGTTTTGGATTCGTATAGATAGATCGGGTGGCAAAATAGGTGTATTTCACGTCCGTGAATTGAGAGAATAAGGATTGGAGAGCTTGATATGAACGACCTTGGCGACTCACTAGCAAGTGATCCTTATCCAACGTTCTTCACTGCACTGGATACATAACATGTTCGCAAATAGATCTGTTCTTGTTACTCAAACATCCGATATGGACGCTGTCTCTTGCCTTCCACGACTAACATAGCCTGTAAGACAAGGTAACTGTAGGACTGTCAACCACGCCAAGAGTATCCTCACTTTGTTGGTACTTTGCCAGAACCAGGCTGAGCCAGAGATCCCCACGTAATAGATAGATGCAATGAATCCGTGTACTACGAAACTAGTCTGTTTGACGTATTACCAATAAGCTTAACCAGGCACAAGGCTTTTTCGGAAGTAGCAGACTTAGGGGCCAAGGTGTAAGCATGAGAGAGCAGCAGGAAAGCACTATCTGAGAGCTTTTTGTTCTTTTACCTAGATATAGCATATGTATTTTAGTACTTACTTTCCGTGCCTATCGACACAACTTGGGAATCACAGTGATGATGTCTCAGCAATCAATGGCCTTCTTGGCTCCTTCTCTTCATTCAAAAACAGATACAGGATCTTCAGACCTCAGTCCTGGGTACCGCATATGGGATCATAAACTCTATAATAAGTAGAATAAGATGTTTGGGGTCATTTATGTCAAAATCCATCTGCCATCCCTATGCCTGTGTGAATTACTAATAACCTCGGCATTTAGCAATAGTTAAGATTCTAACACCTAGAGAAAACATAAAACATAAAACATAAATAATTAAAATTTATATTTTCTCGCACTTATATAAAGATATAATGTTGATATTATTTTTAAGTTTAGGGTACTTTAGGATGAAGTTAGGATACGCTTATATAGTCTTTATGAACTCATGATAATGCAAGGAGAAATTTAGGGCAGGCTTAGGATGTTATTATGGAGAGTTTAGGATAAAAGATTTAAGAATTTAGATGAAGCTCATATAGACTCCAAGGTGCTAGCTTGTTTATGTGCGTAATGGGTCAAAGCAATGACCAAAGACGATATCATCAAGACCCATAATCCCGGACATAATATTGGATCTTTGCTGTCTGATGTGAACGCTACGGTGATTATGTCGCAATCTACGCCTGGCATTAAACCCTTACGACAGTAAAAACTGACGGTTACCACGAAAATGGAGGACAAGTTTCATGATGATGTATTTGATGGCTGGGATGAATTCACGGGTTCATCTTCCTTACCCCTTCCTCCCAAGACAGCGGTTAAGGAATTTCTGCGTAGGGATCTGGAACCAGGATCTCATCGCAAAGTCCAAGGACAGAACGGCAGATGGCGAGATCAAGTCTGTCGTCAACGACCAGACGACTTCGAATAAAAAAAGCCAAAGCTACCATCTCTGGTATAATGGAAGGTTGCGACCGCATACCTTTTTGATACTTCCTGAAGAAAGGACAGCAATCCGAGATTCACAGTCTATGCCTTCATCTGTCAAAACATTGATATTGAACCAGCTATCAGAGGCATTGCTGAGGCTGGAGGAATTCCCTGTGCCGGTCATGATGCTGTTGAAATTCGGCAAGTTCCAGACTTCAATAACAACTATGCCAGAGTGATCACGAGAAAGAAGATCATCAAGTGGACTGAGATAGGTACTGGAGATTCAATTATCAAGAGAAGTGAGGACTGGTTGACGGGCGTCCTTCAGATGGACCTTTTCAATAATGCATTTGCTTGGACTAAACATAAGATCCGAAAGCTTCAGGAAGCCTATTATTGAAAATATAGGGAAAGTTCAGTACTTCCGAAACTAATGAAGTCTGATTCACGTTTAGGGATTAATTGGGCCTAAAGTAGGCGTTTGAAGTTATCCCTTTTTCTTTTCTTTTTTTTTTTTTTTTTTCTTTTTTTTTCTTTTCTTTTTTAGTGATCATGTTTGTGTTTTTTTTTTTTTTTTTTAGCTTGCTTTCTTTCCTTTTAGTTCTACCCACCAGATTGACATAACATATCGAGATTACTGGACTATGGATATTGGGAAAGTCGGGGATAATGAGGACCGACGACCATTTCGGAAATGGACATACGTAAAGCCGGAAGTAGGAAATAAAGGAGTGGGAAACATCTTGGAATTGCTCTTTTCCCTACGGAGTTTACCACTCGTCCACAAGGTGAGCATCGATTTTCAGCTAAGCAGATCTGGCATAAGTTCTCCGTATTACAGAAAGTCGAGAAACTAAGACCCCTGAGAGGAGATGGCAGTCAGGTCACCAACCAACCGGCTTTGTTCCTCTTATTTAGTTCCACCTCATGACCCTACACAATGTTTTATCTTCGAACATGTTTGATCTTTTCACTGTCTCTCTGATCCTCTGGATAAAACTGAGTAAAGAAAGAGCCTCTCTCCTAGTAGCCAGGCACGAAGGGTCAAAATCACTCCCTCTCATGATTGCCACTCTCATTGTGTGTGAGCATGATCACCATTCTTAGCGCGTGCAGTCATTCTCTCTAACTCAGTACTATTGCCTATCACTGGTGTTGCTGACGGAGCTGTCTTTCTCCCATGCCTCAACCTCGCCTGTGTAAAAAGTCAAGGAATAATGAACTTGCGTTGGGCTTATTCCAACATCAACATACGAACTAAGCATCATACCGGAAAATCGGGGGTAGTTATTGTGCAAGGCGACAATTTGGGCCTTTTCGGTCCTCGGAATCTTTAACACGTTTATTGCAGACAAACCTAAGTATTCGTAGATGTGGGCTGGGACCTTGAGGATCAAGTTAGAGGGTCGGCAAGTGAAGCTCCCGAAGGCTGGTTATCGTCAAAAAGCCTAGGTCACATGCTTAAAGCCAAGTTTACCCTTGTATGCAAGAGACAGATCAGACTCAAAGCCAGAGGGCAATTTGAGTATTAATTGTACGATTGCTAAGAGAAATTTTACGAACCAGAGACACAAGATTCTACCGATCTCCGAGTCAAAGACTTCAGTGTTTGGTTCCTTTCCGAAGTCCTTAAAATTTGTGATATAATAAAGCCTCCTTTTAGAGCAACTTCACGAGAGGTAATGTAGCTATCTTGGTGGCAAGAACCTTAATGCTGGTTTGGAGGGACGTAGATACCTCAACGATGAATCCCGCCTTGCTGTTGCCTTGAGCCAGCCCATACTATGCTGTCAGGACCAAGTACTTGAACATAATGAGACAAAAGCACTCTGCCTCCAAGTGTCAAGGGCAGTCGCAAGACTTGTTTGAAACTCAAGAAAGCTGCCGAAATGATAGATTTGTAATTCCGTGACACCCATGAGATGGCAGCCTGGGGATGTCTCATTCGAAGCCTACTGTATGGATATCTGTAGTACAATGGCACCACCGTAAAGTCTAAGTCGTATTGCCTTAAAACATTGACCGGATAGGTGAGACATTCACAGCTTATCTTCCACCGTGAAGTCTCATCACGCAACCGAGATGATAGCTGGTCACACTTTTGAGTGTTGAAAAGCCACCGACGAGGGTTATTGAAAGCTCTGCGAAACCCCATCAAGGCAACCATAACTCTGATGTGTAGCTCCAATATAGATATGGTAAGAAAATACAGGTACTCCGGCTACTTGACATTTCCCCCCGGTCTACGGACCCTAGGGAGTGTTCGTAATTTCTCACTTGGTATTTCAGCCAAAGCTCGCCGACCAATGAATACCAAGTTAGGTGCACACGATGATAATTCACTTGTACCTGATTTATTTAAGTTTTTATTACCACAGCTCAAGTATCTGACTGTATTGTTCCTGAACAACTGAAAAGCGCCAAGGTAGAGAAACCGCCAGTCCTCGACTGGATGAATCGATCAGCGACAAACCTTTGCGTGAATCACCAATAGCACACATTGCCTATATCTGGTAAAGTCAGACAAGAAGATTCAGAACATGCAAAATATTGTCTGACAAGGATCGAATTGGTTAAATTGGCTCCTTCTATATGGAGGTAACCTGAAAATTCTGTGCTGCGTTGCAGCTTACAACCTCCTACACAAGATATCACGCACGCATACTCGCATACAGCCAATGCTTATCCCACAATAACCCCGACAGACTGGATCGATACCGGCCGTTTCCGATCAGGACCCCCTGATCGCCATAAACTGCACCATATCTGCACTGCTTCTCGAAAATGGCTATGCAAGTCACCGGTGCTACACGGCAAGAAGAGACGTTAGAATAAGACTTGTCTCCCATCGAATCAATATCTGTGACATCCAATGAAGGCGCCCAATTGCTTGCCACTCCTATCAAACCCCAATCAGCCCTACGGGGAATAGGCATGGATGATGGGGGCTGCTGCATTAGCTCAACCACTGATGTGCTAGGGTCTTGGCCCCCAATTTCCATATGGATCCTTGAAGTTGATGATCTACACTCAATAACTGTTGCCCCCGAGAACCAGAGCCTCGTTTCGATCTCACCCTGGAACAGGCTGCAGTGTCTTCTGCCTTGCTAATGTCAGTGTAGCCTATCCTTAAGCCAATTACGGCTTGTCCGATGCAATGTGGACAGGGCGGCGTTAAACAACATCTGCATACTGCGAACCATGAACTGCCTCTTCTTTAACTTCACGAGGCATTATGTGTGTATGTAGGGCTTTTATTCTACAAACCAGAGTTGGTGTCTCATGATTTAACACTCTGGTTCCCACAAATCCTTGGTGAGATGGGTTGTCACCTTCAACCATGACCACGACTGACGCAGAGTTATGCACCTCCTAGGAGGTGTGGCGGAAGCAAAGAACAAGGATCAAACATGAGAGTCGACAAATTGGTTGGTTCTTGATGAACTGTTAGTTCGAGGTCTAGGAATGCATGATTCGATATCGATTTCTCAAGAACGACACACCCATATCCACCGTGAACCTCAACACAGCCATGCTACATGAACCAAACGGATGAGTTCTCGTAAGGCTAACAAGGCAACCCAGAAGTTGCATGTGATCACGATAAGTCTTGTGCTTCAATGTGCACTGCCTTTGTACTCTTTTGTTGTCGACCAGACAAATGCCGCGTGCGGTCTCAGAGGGATAATGGCCCTTGTTGCAACTATATCTGACCAATCTGAGACTGAGTAGATCATCTTTGCTCTCATCTTCCAGGTTCCTTGACTCTGCTAGGCATCACTTGTCACAGACCCTGACTTCACGTGGCACTTCAACACCATTCCGGGCCTATTACTTGAAGCAGGAACTCCAATACACCCCACAATTGTGATGAAAGGGAGGTTGATGATAACAATCCGGAACTACACTGTGTTAGTCTACGGGCATGCATTCGTCCATTGGTAACTCCACGGCAACTCATCACGAGCCAGTCGTAGCCCTTAGCTGGACTTAGATGCAATTGTCTTGTTACCCTGCTTCTGCCTGTGACTGAGGCCTCTCTGGTGAGCCTTGTTTACCAAGTTGATCATGCAAAGCTTTGGCCATACTCAGCCATGCGTTTTTCTAGACTTGAGGCTCTGCTGTGCCCCCAATTTCATCAAGGGCATTGTTTCAATCACGAAGCTATATAGGAAACACAAACTTCCCAAATTTAGCCTCAGTCATCTCTTCCTTAGCCCTCTCTTGAATATTTTGGTAACGCATCCTTGAGAAGAACTGTTGAGACTATTTGAAGTACTTCCAATATGATGCGAATAGCCATAGCTGGTGGCTCTGGCCTTGGGTACCTCCTGGCAAGCCAACTCGCCAGAGCAGCAAACGCATATCAAGTTGTTGTACTCTCGCGTTCTGTATGTCAACCTACCTCTTATCTGATGTTTCTAACAACAAAGGCTCGTCCCGATTATGCCGCACTTGACGTTCAAGTCATGGTTGTGAATTATAATGACGAGAACAGCCTATCCTACGCTCTTCATGGAGTCAACCTTGTGATCTGCACATTTTCAGGAGTTGAGCAAATCAATCTGATTACTGCGGCTGTTCAAAGTGGTGTGCAGTACTTTGTCCCGTCCGAGTTCGAGGGAAGTCTCGAAAAGCGACCCGAAAACGATCAACTTGATCCCTATCTATACTCATCACAAGCGAGACAGCATCTAAGACGCTTTGCAAGATCATCTCAGATGAAGTGGACGGTATTTTCGTGCGGCATATTCATGGAGAGATTCCTCCCTCAGGGGCTTGGAAGCTTGGCCATTGGCTATGGTTCAAACCTGGCCAATGCTGGCTCTTACCTTTTGGATATGAGCGCTTATACTGCTGAGTATGTCGAGAAGAATGCTCGAGGACATACTGTTCGTGTCTGCATGACATCTGTGTATGATGTTGCCCAATTCATCGTTGCTGCTATTGATTTAGGACCTGCGAATTGGCCTCGAGAGTTTACTATGCGAGGAGACCGTCTGTCACTTCGCGATACGGTTGGGCAATGCTCCAGAACCCTAAATGGTGAGTTAACAGAATCATTGTGAATGGATCAGGCTAACTAATGAAGCCGCATTCTCTCTTTCGCAATGGCAAGCTGCAGACATTTCTCGGCTTATGAGTGGTTTCTATCAACAGGGTGATTACGCCAGAGTTGCTTTTTACCAGCAGCTCCAAGCCACTGTTGAAGGACGTTACGACTTTGGACATGCATCCTTGAATGACCTTGTCAATGTCCAGCCGAGAAACTTTCGGCAGTGGTTGAGTGACCAATTCACAGAGTAAATTCATGCTTTTGGTTTATCATGGCTTCTTTCACTACGTGTGTTAGTATTCCGGTCCTTGAGTATGTTGTATTGATGGACGTTCATTTTCTTTAGGTTGCAGCTGTGCTGCTCGTGTGTTGGTACTGGTAGCAACAAGGCAACAAATTGGCGACGGGTATCACAGTTTTCATTATTTCTTATTTATCTAAGCAGCTAAAAGAATCAAACACACCTTTCACTCGCTAATACAGCTGCTCATGGTACTTTCTGGTGCGTCTTGTGAATAACATCCATGGATGTTTACTGGAGAGATAGCAGTATTTCGACATTGGCAAATCATATTCAACAAGCGGCCCTTGCCTAAAGCAGATTAAAGCCGGGATTTCGAATACTTCTTGTGAACTATGAGCTCAAGTTCGTTCATCATGATTTAATCCCGGTAGCATGATAAGCCCAAAGTAAATCTCACCGAACTACAAATGAATTGCTCTATTTGTCCTTAGACAAGCTTAACCTAATTTACTACACTATGATCCTACGGAGTAGGCTTGTATTTCCCGTGACAGACTCCGCCTTCTTCCAAGAATACTACCTTGGAGTCCCGTCCCAAACGTCGGCACCAGGGCCAAGAATAGACTCATGTGGAGGTTGGAAAGCCAAACCTCGGGACAAGGTATGATCCCAGTTGAGAATGCGGAGAAAGCATGCATGGGTTAGAGGAATTCCACCAACGACAGACTTAGATTCCGATTTTAGCTCTTATTTCCGCGCTTTCAATCATCAGGAATTTGTGCCTACGGAATATATTCCGCATGACTTACCCAAAATGGCGGAATAATGGCTCGAGATGGAGCTCTGACCCCACTGGAGGTCGCCGATGAGATGTAGGCGATGGCTTGTGATTGAATGTCCTGACAAGTGTTAGCGGTACCAACCAACAGTGATAAAGCAGCCTCGGGTAGAAATAATCATGTTCGAATTCCTCTCCTCTTACCTCAGATTCAGCCATGGAGGCTTCAGGTGCAGATAAGGGCTTCTTTCAGAAGCCCCCTGTTCTAAACAATCAATTTTATGAGGATGTGACTTTTCAGAGATGCTTCAAGCGTGAGTTCAGGGTTAAAGTTGTATTATCTGGAGTTCTTTGCTCACTCGTCCACGCAGTGTTTCTTCCACAGCATATTGTCGCTCAAGTCCAAGCTGAACTGGCTTCACTTGGAGATGATGTCCTCTCTGACCAGATTTTTACCTGGATTACGGATGCAGAGCACAATAAACCCTACCTCAAGGGCTCAGGACGTGATGTCTTCGGCCAGTGGAGGGGTGACTTGGTTACTGGTGAAGGGTGGCGTAGTCTTCAGAATTTTGGCCTATCTCGAGGGTAAAGCGCACATACCATACAGGTAACAGCCATTAACACATTACAGGCTTGTCGCCGCCGGATATGATACTCAGTATGGCGCATTTGCACGAGCATACCAGTTCATGCGAATCCAACTTTGGGCACCATCGTGTGCCAACGTCGGCTGCCCTTCTGCTATGCAAGATGGCGCCGCTCGACTTCTACAGATACACCTTAGTAGTCCAGAACTCACAGCGAAACTCACAGACGAACAAAAGAAAGTATTCGAGAACGCATTCACTCATCTCATCTCACGCAATCCTCAGAATGCATGGACTAGTGGCCAGTGGATGACTGAGCGAACAGGGGGTAGTGATGTGTCGTTGACCGAAACCACAGCAGTATACAAGCCTCCTTCTGAGAAGGAACTCGCCTCAAAAGATGAAGGCATACCATTGGGACCATGGAGTGTCAATGGATTTAAGTGGTTCTCATCAGCTACGGACTCAAAGATGACTGTTCTCCTTGCTCGAACTTCCAAAGGCGGACTTTCGACATTCATCGCCCCGATGTACAGATACGATGCTAGTGCTACCACGGCCACCGGAGTTCCGAAAGTTAACGGAGAGAAACTAAATGGGGTTCGCATCCAGCGCCTGAAGAATAAATCGGGCACGCAGAGTCTCCCTACAGCCGAGCTAGTTCTCCAGGATATGCGCGCATGGCTTATAGGTCAAGAAGGCCGAGGTATCCAAGAAATCGCAACAGTCTTGACATTGACTCGAGTTCACTCGGCAGTTGCTGCCACGGGATATCTCGGAAGAGGACTGGCAATCGCCAGAGCGTATGCACGAGTTCGAGAGGTTGGTGGCGGAAAAGGAACTCGAATGAAGCTCACAGAGAGTTCATTGCACATGAGAACTCTGTCAAAGATATCTTCCGAGTACCGCTGCCTCATGCTTCTTACCAACTTTACTTCATATGCTCTTGGAGTTTCAGAGCACAAAGTACCGTCAGACTTGAGACTTTCACCTGCGCTAGAGGCGCTGACACCTTCTGTGCAACATGCTGCACCATTGATCCGGGTTCTTACTCAGCTGACAAAAGCTTATGTCTGCAAAGCATCTGTACAGCTTCTCTTCTCTTGTATGGAGGCGCTTGGTGGTGTTGGATACCTCGCCAATGAAGAACAGGAGTATCTCAATATTGCCCGCCTTCATCGTGATTGTGCTGTGCTGCCCATCTGGGAGGGAACAACAGATGTTTTGAGCACCGACTTTCTGAGGGCTACTAAGCATCCCAAGACTGGCCAAGATACTCTGAACGCGCTGGAAGACTCTATCAAGAAGGGCATGGGATTCCAAGGAAAGGTATTTCGACCTGAAGGCTGGAACCCATTGGATTCTTGGAAGAGCTTGAGGCAGCGTATTGAACAGGATTCTTTGCCAGACTTAATCGGAGATGCTAGAGAGGTTCTTTGGGCTGTTGCAGATTTACTGGTGTCTGTTCTGCTTTATGTTGACGCAGGGAGTGACGGTGACCAAGTTTCGCAGGATATTTTCTGTCGATTCTTGGAAGGAAAAAATATTGCTACGAAGGGAGAAAAGATATCAGCTCAAGAGCAGCTTGGGAGGGATTTCGCCGTTGTGTATGGAAGCACTGGAAACGAGATTGTCTCTAAGCTTTGACGTCGGTATAGGTATCCTTTTCGTCTTCAGTTACATTATTTTCTCATCTCTTCAATACCTAGGATCAATACCATCCAACTTGTATGTGGGATGAAGGTTTCTCCAAGAAGGAAAAAATATTGGAATGACTTTAGGCTAAGAGAAATCATGTAACCGTATGCATGTGCACCTTTCATCAACCTTTGATATTCTTGCATGTGCCCTTAAAATTCGTCGCCTTGAGCGTCGCCTTCTTACATGACGTAGCATCAGCATGCGTATCTCCATATAGCACAGTTCCCTTTGTACTCGTAGAGGTTTTCGAGCAAGAATTAAATGTGCTTCCTCCATCATGCTGCAGAAGCGTATTGCTGCCACTCGTCTTCAATGTCCAGGCCTGGAAACCAGGTGTTGGATCGACGCATTTGAGAGCGCCGCTTGGGCTGAGAAAGCAAGCGTTGAAAGCGCTATCTCGAAGAATGTCTTGTGAATTGGAAAGATCAATACAGTAAAAGCCATTGGTTTGGCCAGCATTGAGAAGTAAATTGCCGTTGCTGTTTTGTTGGACCGTTGCACCAGATGCAACATCTCGTAATGTGAAGCAACAATGACCGTCGAAGACAGTATCCCGAGGGAGGACTGCAGCTGTGGCCATGGTGCACAAGAGAGTGGTGAGAGTGAATGACTTCATCTTGAAGAGGATATAGATATTGTGAGTGATGCCAATTAAGTATAGTAATAGCTCGTATGATTATTGAGTCCGGCTCAACTATTGAAGACAGTGGCAGAGAACTCAACCATCGCAAACATCACAAGAATTCCCTCACCTTTTATAATTCCGGAGACGTTATTGTCCATCTCTTACCAGGCTTGTATCCATTGGGATCAGCAGAAATAAGTCCATTCAAAGGCATCCAACCGAATGTGAGAACGCACGTTGGTTGAAGGATCGAGTCAGAAAGGAAGCCACTTGGCTCGTGATAGTCAGCAGAAAGTCACATTTATCGTGAAAAGTCGGTCTCTAGGGCTGTGATGTCCCGTGCAGGTGATTCCAAGTGATGGACGTGACGATTTCCATTGGGAGTCTTGAGATTTCGCGCTATAGGACGAACAAAACTAGGGCCCCTCAAGGGAGCGAATGGCTTCTCAGGAACAGCCGCGAAGTGATTAGTAGAGTGACATCCGAAGTGATTGTTGGTGCTATGCCGTTCATGCTCCCACCTGCAAGGCACAAGGGAGCTAGGTAGCTAGGGGGTGGCAGAAAACCTAAGATTTGAATCCTAAGTGACAAAATATTTAGGTAAGTTTAAGAAAATTTAGGGAAACTTAAGGTAATTTTGAAAGGCTCTTTGATTAGTTTATTATTGCACCTTGATTAGGGCCTTAAGTCTTCTGACATGGTGACAGACCAGGGGTATTCTCCTTCACCGCAGGATAGAAAGCGGGGATAGCTTCATTTCATGCATCCAGCCACAACCTGCCGGGGAGAATATCTTGAGGAGAAGATTGGTTACAGGGAGTCAGGTGTGACGATGCATGATCCTGGAGGTGATAAGGTATGGTCTAATGCGTTACTAGATCAGCCAATCAGAAACTGTGATGCCATTAATCACGGAGCGAGTGTAACGTCCTCACAGTCACGTGAAATGAGATTTCGGTTATCGGCGAAAGCCTTGGAGTGTGCTGTACCGTTTGTTACGCTGAACTGGAAACATAACCGTTTGCGCCTCTACGTCTACATCCTCAACTCTGCACTGAAGGCTTCACTTTACCTTTAACGGTATCTTTTTCACCATTATTGAAGCGTTCCCTTCATCAAATCATGTCTCACCACATCTGACGTGTTGTTGGTTTGATCCTTCGTTATCATAAGCAGCTCATCTGACTCTAGTGATCTTCTGCTTAGCACATTCCTCGACCTGCCTAATCCACCTACAGTATCCTACCGTTTCACCGCTTTCACAAGACGATTTCTACCTTATCACAGTACATCAACCTCGACTCAATATTTGAGACAGACTGTTACGCAGGTTCACTAAGGAAACATGGCGGACGATCATACTATGTCTAACGAAGAGTGGGAAGAAGTCTCCCAAGACATCCCCTCACTCTCAGACCCCTTCCTTCAGCAATATCTCACAGGTCGGGCAAACCTCATGAGTCAAGAACAAAAGACTCGCACCGATGCTTCTTTCAGAGCCTCTCTTTCACCTATTGCCAAGCGCGCAAGTGAAATTGTCGACCGTATCCGCGACCAAGAGAATGATTCCATCTGGACCCCTCAAGTTGAGGAGGAGCTCGCTCAAGCTGGAAACGAGTGTATCTTTCCAGGGATGATGTTTATGCTCGCCAAGGATCGCATGGAGAAGACTAACCTCTGGAAGATTGTTCGCCGCATGCCGAAGGGTGCGCTGCTTCATGCTCACATGGATGCTATGGTCAACTTTGACTTTCTCTTCGATGAGCTCCTGAAAATGCCAGGAATGCACATGTGTAGCGACCAACCTCTCAACACTGAAGAGTCTCGGGAGGATGCAGTTCCCAGCTTTCGATACAGAGCTGAGGCGGACACCAATGGATCCATCTGGGAAGAGAGCTACCAGTCTGGTGCATTTGTGTCCCTTCCAAAGGCGGCCAATGAGTTTCCTCATGGTGGAAGATCTGGCTTTCTCAAGTGGCTCAAGGGACGATGTACTCTCTCCGTCACAGACAGCCATGAGCAACACCACGGCGTGGATGCAATTTGGGTCAAATTTGGGAAATGTTTCCTTGTGTGCGCCACCATCATTCACTATGAACCCATGTTCCGAATCTTCCTTCGTGAGCTCATGAAGAACCTCAAGGACGACGGTGTCAACTGGGCTGAACTTCGGTAAGCAATAAATAAACAAGCTCCAATCATCCTCTAACCGTTATAGATTCACTTGGCCACTTAACTACTGCCGTGATAAGGAAGAAGAGCCCGAGAAGGACTACACTCACATGTTTGAGGTCCTGCGCGAGGAGATCGACAACTTCAAGAAATCACCCGAGGGAAAGGGGTTCTGGGGTCTCACAACGATCTGGACTTGTTTACGAAGCTGGCCCACTCGACTGATTGTCGAGAACATGGACTGCTGCATTGCGACCAAGATCGCCTTCCCTGATCTCATCGCTGGCTATGACTTGGTCGGTCCTGAGGATCTGGGTCGACCCCTGTCTGACCTCCTCCCTGAGCTTTTTTGGTTCCGCAAGCAGTGCGCCATGGAGAACGTCAACCTTCCCTTCTTCTTTCACGCGGGAGAGACACTTGGAGATGGCACTGACACTGATGCTAACTTGTTTGATGCGATCTTGCTTGGCACTCGACGCATCGGGCACGGCTTCAGTCTCTTCAAGCACCCACTCCTCATCGACATGGTCAAGGAGAAGCGCATTCTCATTGAATCATGCCCCATTTCCAATGAGGTCCTCCGCCTTTGTGGCTCCGTAACAGCCCATCCTCTGCCCGCCCTTTTGGCACGTGGTGTTGCTTGCAGTTTGTGTAACGATGATCCCGCTATGCTCGGGCAAGACACAGCCGGCATGTCACACGACTTTTGGCAGGCCCTCCAGGGGTGGAAGAACCTTGGTCTAGCAGGCCTTGGTAGCCTTGCAGAGAACAGCGTCAGATGGGCTGCTTTTGAGGACCAGAGTCAGGCCGATTGGATCAATGACATTAAGCAGGCTAGCCTTGGTACAAACATCAAGGCTAAGAGAATGCAGGAGTGGCAGATTGAGTGGGAGAAATTTTGTCTCTGGATTGTTGAAGAGTTTGGTGACGCATTCGGTGATGAAAAGAAAGGAAAGGCTGATGATGCCTAGACGCATGTTTACGAAGAGATGATGGACTGAGACAAAAAGAAAAAGCGGTGCATATCGGCGTTGCATAGAGATTTAGGCTTGTTCAACACGGACGGTTTGGGGTTCAACCATCGTCTCTGGATCCGGGCGTATCGGAGGAATACTTGAGAAAGAGCTTGTGCTAAGATATGTCAACAAGACTAGAAAGTTAGGCACTAAAATAGAAAAGATTAAAAATGATTTTGGCTATTGGAACTTGAAGAGAGACTGGCTGACAGCAATTGGCAGCGGCTTTTCATCACGTCTTTCACCACAAGAGTGTCAGCTAACTACTGCCTTTCCCTGGAATCACATGTATGAATTTTTCATAGATACTCGAAGCTTAAGACAGCTTACTTGCTTTACTTCTTCCTAAGGTTGTTTATTTTGAGATACGTTGGTCATAAGTGGTGATCGGTATTTGTCAATACCGTGCTACCGCATAAATCTGTGATTGTTCAGATTTCAGTGAGCAAGTATAAGGATATAAAACACTTGAAACTTGGCCTAAATTCAGGGTAATGATTAGGATGATTTTAGGATAAGGATTGAAAAACTTATGATAAAACAATCATAAGTTTAGTATGCTAATAAGCCAGCGGTAAAATCAACACTATTATTCCCAGTGGAACACTGCTTGTCAGTTGTTGCCAGCTGCTACCAACTCAAGGTTGCCATTGTTCTTATTTCCACAGATAGCTTCTAGCACCCTAACTGAGCAGATGTTTTCAGTTGAACAAATAATTCAAGAAGCAATTTCGGCATTCCTTCTGCTCACAATTGATTGCACAGTTTCTTTCCATTTCTCAACTCTTCACTCAATACACATCCACAAGCTGCAGGCCAAATTCTAAACACCACAAATGATTTTTCCATATGAGCAGTTAATTTACTCTCTTTCTTTAATCATGTGTTCGAAAATACTTTTCTATTAAGAATCTTCTCCGCCGCTCAGCCTTTTGCCGGGTTAACACACGCCGGCCTCCTTATCACAGAGTCTCTCGTTATTTTGGAGAGACTATTGAGAAGAAAAGTCGGTACTTTAGATGATATAATCCTAATATCATCATAGAATATCATAAAATATGAGGGTGCGCAACCTAACATCCTCCTAAACCTTCTTACTAATTCCCCTTCAGAGATCGACTATCTGTCGACACCACCACCAGTCCATCTGAGATGGCTCTCATCAAGCATACCAATACCTTTCCTCGACAAACAATCGTTGGAACATCTCCAACTCAAGTTCTGTGTTCGCTGTCCGAGTATGCATGCTCCAAGGCTACTAACAACCCCGAGGCTTGATCTGAAGTTCATGACGCTCGGAATGAGAAGCCCAATAACCCTAATTGGTATACTCTGAACCGACCCAGGCATGAGGAGGCTTTCCAAAAACACATGCATGCTGTTATCTATGACGTTGGAATCGCCTGTGGTACACTTGTCGCTTCAGCAGAGCTCATCGCTCACCTTGTCTAGCGCCCAGACATGTCAAGAGGGAATCTCGTGAGGTACCCATTGGGACTTCGCATGCCAACATCACTCCTATCGACTGTGCTGATAGGCCAGGGCAACCTGCTCCCAAGACTAGCATATCCCTTGGCGAGGAGCACCACACTCTTTCCTAAATGACCGGCACGAGCCAGGAACTCGAGGTGCAGGATGAACGCACGGCATCAATCTACCCGCTGCCTTTCTCGGGAGCGACTATGGAAGCCAGAAGAAACTAAAACGGAGAAATACGGCATGGTAGCAACTGGTTGCACGAGTTGCTACTTCGTGATCATCGGCGTTGATCCAAAAACTGCGAGTTCTCTGCCTGAATTCAGCGATTCTTGCACCATCTCGCTCAGTGCTCCATTTGGCAATCATCCTTAGCCGGTTGCCGAAATGAACGCGAAACAACTCAGTGCCATTGCCAATGTTATCTTTTTTGACTTGCATTTTGGTGAACACAAAGCCAGGAACCTCCGCCAGAGCACCGCCGGTGAGATGGAGGCTAATGCTGAAGACGAGCAGAGAGTCCAGTGTCTCCAAGAATATGTCGGCATCTGGGCTGACACGGTTTTCATGGATTACCGCCGCTCGGACACTGTTCAATGTGCTCAAAGAAGCATCCTATAAGGCCAAGAAAGACAATTCTGACAAGCCTGATGCCCAACGTATCGCCACCGCTGTGAGTGATGCGCCTGAACTTCGCCAGGAAAACTTTGACGACGATTGAGAAACGGGTCATCACTCACACCGGTTTCGGACTTCTGCTTCTGGTCCTGTGTATCATGCCAAGTCTATTCCACTTCCAAATAGAACGGCCTAGAACATTAAGTCCTTCCAATTGCTCGTCCCTGAGCAACAAGACCGAATTACAGACTTGACCGAACCGTACATCAGGGTTGAGATACCAATTATCGAATCGGTTGGACCATTGAACAAGTTCTTGGCGGGCTTGTTTACTCCTGGCTATACAAACAAGGAGTCCAAGGAGGTTGTGCGAGCTATTCCGAATCGCAGGAAGACCAAGAGGTTGTGGGCCAAGGTTTTTCACCAACACAAGAAGAAGACAGCTCAGCTAGAATACGGAACTCTGTACCGTCGAAAGCTTGGGCCGAAGTCTGTTCGCCATCTCCGGCTTGGGGAGGCCAGAATCCTTAAGACCTCGATCCTAAGTGAAAAGAATATTTAGGTAAGCTGAGGATGAGCTTAGGATAATTTAGGGCAATTTATGATACTATTTGATGAGTTTATTTTCGCCCCCTGATTCAAGACATCCAGGCTTCTAACATCCTGGAAACTTCTGGTTATACACTACCTCGTTTCATGGCAACCGTGTAATTTATAGCTTTCTTCGCATCTTCCCTGGCCTTGCTGCCACTTATGAACAAGGTTCCTTCACCTCTGAGTCTCTTGTGAGTTTTGCTGAAGCCCTATCATCCTTTCCTTTGGTTCATGCCTTCTTGCGTGGTGCCCCTGGCGCCGGACAGTCCCCCTTAGGTACTCTGTCCTTGGCAATCATAAAAAAAGCTATCCCCAGCGCATTCAGGCCTTTCCATTCCGATTTGAGATGTAAGCAGCGAGGAATTGAGTCTTAAATGTGATGATGCCCGGGGGCTTGTTGCCTGAAGTATCAGAAAAGAAATCGAGCCCAGCGACCCGACAGGCAATTCTTGGTGTTCGTTTGCAGATCACTACAACGCACATTATGCCATCAATTTCATCATGCAAATGAACCGCGAAGTCGAGATCCTCAACACGGATGACATCCAGAACAAGAATCTGGTGACACTAAATACGTGCGATGATTGCCGGGCGAGCGTGGTTCCCTGCAAAGCGGGTTTTGACGAACGTCTTCGTTTCTCATTTTGATCTATATTTACTTTTCGTATCTGTATGCAGTCACTGAATACATGCTTGAGAACGACGCTTAAAGAACTCATCTGCTCAAGTTCTTGTCTTCAGGGGCATCTATGTGACAGCTGATGCAAATATCTTCAAGGTTATCCTCTTTCAGCCAGGTCTTATGGAGTGTAAGAGGTTTTGGCACGCCCTTGAATCCAAAGTCTATCAGAAAACCACGTCCGAATCTGATTGCAAAGAGGTCTTGAGCTCCTGGGAGATTCTCTGGCAGCATAGTTGCAAAGACTCTCTGCTCACAGTAACAACAACTAAGTATTGAAAGGAAGCACAACTATATTTCCTCGGAGAAAACAGCACAAGAGAAGCTGCATCGTTAGATCTTAAACAGTGCGCGAGTGCGGAAATTAGAAGTTATGCCTGGTTGAGTAAGGAGACGGCAATGCTCTAAGTTCCGTCGCTTGCTTATTGACTCGTCTACACTATTAAGGTGTAACACCTCTGGAAAAAAGAGTCTCAGGATAAGTGCAGACCAAGTCCACGGGGTATATTATCGCCCCTGTATAGAAGTGTTGATGGTGAAGAGGCTGGGTTGAAGTAGGGGGGTATAGATTTAGGCACATTCACTTCTGCTGGTGCAGCTACAAAGTATTATGAACTCATCTTTATGATAGGCAGTGCAAATAAAATAAAGAGAGACAAAAGACTTGCATCAGAACTATAGGTGAACGTTCATAAGACCCGCCAGCCCCGTTGAGGCATCCATTTATGCACCCATTTTTGTCAATCTTGAACACATGATGAAGACGACCTCATGTCTGCACAATTCCCCTTCAACGTTCTTGTTTATTCGCCCTTCACGCTCTTCTGCAACAATTCCTGCACTTGGCCTTGTCTCTCCAGCCGAATACAATTGTCTTCGCTTGGGCACAACCACTTGTACAACAAAGATCTGGATTTTCTTTAGCAAACGAGCCCTGGACTATCGTTTTTCACAATCTCACCACTTGTTTCACGAAAACAACCAGCCTATTCTCGCCCCAATCTAAATAGCTTTGGTCGGGTTGGTGGCATCTACGGCAACTTTCGGCCTAACAAAGTTATGATCATTGTTGATGAGGCGGCACGGCTAAATGAAACGACATCGCTAATACTTCAGTCATTCTAGCAGGATTCTTGGAGCATCGCTGTCGGTGATACAACAGTTCCAGCCCATGACCATTGTTCATAGTAAATCGAACCTCAATTTTGTATGCAGCCCGTAACAACGCATAATTTCCCTGTAACGTCACTTATGTGATCGAGCGCAACCACCGTAGCAGGCTTCTGCATGTTTGATCGACGCGTACTATGATCGATATTATCGCCACTTAGTTGTTACCTACTGAGAGGTCACTATAGCCACTGAATCCCTCATAATGGTTGAAGACAAAATTCAACCGGCGGCAGAACTATCATTTTGTGCTCTAAGACTCTGAGTAGACACGTATTGGAGCATGCTCGAGACACTGCTCCTAGTAGATCCATACCAGCTGTGGATTGGCGTAGGGCTTTGGGTTGTATTTCCTTGCCGTACCCAAACGGCATACTCCCCATGGATATCGATATTGGGTCGTCTTCTCTCTTGTCTTCTCTTCTTTTGCGAAGCACATCCGTTGCTATCCGCACATCTACAGCGGTCGAAATCTCATAATTTCTTTAATACTTGTCCATGGAGAATTTTTTCTATTTCCCCTTATAATCTTCAATTATTTAGTTCTGTCAACCTCATTTCCGAACAGATTCAGGTTCAGTCTAATATCAGGCAACCAAATAATGTCAAGTTATCTCATCTAGGCCTGGAGTGCAGTCTCATCCCTCGTGTTACCACTACCCTTCCTCCAGCCCTCAGTATGGTCAATCTTCTTCTTAGCCACACTCTCCGATCCCTCGGCCCCCCATGCACCTCCTCCGGGTGTGCAGATAATAATACGATCTCCAGCCTTCATAGATGCTGTGTTCTTGGCCCCCATGTTGATACAACGCTCCTCGTATTCAACTTCCCCTGCATCTTCTTTCGTGTGGAACTGTTTGAGGGAAGTTTCCCAGTTGGCCTTTTCAACTTTGCGTACCCACAGATTGAGACCACACTCTCCGTCGCCGCCACCATTCAATCCATACGGGCGGTAGACGCGGCGCTCACTAAGAATAGACACTTGAAGAGGAATCCGGAACTCAATGTCACGAATGACACCGTCACCACCGCGGTGCTGACCTCGTCCTCCTGAGCCAGAGCGAATAGAGAACTCACGGAGAAGTACGGGATAACGGCGTTCAAAGATCTCTGAATCTGTGATGCGAGTGTTCGTCATATGACAGTGAACACCACTGGTGCCCTCCCAGTCAGAACCTGCGCCACTTCCGCCAGCAATCGTCTCGTAGTATCCGAAACCCTTGACAGCTTCGGCCCCGTCTTGGTTTCCACCAAATCCGAAAGTCAGGTTATTGCAGCATCCCTGACTGGCGGCACAAGCCTGGAATGCTTTGAAGATAACATCTGTAATGCGTTGGCTGGTAAGGACATTGCCTCCAACAACCGCAGCCCCTGGCGATGGTGATAAAATGGACTTGGAAGGAATCTTGACATGAATTGGCTTTAAACATCCTTGGTTAAGTGGTATATCTTCGGAGATCAGACATCTCAAACAATAGATAATGGCACTGAAAGTAATGGCTTGGGGTGCGTTAATATTGCCGTAAACTTCGGGACCAGTTCCTGAAAAGTCGAACTCTGCTTCACCCTTTTCAGCATCAATGCGGATTTTCAACCGAATAGGGGACCCGTCGTCCATAAAGTCAACTGCCGAGAGGCCCTTGCCTTCGAATCGCTTATGAACTTCTTTTAGTAGTCGACGCACACACTGCTCGGCATTATTCTGAATGTTGACCATGTAGAACTGCACTGTCTCTTCACCATACTCTGCAATCAGAGTCTCAATCAGCGAGATACCTTTCTGATTAGCCGAGACTTGAGCTCTCAGGTCATTAATGTTGTCAGCCAGACAGCGTGTTCCACTGCAGCCTGGATACTTGGCAGGCTCTTCGTAGAATAACTCAACAACTCGTTTCTCATCAAACTTGCCGCCGCTCACGAGCTTCTCACTTCTGATGGATGCACCCTCTTGGTAGAGCTCTCGGGAGTGAGGCGGCATGCTTCCAGCGCTGATTCCACCAATATCTGCGTGATGAGCTCGAGATGCAGCGTAGAAGAGAATGTTCTCTCCCTTCTCATCAAAAGCTGGCATTAGAAGGGTCACGTCCGGAAGATGAGTTCCTCCATATGAAGGGTGGTTAGAGATGATGACGTCTCCCTTTTCTAGCTTCCCTTTCCAAATCTCGGCCTGACGTCGTACACAGGTAGACATGGAACCCAGATGCACAGGTAAATGGGGAGCGTTGGCGACGAGGCCACCTGTAGCATCGAAAATAGCACACGAAAAGTCAAGTCTCTCCTTGACGTTTGTGCTGACGCTCGTTTTTTGCAAGGCGCGTCCCATTTGCTCAGCAATGGCCATAAATCGATGTCCAAAGATGCTGAGCATAATGGGATCAACTTCCCGATTCTCAGATGCCTTGGTGGACCTAGGCGTATTAGACTGACGGTAGACTTCTGGCTAACACATCACTTACTCAGATTTTGTCCCTTCCTTCTCCAGGTTAATGACTACATGAGTCTTGAGAATAATTGCAGTCGCTTTTGGTGTTACAACGATAGTCTGTGTACCATCGGCAAGCATGGCTGGTCCAGGGATTGAATCGCCAGGTGCGAGATCCTCAAGTTTAAAGACGGGTGTTTCCTTCCTACCGCCTTTGAAGTATACCTGTTGGCTGCTGAGTTTCTTCTGATCAGGAATCTGCTGTTGCTTCAGTTCCTTGAGTTGTTTGTCAACCGTATCATCCTTATGTCGGAAACTCTTGCCGATACCACGAACACGGACATCATCAATAATGATGTCTCGTTCGTCGAGCGTGAAACCAAATTCGTATCGATGCTGCTTTACGAAAGCTTGGCCAAAATCCCATTCTTTGCCATCGAAATGTTCCTTGGCCTCCTCTGGTGATGGTCTCACAATCATGAGAGCTGATTCAGTACCACGATATCTCATGTTGAGATATTCTTCAAAGGCGATCTCATCTTCTTGGAAGCCTTGATCTTTTAGGGAGTTTCGTGACTGTTCCTTGAGCTTCTCCATCTTCTTTTTCAATTCATTAACTGTTTTGTCGTCATCTCTCCATACCAAGGAATCGGGCTCTTGGCGTTCATCTACTACGTCTGCTAACGCCATTCCGTATGCCGAAAGAACCGAAGAATATCGATGGACCAGAATTTGCTGGATGCCCAGAGATTCCGCAATGGCAACGGCGTGTTGACCACCCGCGCCGCCGAAGGTAGCAAGTCGATGTTTTGAAGAATCATGACCCTTGGCTTCAGTAATAGATCGGATGGGACGAGTCATCGTTTCATTGGCAACGGTCAAGAATCCATATGCAACTTCATCCACCGTGAGATTCTTATTATTTTCCCGGTTTACTTGATCTGCGAGCTCCTGAAGCACCTTTCGGCTAGCCTCAATGTCCAGCCCTTCATCTTCGTTCTCTCCAAAGATCTTGGGAAAGAATTCAGGCAGCAGGCGACCAAGTACCAAATTTGCATCCGTGACTGTGGCTGGACCTCCTTTGCGATAACAGGCAGGGCCTGGGTGAGCGCCTGCGGACTCTGGTCCAACAACAAAAAGTCCGTTCCTGAAAAAGAGACGAGAACCGCCACCAGCAGCCACCGTGTTGATGTCCAGTTGTGGTGATTGGATCGTAACGCCAGCAGTCGTCGTCTCGAAGACATGCTCATAGCGACCTTCGCCATATCTCGAAACGTCAGTGCTTGTGCCGCCCTAGATAACTTAGTTTAATATCCTGATGCCATCGTTCAACTCACCATATCGAAGCCGATGACCGGTGTCTTTGTTTCTTCATCATACGAGGTGATAGCATATCCTACGACACCTCCAGCCGGACCTGATAGAATCGCCTTCAGACCAGTGAACTTTTCCACATCGACCAGCCCGCCGTCGCTCTGCATGAACTCGCATCTGGCGCCCTTGGCGCCCTTCTCCTCCTTCACACTGCGAGTTCCAAGACCACCTTCAAACCCAGCCTGGAAACCGTCGATGTATTTGCGAATAGCGGGTGTAAGATATGCGTCAGCACAAACAGATGTCGCTCTCGAAACCAACTTGATCATAGGCATAAGCTCGTGGCTCAATGAGATATGCTGAAAGCCTATATCCTTGGCTATCCGCCCGATCATAGCTTCATGGTCAGGATAGGTGTAACCGTGCATCAGGCAAACGGCGATGCTGCGGATGCCTTGATGGTAGACATCTTTGAGCTTTGATCGAATTTCGTCTTCCTCGGCTCTTTTGAGAATTCTGACTGTTTCGCCTGACAAACCCCGAACAAGAGTCTTGCCTTCCGCTTCTTTAGTACCAACTTGAGCTTCTGCCTTAGTTTGCGTTCTCTCGGGGTCTTCAGCGTAGTCCTCTAGTGTGACTCGCTCGTCAATCTCGACAACTTTTTCGTATAACACGTCAGGCTTTTGGATTGCAAGGTCAAAGATTTTGGGTCTTGACTGATTCCCGATGGTCAGGCAGTCCTTGAAACCCTTGGTAACGACCATAGCGATTTTTTCTCCCTTTCTTTCGAGCAAAGCATTTGTGGCGACGGTCGTCCCCATCCGAATTGAGTCGATCTGAGAAGTATCCAAGGCTTCACCGCGAGGAATATCTCTGCCGAGGAAGTGGCTCATGATGCGCCGAATACCTTCGAGTGGGGCATCTTTGTAGTTGGCCGGGTCCTCGGATAGAAGCTTGATAATGATTTCTTTTCCATTGCTCTCTCCTACACAGTCGGTGAAGGTGCCACCTCTGTCGATGGCGATTCTAATGCCGCGCTGTGACGTTACTGTCATGGCGGATATCTTTCGGGATGTTGATGAGGGGAAGAGGGGTTAAAGCGAAGGTCTCGGGAGCATGGAAACGTGGGCGCGCATTAGATGATTGAGAGTATGGCTAGCAAAAACGAGAGTTATTGATTTTTATGCAGCTGAAGATGGTACGGAGAAATTACGCATCACATCACTCTTGGTGCAAGTTGAAACTTCTACTAACGTTAGGTGAGATTGTCAGGCAGTTATTGATGTCGTCACAAACCCCACGTTCCGTGATTGGTAATTGATAGCTTCATTCACCCAAACGGGCAATTTTAAGGATAGTTATTCACTGGGTTCAAAGTCAGCTATTCTTGTGTGCCAAGTTCTTTATGGGACTGTTTTTAAGCAAGAGTCAGGGAAAGGGTAGAGGTACACGAAAGAGTAGCTGAGAATGAAGGGTGTTTGAAGCATACTAGGTACAACTATCATCAAAAGTACAAGCATAGTCATATATGCTTGCAACACAACCTCTTTTATTTCCTCCATTGAGAAATTCCAAGCCAAATTCCCTTGAGAAACAAGCTCCAAGCGTGCAATGCCCTTACAAAGCATAGCATACAGGACTTACTGCGATAGGCGAACACTATCATGCAAAAAGTAATGAATAGACATGCATTCATGGGTTGCAAATTTGCTGTCAGCAAGACTCGAACTTGCGTTTTCAGTGCTTTCAAGTAGCCACAAACTGATGTACTAACCCCTATACGATGACGGCTCTCTATTGTTGGTCGGGAAACGAGGCGTAAATGAAGTTTGTGAACACCCCAGCAGGCATATGATGAAAAAAAAATGAAGAAAATGCCAAAAGGTTTGCCGTCAGCAAGACTCGAACTTGCGTTTTCAGTGCTTCGAAAAGCCACAAACTGATGTACTGACCCCTATACGATGACGGCTTTGTATCATGTTGATGTAATCCCTGTCACCTATATTCGATCATAGCCTAAGCTCCTTCGAGTTGTTTTTTTATCGGTTCCACGTTCTGAACAGCGATTCATCAAAGCATAAGAGCAACTTCCTTATCTCAAAGAATCATATCAAAGAAACCATGAATGATACCAAAACCGGACAACTGGAGCTTATTAAATAGAAATGAAGCACTAGAACCCCAGTTATCGGGAGTGGCGGATCCTGACTCAATCTAGCGGCCACATTAACGACAGCTCCAAGACATCGGAAAGCTCCAGGAGCGAGCGCACACAGTATATCAAGAAGGTTTCACTTTTCACTCCGGCTGAGGTCTAGGCATTTGATGTCTTTGCCGTTGCATATGCGGGGACTAATCTAGCCGGAGTTCCGGGTCCGGCGTCTCCGGAGATGCACGGGGCAGGTTACCGGAGGCATGAGACGTGGAGGACGCCGGATGGCTCGAACGTGTCACGGAATGAGTAAAATATCATGCGCCTAGCATCAATTTTTCTGTCGGTAAATATAAATTGAAGAATAAGTCAGCGCAGGACATGAATCGACTGTTGAGCGCAGTATGTGGGATCGCCTAGAAACAGGCCACCAGTCACACCAACTCCGTACGACATGACTGGTACACCATAGAATTGTCGTATTCAAAATCCAGTACGATAGCGTATTGTAGCTTCAAATTTGAGCTCATGTAGCGTTGACGTATAGAGCCATACCCTCTGGCGTCATTTCTTAATAACTGGCGAGATAAGCATGAAGTGAAATCTTATTGATTAGTGAGGCTTAATACAGTACAAGCGCCCATCCCATACGTCGCGAGATTGGTTGCGGGGATAATTGTACATCTTTATTATTATCTGTCGCGAAATGATTCACTAACAGTAGGCTCCCACCGCTTATTCCTCTAAGCGCTTTCGATCTCTTGATATCACTACAGGTATTACCCAGCCGATTCATGGCTTAAGATATGTCCAAGCTAGACCTGACTCGTTCAACCCCGGCTCCGAATTGTGCCAATGCTGCAGTGGCTAGGTTACCAACTGCCAGCACGAACCTCCATGCTCGTTGGGGGGCCGATCCCCGTGCATTAAGGCCATGTTTCTGAACCCCCTCTGTTAACCGATTGGAGATGAAGAGACTTTCAAGATGCAGGGTAGCGGTCATTTAACAAGTGTACGAACAGTTCCTCTTGGTCCCACGACATGGGACCCCAGGAATTTATCGGAGACACAAACAGTGAAGCACGCAGGCGGTAGAACTGTAGCACGTTACGTAGGCCGTGGTAGGCCTAGACCTCGTGGATACGAAGCTCAGGTTCAAAAGCAAGGGGACCCTCAGTAGCTGCGATTAGTATCTAGAGCGCCAGACGCGGCGGTAAGCGTTTGGATGAGAGCTCTTAGGAAACGAGTATGAACTCTGTAGCAATTCAGATGCAGCAAAATCAGGTGAAGCCGTTGGCAATTTGCTCAGAATGTCTCATTAGTGCAGCAGTCAAAGCAACGCAATGGCACGGCTGCAATAAGACTGGAAGAGATTGAGATGAGAGTTACATACTTGCTGCCCCATCTGCCGTCATCGTCGGCCTCAATTGTGTTTCTACCATAGTATGTGCCTTGGATTGAAAAGACGAGACAGGCCAAGTTTACTAGCCCACCTGATCGACGTCACGTCTCGCTCTCCAGACCCTTTTTCCAAGTCTCAGTACAGTGCAGTCACGGCCAGCCCCGCCCAATTCTATTGCCTCCACTGTCCGCTTTCGGAGCCTCGCGTTGAATGAACAAGAACCCTTTTCTCTGTTGATTAATTATACATAAGGATGGGTTCGGCTTGGTCATTCCAGTTCCCCCAAAACCAGTGCCTCTGCGGGTAAAAGTGGCCCATCGAATTCAATGGGGTCCATAACCAGTCAGCCAGAGACGGGAGAGGCATGGAGGGGGGTGGGTTTCCACGAGCTTCTGCAGTGGCTGTCTTTGTCATTGTGTTTTCAACTGCTCATCAAATTGGAAGTCGTAGAGCAAACTTTGATGGTGTCTGTGTATATATGTACATGTTGTCTAATAAGTAAGGGATCGTGCTTGTGCATATGCAGTGGATGTGTAAATAAATGGCCGGCTGCTCAACGTTCGTTGTAAGCAAGCTTTGGTCCCTGTATCTGAGCGTGGACGAAATGCTAGACTATGCATTTCATACTGTGTGACAACAGCCTTTTTAACGATGGGACTCAGCAAGGTAAACAACCAAACTTACACACCTCCCCCCTGCCTATGGCCGCGGCCTGAATGTGGTGAGAGCGATGAGCTGGAGGCGAACTGACCAGCCGCTGGCTCCACCAAGGCATGATTCATTCATCAGCCGCCTTGCCTCGCCTCGCCTCGCCGCTCTTTATAAAGCCCCGACTAGATCCGTCTCCCATTACCACTTCTGCTTCTTGAACGCTTTATCTTCTGTCACTGTCGTTGTATGAATCTCTGATTCGGTTTCTGCTTTCCACGAACTTCTGAAGGCGCCGTCATTCCATCTGATTTCCTATAAAATCTGCCTTGCTTGCTTCAACTTCTTTTACCGCTCTCAACACTCTTCTTGTTCCTTATTCTCACCGACTTGAGCCCACGCTCAATTCATCCTCAAAGAACCTACGTCTTCCACAAATCCCACAGAACAAGGACATCATGCCTCCCAAGCGAATCCGTTGCACTGCTGCTTCGTGCCGCGAACCTGCACAGCGCATTGTCGGTGACTGCACCTTTTGCCAAGGCCATTTCTGCGGCAAGCACCGTCTGCTAGAAGACCACAAGTGTACCGGTCTTGAGGATGTAAGTTGACCATCTGTGGTAAACCCATGTTAACAGACCCGCTAACCCACATGCAGTGTAAGAAGCAGTCTCACGAGCGTAACGCTGCACAACTCGAGTCGGAACGAACCCAGGTTATCCGGGGTGTATAAATCGATCAACGAGATAATCGTCTTACATATCTACACTTCGGATTGGAGATCGGCGTCACTCTCATAATCCACAATGCACACTTTGACGGCCACGACGTAACGAGATTGGATTCCGCGACAGCATCTGCATGAGATGCATGGCGTTATTCGCCGGTGTATATTCTATTCGGATAGTTGACGGTGCGTTGGCGTACAGGATATGGTCTGGGAACATACAGTAGTTCCCTCTTTTAGCGGGTTTTGAATTGATTCACTTCATCACAATCACAAATCAAAAATTATCCATTCAGCCTTGGTAATCCTTGGAATATGTCGATCAACGGACGAATTCTACCGACGGTTCCAGAGGCGGTGACATTGCTTGACTGCTTGACTCTGAATGGAGTGACGATCCGTCGTCTTGGCTTGATTACGTGTTGCTCGAGCCTGGCCTCCAATGTAACTTTAGGGAACCACCAGGGCCCTGTCTTGTTTTACCGGCTTATCTCCGATATCGTATCGGGCCCATGATTGATCTCGTGAGCGTTTGTCTAGACCGCGCATTCGATAGCGCCATCTGGCTAGACTACAGGAATGCACCAGTCAAGAGACTAAGAAGTTTGTTACGTAGAATAGGGTATCAATGGGTATTAATGCATTTGAAACAGTCTTCTCTATCAGTTCTCAACACTAACCTTCAAAAGGCCTCATACACGTGGTCAAATCGACTCATGCCAGCAATTCCGGGCAAACTCGATCCTGGGGATCATTTTATGGGGTGGTCGGTCCGGGGGCGGGGCCGCGGATGCAGGTAAGTCATCTATCATGAGAACCTGAACCCATCATGCAACACCCTCTTTTTTGACTGCAGTGTCTTGCGAAAGCTCCGTTTTGATCAACACATCCTTTTGAGCCTCCATATCAGTTTTTGCTGCCTTTAGCTTGCGTCCTGCAGACACCTTTGCTCGATCGGCAGCTTTGCATAAACCTTCAAGGCCAAGATCACATTCGCCGCACTTGCGACCCACAGGAAGACATACAGACTGTCCCAATCCTACGAGAAGATGATTAATTTCGTGCCATCGGTCTTGTGGTAGCCAGGATTGAAGTGTTGTTCGTGTCTCCTCTGGATTCTTAGTTTTGTGCCAACCCCAAAGGTTTGTGATACGATGTACATGCACATCGACACCAATCCCCAAATGTTTCCCCCATGCAACGGACATGCAGAGATAGGCCATCTTGGGCCCGACGCCAGGCAGCGATACGAGGCCCTCGATCGTGTCGGGGATATCGCCATCCCATTTATCGCGGAGAATCTCAGCCGCCTGCTTAATATATCTGAACGACAGTTAGCCCCAATCTCGATCAGTCTATAACGATCCAGTGACAAACTTTGTCTTATTGTTGTGGAACCCAACTGCCCAGATGAACTCGTTCAAAAGTTTAGGGTCGATTGCCAGTATGTTATTTAGGTTTAATCCTGGGGGGGCTCCGGGTTCGAACGGTGGCAGCTCAGTTTGCATCTTCTTCATAACCACGGCGTTCACTGTGTCCTTTGTCTGACTCGATAGCATGAGCGCCACCAATGTGTGAAATCTTTGGTCCTTAGGAGATGCATTTCGATCCGCTAGGCGTTCGCATCCCATGGTGTCAACAGCTGCTCCGTACGCTCGCCCACCTGGTGCCCTCATCTTCCTCACAGTATCATATGTGACCTCCCAATCCGACGGTGGCTCGATCTTTGTTTCGCCAGTGGTTGCATCGACAGCTTTGCGAGCGGGCTTGCGAACCCGTCGCGCTTTTGCTGGGGGTGATGGAATATCATCCAAGTCTTCGTCGACTACTTCAGATTTTACGGCTTGAGCAGATTTTGAAATCTCGGCTTTGGTCGTTACAACGCGCCTTCGTTTGCGAGCAGGACCTCCAATATCTTCAATGTCGGCAAGGGTAGGTTTGGTCTCTTCCGTTGAGGTAAAGGCGAATTTAGCAAGCGCAGACCTTGTCAATCGTTTCGGCGGTGAAATAGATTCGGTGGCACGATCGAAGAGCTTCGAAGCGTCTCTTGATATCCGTGATGAATGCATTGTGTTTGTTGACTGATAATTGTAGATTAATCTTGGTTGCGACTTATGGAGCCCCCTGGACAAATGAACTTTAATGCATTATAAAAGTGTCCCCACTCGCTAAGTTATTAGTGAACATGCAAATCTATAGTAGAGCTAGGGAACGTTAGGAAAACTCGAGACCTCAATCCCAAGTGACAAATATACTTGGCCGAGTTTGGGGCAATTTAAAATGAATTAAGGAGGTTCTTTACAAGTGTCTGATTTCCCTCCCCAACGTAGGCCAAAGGTCTTAAGTCCTCTTGAGCCCCGAGATGGTATCTCAGCTTCCATCTCGGTGTATGCCTGGAGAGCTGTTAATTAAGCGATAAGTGGCCTTCTTTTGAGCACCAAGGCAGCCCGTGCTTGCACACTAAGGAGTTACCATATGGCATTCGGGATTCGCAATCTCAACAATTTACCACGGAAGGCTCTGAAAATCTTGCGGCAGAGGATTCGCCGGTGTCATTTATGGCAGTCCACTATAACCTAGGTTAAGTACATACCCGGTAGCTTCATCAAGACAAGCCAAGCATCATGGCCATCAAGGTGTCATGCTCATGAGTGAGGTACAGAACTTACCCATAATGGTTGTTTATCGTCTAAAATCTATCAGTCTGAACCGTTTAACAATTTCAAGGTGTTCTTGCTAATTTGTTCATCTTATGTCAGGTATTTCCCGTTTTTATGACCAAGTGAGTACCCATCTGGATACGGATAAAGGTAGATTATGCTATGTAACTGGTGATACATACTCGCAACCATAACAACCTCACCAACTTACCATTGAATATCAGTGGAGTGACACGTACGCATCATGAACAACACTGTATCACTAGCACAGGGCATCTTTTGTCTATCAAGGTCCTCAATTTTGTCACATAATAAGAGTCGCCTCCGTCGTCAAGACAAACAGTGTCTCATTCAACATAAATTTTGATTATCATTCATCTATACTACATTTTGGGTCATTAAATCTTAGGATCAAGCTTTTGCATGTCGACAACAGCGCGGATACAGTCACCCTGCTTCATCGTCTCGAAAGCGTTGTTAATCTCGCCGAGAGTCTTGCGGTGGGTAATGAACTCGTCAACCTTGAGATCACCCTTCTTGTAGTCGGCGACAAGGTCGTTCAGCTGAGAGCGACCCTTGACACCACCGAAGGCACATCCTCGCCACACTCGGCCAGTAACAAGCTGGAATGCTACAGGAAAGTCAGTATCTTTTAATCTGGCATGTTTCGGATAGTACTAAGTACTTACGTCGGGTAGAAATCTCTTGGCCGGCAGCAGCAACACCAATAACAATGCTCTCACCCCAACCCTTGTGACATGCCTCCAGAGCAGCACGCATGACGCCAACGTTGCCAGTGCAGTCGAAGGTGTAGTCGCAACCACCATCAGTCATCTCAATGAGCTTGTCCTGGATGGATTGGTCACCGAGCTCGGTGGGGTTCACGAAGTGTGTAGCGCCAAACTTCTCACCCCAGGCCTTCTTGGAGGGGTTGACATCAACGACAATGATCTTGCCAGCCTTGCGGGAAGCGGCGCCCTGGACGACTGAGAGACCGACACATCCGGCACCGAAGACGGCAACATTGTCGCCCGGCTGGACGTTGGCAGTGATGGTAGCAGCACCATATCCAGTGGTGATACCGCAGCCGAGCAGGCAGGTTCGGTCCATAGGAGCATCGTGCTCAATGGCGACAACTGAGATGTCGGCGACAACCGTGTACTGAGAGAAGGTGGAAGTGCCCATGAAGTGAAGCAGATCCTTGCCCTTGCACTTGAATCGAGAGGTACCGTCAGGCATCAGACCCTTGCCCTGAGTGGCTCGGATCTTGCCGCAGAGGTTGGTCTTTCCGGACTTGCAGAACTTGCATTCCTTGCATTCGGGAGTGCTGTTGAAGAGTGCATTAGCATTTGTGGGATTGACGAAGTATTTGGGGGTGGGCATACTAAAGAGCAACGACGTGGTCACCAGGCTTAACGTTGGTGACGCCCTCACCAACGGACTCGACGATACCAGCACCCTCGTGTCCGAGGACAATGGGGAAGGCACCCTCAGGATCCTTACCGGAGAGTGTGTAGGCATCTGATGCCGCGTTAGCAAGCTGTCTTTGAGCTGATTCTCACAACTGAAGGGCTGTGAGAGCTCGATGACGTGTGCAGAGCATACCTGTGTGGCAAACACCAGTGTAGTAGATCTGGATACGGACCTCGTGGGCCTTAGGAGGAGCAACCTCAATGTCCTCAATGGAGAGAGGCTTGCCGGCCTCCCAGGCGACGGCGGCCTTACAAGTAATAGGCTACCTACAGCATCAGTAACGCGTCTTCATGATGCTTCGTAGTCGAGGCGGGGCATCTAGTTGATGAGGGGTAGAAAGCTCATGTATTCCACGTACCTTGCCCACGGTAGACATTGTCTCTGTATTAGGAGGGTAAAATTGACTGTCGATGGAGAAAGAAAGAAGAGTGACAGACAGACAAGCAGTTTGAGGGGTAGATGAGTTCTTCAAGGGGAAACTCTTTATGTATGTAGAAAGAGTAGGAAAACTGTCCGCACCTCAGATCCCGATCACCGAGCAACTCCGGTACGCAACAATGTACCCCGCAATTGGAGCTCCAATCCACATTCAAATCCACCCTGAGATAGGAAAACAGACGCGGCTTCGGGCATGAGGTTAGCGTTCATTGGGCGTATGACGCCCAATTTGACACTGTTTACGTGAGAGCATAGTGCGGGGACGTTGGCAGAGTATGCCAAGGTGTTGCGCCATTGGTGCGAAGTGCTGAGATGGCATTGGCAGAGATAGCCAGACAGCCCCAAAGACGGAATGCTCTTTCGGCAGATGAGACCGATCAGGCCGACGGTTGAGGGGGAGAAGCCGACCAGTGAGTCAGGACGAGAACTCTGTTGTGGTTTCACGGGGTCGGAAGCCCTTCCGTTCGACGCCGTGCCCACCTTGACGTGATCACTTTAATCACCATTGGGTTGAGTCAAAAGCGGTCTTAGTTCCGAACTCTCGGGAGGAAGTAGATAAGAGATTCTTTCAGAATATTGATAGAAGCAATTCAGATCTTTCTCGAGCATTTATCGGACAAGCTGGTCCCACTTTCAGCGTACTCTCTCATGGCATTCCGATTCGGTTATCACTCATTGGTACTGAGAAAAACCTGGCCGGAAACGTGATTGAGTATTGTCGTATTTTCCAATGTTTGACTTATGCCATTGATTTGAGCTTCCAGTCTTTGTGTACACAAAGATCGACGGGATGTGAACTCTGAAAAGCCGCGCAAACATGCAGAAAAAACACAAAATCTATCAATCGAAAACAGAACATGATTGATTGTCGCATTTTGCTGCGAAGCTATGGTGTTGCTTAGGTTGTTGAAGTTTTAAGAGAAGGCGATGTCATGTGCAAGGGTCGCGTCGGATAAACAACGGCAGTGTTACCCATCGCGATAGCTCCAAAAAAATATCCCAAGCGCGTTCAGCTCAAGCAAACAGGAGCTGTAACTCAACATCGCATCAACAACTATCATCCCTCCCACCACAAATACGATCATCGCATGCCATAACAGCGCAAACCAACTTGAAGGAGCGAAATACTAGCTGTACCCACGTGCCTGGACGGCCAATCCAAATTCGAGCTAGAGGAGTTCTCACAGTCCAGCGTCATGGCATCTCGTTTCATTGTTCCGGACTCTAGTCCTCCTGCAAGCCCAGTACCATCGACGCCAGACAAGAATGGCCGCGGTACCGGTTTCTCTTTTCTCGCCGACAATCCTTCAACAACTCCAGCCGGACCACCCCCATCCTCAGCCGCTTCCTTCACACCCGCGGGTGCACCGTCTGCTTCATACATGGGAAGTTCTTTTATGCGTGGAATGACCGATACAAAACCCCCGAGCTTTGGTGTATCCAACAACACTTCCTCTGGAAGAAATCTCTTCGGCCGCACAAGCGCTTCGAGCAATCCGCTTGGTCGATCCATAAGAGGACGACAACCATCAGGATTGAGCCGCCAGTTTAGCGCCGCAGACGAGGAAGAGGAGGATGACCTGGATAAAGATGCCGAAGGGGAGATGGAGCTGCCCCCTCCTCGAGGAAGTCTTTTTCGCATGTCTGCTATTCCCGACGAACGCCCCGAGGATGACGAAGTTGACGCCGAGATCGAACGCTACATTGACCAAGACATTGCCGGTGAAGATGAGGAGGGGGAAGGCTATGAGGAAGACGACCATGGTTTTGGGCGTGAAGAGTCTGAGGAGCCCGACATGTTCTTGAATATGAGACACGACGATCGACCATATGGCCAACCTATGATTGGTGATGAGTCCGACCTCCTGATGCTCAACACACCAGCTGCGACAAAGCGAGTGCGTCAAGAAGCAGAAAGTATTTTCAGACAAACATCAGCCCATCTTGGTATGTCAGGGCGCCAAGAGGGCTTCCAATTTGCGTCAATCGCCAAAAACCTTTACAATCAGCACGAACCTGCACAAGTTGTTGAACCCGTGGACATGATCCTCGAGAATGAAGAACTCGTGTGCAGGCTATATGAAGAAGGTGTTGGAACTGAAGAAGATGTTGAGAAGATGGACAATTCTTTGTCCAACATCACATACCGCCTCATTGAGCTTTGGAAAAAAACCGTGAATGGACTGCCACAACCAGAAGGGGAAGATTTTGCAACGGTTGGGCCTGGTTCCAATTCCGAACCATTCGAGAAGGCCGCCTTTGTCGCAGAGCTAATACTTCAGATGCACCACACTCGCTTCGGCACTGACATCGACGAGGAGAAGACACCACCGCTACCCGAAATCCTGTTCGAATGGATGGACAAAAATCATAATCTTTACCCCGATCAGGTGCGCGAGGTCAGCCGCCACAACCCCAGTCCCGCATGCCACCCTCTATTCTGGCAGACTGTGCGGTGCTCTTTGCTCCGAGGAGATGTTGCCAGTGCATCTCATCTGTTGAAAGAAGCGGGTTGGCAAAATGTTCGCCGAGGACCTAGAAGCGATTTCGCGTATACAGGCAAAGCTCTCGAGAATGTCAGACGTTTTGCCGCTGCCACTAGCGAAATACTGGACCAGTCACCAGCTGCAAGATCAGAATGGGATATCTGGAACAGCAACTGGACCCTTTTCCGAATTCAGGCACGCGGATCTCTGAACCGAATGACTTTGTTTGCTGAAGGAAAGGAGCAAGATGTGCAAGATTTGATGGATGACGAGCTTGCGCCCCAACAACAATCGTTATCAACAATGGCTCGAAAGGCTTCAAGTCAAATCCCATGGGATATTTACGAAAACTTGCAAACTGTGTATGGTATTGTTCTTGGAAACCATGAGGCTATTCTTGAAGTTGCCCAGGATTGGTGTGAAGCCACAATAGGCCTCCTTGGGTGGTGGGATGATGGAAACCAACGTCACAAGGCGCTCAGACTTTCACAATCACAGATGCTGCGAGCATCCTCCCGGTTCGCTGGCTCTGAAGACTATTTTGATCGGCTCGCAACTGCCTTCCACATGGTTGTGCGGTCAGATCTTAACCCTAATGTTTTGAACCCTGTCGAGATTGCGGTGGCTTCCGCTTTCGAGGGAAACGTTAAAGCTGTGCTGGGATTCTTGAGGATTTGGTCATTGCCACTGGCATGTACTGTGGCAGAAGTCGCTTCGCTAGGCGAATGGCTCCCCGCTCCTGAAGGTCCCAATCTGTTTCCCACCGACAGTCTGGATATGGACGATCTTGCGCTACTGGGTGTGGCTCAACCAGGACCTGATGAACTGGAAGGCATCAAAGACACAACTCTTGTCCTGTACGCTAGGGAATTGGCAGGTATAGAACAACTGTCATCAGAGCGCGATGGCTGGGAAATGGCCATAGAGGTGTTAGGCCGGATGGATTCACCCGGGAAATCGGAGGAGACAGTTGGTGAGCTCCTTCGAGACCTTCTTGCTACCTTGAATGAGACCTCAGGACGAACCGTGGATAAGATTTGGACAATACTGAATGACCTCGGCATGATTAACTACGCCGAGGAAACGGCAGAGGTGAGCGATTTGCAAGTTGGATGTTGTTCTAAGCTGACTTGAAGAAGACATTCGCAGAAATTCTTTCTAAAGAGTCTCATCGCTACGGCGAGGCTCTTTGGTACTACGCGCTCTCCCACCGTTCAGACAAGGTCCGGGAGGTGCTGAATCTACTAATGTCTTACTCGCTTGTCCAGTCCACGGTCTACCCCTCAGAGAAGGACCTAGATCAGGATTTAAAGAGCTTACTACGAAAGCGAACCGAGACCCTGCAGAAGCGAGCCAAGCAGGACCTCGAAGCAGCTCAACTACTTGGCCGAATGCTCAGTGGTTATGCTACGTTGCGCAAGTTCTATGAGCTACGTGATGCTGAAGACTGGGAGAATATGTCCCCTACAAAGGCTCTCAAATTAAAGAAGCAAGCGGCATCTGCTTTAGTTGCAGTCATTTCTAGTTCTGATGATAACATACGTGGTGGACTCTACGACGACACCCGGGATGCAGTAGTCAGTGAGGACTTCCTCCTGGCCCTGCTGGGAGAGGCCACTGTTTTCATTAATCAGTCTCCGGCTGTTGTCACACTGTCCCAGATCGATATTCTGCTCAAAGCCATTGAGGATTTGCAGACAGTTGGTGATCGAGTTTACTCAGCGTGCGATGACTTCTTCAATCTTGTGTTGGCATCTGCGCAAGGATTGAAGGGCTCTACACCACAAGATTTGATGGCCAAGTCAACGGCTTCTCTAGGAGGAAGCTTCATGATGACTGGAAGCTCTGTACTGGTGAATCACCTGCACAAATCAATCTCTGCGGGGACAAAAGTTAACAGAGGATGGGACTGGAGAAAGGGTTGGCTTGCAACCAGCAAGGGCGAAGATGTTCTTCGAAAACTTCGACTGGGATTGGCAAAAGACTTGGCGACTCTTTGGCTAGAAGACGCAGATGGCGTTGTTGCGTACTAAAAGGCATGTATTTGAAGAATGATTGTTGATGTTTTGATAAATGAGGTATGGGCTAGGCGAATGGAAGGCGCCTTCGGTAGTATAAGAAATGATCAAGCTATGGTTAATGTCTTCATATTCACTGCACGGGAGATGTGTAGAAATGAATAGTTCTGACTTTTTGGAGCATATATTTGTTGTTTTCTGAATCTATAGATCATTCTGATATTGAGACCCGCATCTCCGCCGGTGTTCGGATGGTGGTGGTCCCGCATCCCCGGATCTCAATTCAAAACTCCAATCGGCTCCTGTCAATTTACAATTGACCAAAAAAAATCCGCCCCGACTTCGCCCCCACCAGACATCTAGGGAACATCTCTAACAAGGGACAGCAAGAGTCACCTCTCCTCGTTAACCTGTACAGCCCAACATGGTTTCAATGGAGGTCGCCAGCCGCTCAGGCGGTGCTATGACGGTAAGTAAAACCAATTCTACATTTTGTTTTTTGTTATAGTAATGCAGAGCAACACAAACTGACTTCCATACGTGATCATAGCAACTCTTGCGACGTTCAGGTCCTAATGCCATTCGATCGACCCGTGTTCTCTCCAAGAATTCGTGGAGAAATTTCTCAACTGCCAAGTCTCTGCCTCCCACATATGAGAAGCTATACACGAAGTACACCGACGTCCGTCGAGTTCTCGGCAAACAGCGTCTAACCCTGGCCGAAAAGATCCTCTACAGCCACCTCGATGATCCCGAAGACTCTCTGCTCAGCAACACTGATAATGGACGAAACATTCGAGGAAAGGCGAACCTGCGCCTGAAGCCCGACCGTGTCAATATGCAGGATGCTTCTGCTCAGATGGCTATTCTTCAGTTCATGTCATGCAACCTTGCTAAGCCTGCTATTCCCGCAAGCATCCATTGTGACCACTTAATTGTTGGCTCAAAGGGCGCTGAGGATGATTTGTCTGCTGGTATCCAGACTAACAAGGAAGTCTTTGATTTCCTTGAGTCTGCGGCGCGCAAGTACGGAATGGACTTTTGGCCTCCCGGTGCTGGTATTATTCACCAGACTGTTCTTGAGAACTATGCTCTTCCTGGATTGATGATGCTTGGTACCGACTCTCACAGCCCCAATGCTGGTGGTCTTTCTACCATTACCATTGGCGTTGGTGGTGCTGATGCCGTTGAGGCTCTTGTTGGTGCTCCTTGGGAACTCAAGGCACCCAAAATTTTGGGCGTTCAACTTGTTGGCAAGCTGAGCAACTGGGCTTCTCCCAAAGACGTCATTCTCCGTCTTGCTGGCCATCTAACAGTCCGTGGTGGTACTGGCTCTATCATTGAGTATTTCGGTGAAGGTGTCGAAAGCCTCAGCGCCACTGGCATGGCTACTATCTGCAATATGGGGTAAGTATACACTATGCCATGGTGAATCTGACTAATACTGACTTGAACCAGCGCTGAAGTAGGTGCTACCACCTCTATCTTCCCTTACACCAAGGCATCGGCTAGATACCTTGACTCGACCCGACGATCTCAAGCGAATAAGAACATTGAAGCTCTGGAGAGTTTCGCCAGCAACAGCTCTGACCCTGGTGCTCGATGGCAATTCAAGGCCGATGAAGGCGCCGAATACGATGAACTTATCACCATCGATCTATCAACTCTCGAACCTCACATCAATGGACCCTTTACACCGGATCTGGCCACTCCCCTCTCCAAGTTCAAGGAAGTTGTGAAGGAACAGGGCTGGCCCCAGGTCCTGTCCGCTGGTCTGATTGGCAGCTGCACCAACAGTTCCTATGAAGACATGACACGAGTCGAGAGCTTGCTCAAGGACGCCAAGAAGGCTGGCCTTAAACCTGCTGCTGACTTCTACATCACCCCGGGAAGTGAACAGATTCGCGCCACTCTTGAGCGCGACGGCACCCTCGAGACCTTCCAGGAGGCCGGTGGCATTGTTCTCTCAAATGCCTGTGGGCCCTGTATTGGTCAGTGGAAGCGGCAAGATGGTGTTGAGAAGGGCACAAGCAACGCTATCCTGACCTCATACAACCGAAATTTCCGTGGCCGAAACGATGGCAACCCGGAAACCATGAACTTTCTGGCGTCCCCCGAGATCGTCACCGCCATGGCTTTTGCCGGATCTACTACCTTCAACCCTGTGACCGACAGCATCAAGACCCCGGATGGCAAGGACTTCAAGTTCTCGCCTCCCCATGGTCTCGAAGGCCCTCAAACTCCTTTCGAGTCTGGCAACGCTGAGCTTGGTGTCTTATCTCAGGCCCCTGATCCCAACGCCAAGATTGCTATTTCTCCCACTTCCGAGCGTCTGGCCTTCCTTGAACCTTTTGCTCCTTTCCCCTCATCCGACCTCTCAGGCCTGCGTGTCCTCGTCAAGATCACTGGCAAATGTACTACTGATACTATTTCAGCAGCCGGTCCCTGGCTCAAGTACAAGGGCCATCTGCCTAACATCAGCACCAACACCCTCAACACTGCCATCAACAAGGAGACCGATGAGGTCAACGTCGCGTACGACCTCGACGGCTCCAAGTACACCATTCCTGAGCTTGGTCAGCTCTGGAAGGACCGTGGCCAGGAGTGGCTTGTCGTTGCTGAGCACAACTATGGTGAGGGCTCAGCTCGTGAACATGCTGCTCTGCAGCCTCGCTATCTTGGTGCCCGGGTTGTCCTAACCAAGTCTTTCGCCCGCATTCACGAGACCAATCTCAAGAAGCAAGGCGTTGTACCTTTGACTTTCGAGAACGAGGCTGATTATGATAAGATCGCCGCTGGCGACGAGGTTGCCACCGTCGGTCTTTACAAGATGCTTCAGAGCGGTGGCAAGGGCGATGTCCAACTCCGTGTCACTAAATCCTCCGGTGAAGAGATCATCATTCCTACCAAGCACGCCGTTACCAAGGACCAAGCTGGTTTCATTCTTGCCGGCAGTGCTCTTAACCTGTTGTCCAAGGGTATTTGACATGAGCCTCGTTTTCTTGAACATCAGTAGATAGGTCTTTCAAGCCACAGAGTAAGTTACCCTTGTGACGCTAAAAATGTCTGAGTTATATGTTGGACCAAGGAGAAAAGCGGCGTTTTTGGACGGGTGAAAATGTCCGAGTGATAGATTGTATATACTAGAAATTACCAGTTGTTTTTATTTTCGAGCCACTTACAATGATAAACGAATAACATGCATTCCGAGTATCATTTTTCAATGTCAACTGGTCAAATACTTAAATTGCTACTCAGAGAAGCACGAACTTCTCAATTATATGAATCCGACTGGCAGTTCCTCAACTTCCTCGTGGCATATCTATACACGGGAATGTGGAGTGCCTTATCTCGTTGATCAAAATGAAGCCGCCTGTTCACCTAATGAAACGCCTCGTCAAAACCCAATAAACTCCATTGACTCCTTTGCAATGCCTATCATCATATGTCATCTGAACTCATCAAGCATTCAAGCTTTGAAAGTAACTCTCGGTCTCTTTCGTTTTATTATTGACATGCCGCTGGCGTGCAGCCGCTTTCTTCTCACACTCTCTGAACCAAGCGCAGGCTTTCAACCAAGCAGGATTGCTCCGTACATATTCAGGTAGCTCCTCCTCAGGTACGTCCCCAAAGTCGAGAGTACGCTTGACGCCTCGCGGCTCTGGTGGTTTATAAGGGGGAGCAGTTCCGTCTCGCTCAGCTTCTTGGGATTTTTCCTGCTGCTCTATCTCCATGGCGCGTAACCAACGTTGTCTCTCCACTACTTTGCCAAACCATTCTTTACGCTTTGGCCGACGCCTGATCTCTTCGCATTTCTTCTTATACCAGGCGCGAGATCGCTTATGCATATGATGGACTGCCGGGTTCACTGGGAGATAGAGTGGCTTTTGCTCGTCGAAAATTGTGTTATAATTGGCGATACGCGACGATACTTGAACCTGTGGAGGTGGGCGCAGATTGGACTGCCGATATATAAGTGAATCGAACGCTTCCGAATCGAAATCGACCAACAGCTTCTTTCTGCGAGCTTCTGCTTTGGCGTGCAAGGATAGCGGGACCGTTTTGACCGGATTCACTTCCTCATCAATGTCACTAACATCGGCCATGTTCACCTCATCATCGACTTCAGCGCTATCTTCAAGCGGCGAGCCCTGAAAATGCCGTTTTCTAACCGGCAGCCCTTTACTTGGCAGAGGGGCTGGGCGTTTAGTTGGAGTTGATGAGAGCTTCGCCTTCGAAGTTTTTCGTGTTTCCAGGTAATGGTGTTCCGAATGTTTCGGTAGTTCGTTCTCTTTTGACTTGGATTGTCGAGGGGACGACTTAAGTTTGACACCACCATCAGAAATAGATTGTATGGGCTTCACATAAGCGGTGGCAGAAACGTGGGATTCTGAGCTAGGTCCTGGGGAAGGCTCGATCTTCTTAAAAACTCCGTTTGAAGAAGCCGCCTTAGAAACAGTTTCTACAGGCCAAGCCGAGCTTTGGCTGGCAGTTGGCCGAGAGATTTGTCCATTTTTGCGTGCATCTATCTTCAGATCCCGCGTGAGGAGCACTTCCGAGCCTACGGCTTGAGAAGGGGCATGTTTTTGGGAGGACATAACGGGGTCGCGTAATTGACTCGTTGTGCTTTCTGTCATCGCTTGCAAATCCGTATCCAGTTGGTTCTGAGTGTCCGGTACAGTATGTGACTTTACCTGGCTAGCAGAAGAGTCTCCATCAGTTTTCGCTACATCTTGGGTGGGCCTAATCCGCGCTGAGTTGGGCGTTGATTCAAGGTGATTGACTGCATGTTCCTGCTGGAGACGGTGGCTCCTGTTTGTCGCATCAACGGAGTCCTCTCTCACTGAACATGAAGCAGACACCTCTTTTTCATTAGCTTTCGAAGACTGTGCTACACGAGCACTGTTGTCGGGACAAAACGCTTGTTGAGATACCGGATCTGGCCTAGAAATGTGCTGTGAAGGTGTAAACACGAATTTACCTCCACCTCTCCTCGCGACGAGAGTCCGGTTTGAAGGTCGAAAGCCCTTGGCCAAATTGGTAGCAGAAAGATCTCTGCTAGCTGCAGTCGCCTCCAATGCGGAATGCTGATCACAGTAGCGCCTAGAGCTAAGCAGAATGATCTTTTGACAGGTCAGAACGGCACATGTGCCGCCCACATGTGTGGAGGCAGTCATCCAGAACCTCTTCGATGAGCCAAAACGCAAAACAGTTCCACCTCACACAGGTTTTTGCGAATAAATCGAGTCATGAGGCGCATGAATTGAGAATTGCCTAAAAGTCATGTTAGTTACATGTATGTATTATCTCGATGGAAAAATAAGCAGAAACTGAGCAAGTCGGGTCAGATCTTTTCAGTTTTGAATGGCCGTCAAGCTAGGCACCTCAGCGGTTGGCGCATTTTCGCTCTAATTCATGTGTCTCAAGAATAAAAGATGCTGTTTGTCGCGGCCTTTGGTCAAGATCCGTGGTGCAGACGAGGAAGAGGACTCCATTTTGCGACTTCAGAAATTTTATTGTAATCGACCCCAACACCCTACGAACAAGCTTGAAATGTAAGAGAGTTGTTTGGGATGATGCGCGTTGTAGAACGACATGGTTGATTCAGACCAAAACGTCATGAACCGAGTCAGAAGCGAGATGGCGCAACCAGAAGGGTTCCGTTCAGTCAGACCTTTTACCATAGGCATCATGCGACAAGGAAATGGTGCAAAAGAGGAGATAGGGGATTGGAATACCGTACCGAGGTCAGAGACTACCTAGTAAGAAAAGTTTCTATGCCCGTATTTGTATGTTGTGTTTGTTGAGATATTGAATATGTCGTCGATGATGAGTCCTCGCGAGGTGGAAGGGTAAGGTAGTGTAGGACCGTGATAAAAATAAGCAAAGGGAGCTAGGTGGCACCCGAGACAGTCCGCAGTTGTCCCTGCGTCTAAAGATTGATGTGCCCTCTTCTAGTCTTATATATGGGTCGACGAGGAAGTTGGCATGAGGTGAAGGATAGGGAAAAGGAAAAGAAGAAAACAGACCCCCAGCCGCCAAAGGCCGAGAGGCGTATGAATGTGGTTGTTGAGTTTCGCGCCTTTCATTGCGGGCTGCTCCTGTTGCTGCTCGCTTCGCTATTGGCCCAGGCGCCTGATGATGATAGAAGGGAGGCAAAGGCGGGATGACCTCCCTGGTGGGTAAAGTTCCCGCGGTGATTTAATAGCCTGGAAGACCAATTCTTCCGCCCCGGCTGCCACAACCAGCCCCACAAACACAAAACAACTTGGACTCCTGAGAGGATACAAGAAAAAGAGGAAAATAGCAATTGATCCTGAAGCTTTGAAATCAAAGACTTGTTCTGTAAGTGCTAGGTAAATATTTGTATAATCGTAATGGGATCTAGGATTCCAAATTTAAGTTTAGGCTGCCTGTAACCCACAACCATAAGCTCACTGCAAAAGTAAAAACTAAAAAACCCACATTAAATCACAACCCATACCAGGCAAATAGTACACCCTTAAACATGTTCACTACAGGATTGTTTTATTTGACTCATAATCGACTGAAATATTCTTTTAGCTTAGGACAAGAAACCCTGACTTCAGTAAATCTTTCATCAAAACGTATGCCTGATCTATATGTATATAAAAACTCATTCAAGTTCTTCTGGTTTACCTGCTCTTCAACTTTCTGGCGGTCGGGACTAATTTCTCAATTTGTCATTGACCCCTACTTCCAAATAGGTGACGACTAATACAAAAGGGGTTCAATAATCGAATTGTTTGCTTTACATATATATATATATATATATCACGGCCTAAGGTAGCTACTCCCAGCCTACCTTGATAGTAGACTACCATAGTAGGAGGGGGGTGGGGGGTTGGATATTTGGTACAGACAGAAAAAGCTGTTATAGTTATTTAGTTACCCTCAACATTATATAGGCCTAAGCTGATATCATTTTGCTGATAAATAAGCCTGCTGACAGCTATATATATGACCCCTATAATGTCTAACCCCCCCCTTCGTAGGTATAAGATGGCATTTACATGATAGTTCAGATGGATTAGGTAACCAGTTACACCCCCTCCATTCATTCCCTGCAGCTTGTGCAGCCGCCAGCCTTTAAACTCATCAGGCACTAGCGCGGGGGTACTTAGCTCCCTGACGTACAGCGCCAACAACCACGTTGCGCCTCACAACCAAGATATTATTTGTCTACAAATAGCAATATTTTGTCTTGGACTTAAGTCGATTCCGATAAAACAGGGGTTTTGAATGCTTGAAGCTTAAAAGCTCTAGGCTCGCGTCCCTGGAATGAACTTTCTCAAATCTGCCGTGGCCTCGGCCATCGCACAAGGACCTCCCTTTCCCTACAACTTCGGCGACAAGGTTGATATCGATGAGTCTATCTGGACATTGTACAATGGTACCAAGAGGGTATGCTTAACACCTTATAGCGCGCCCTACGGTTTTATTGACACCTCTGAACAGGAAGATGGTTCAAACTGCAGTATCTTTTCCTTCGATATCACAACCAACCGATCCCAACTCCCCCTAGCCAAGAATGCCCTGAAGAAGCTACGAACATTACGGCACCCAGGTGTGATCAAAGTGCTAGACGCGGTCGAGGTATATCAGGGACTTCCAGTCGGTTTGAAAGAATTGCGCTGACGCTACTATCCAGACAGAAACGTATATTTACATTGCGACCGAACGAGTGGTACCCCTACGATGGCATGTTCGAAGAAAGAGTCTTAGTCCTGAGACGATAAAATGGGGCTTACACAGCGTTGCGGTACGGCCTGCTAGTCGACTAGTCTCCTGATGGATATTAACGGTGTTGCAGCGGACGATAAAATTCATTAACGAAGATGCTTCGTCGATTCATGGCAGCATCAAAGTCGGGTCAATCTATACTTCAGAAAGCGGCGAGTGGAAGCTGTGTGGCTTTGATATTCTCAGCAGCCTCAAGGACGATGAGTCAATAATATACGCAAGAGCTCCCAAGAGAAGTCATCAGATACTCAAACTAACAGACAGGTAGACATACGGTAGCTTGGTTCCTGATGCAGGACGATATGCTCCTCCAGAGTTGGCGCGAGGCGGATGGGATATCATCAAGAAGAACCCCCATACTGCAGTAGACGCATTTAACCTCGGGACACTGATATTTGAAGTTTTTAACGGCGACTACAATGGAGCTGATCAAGCTGGCCAAACGAAGAGCATCCCACCTTCAATGCAGTCAAGTTATAAGCGTTTGTGTAACGCCAACCCGAAAGCTCGAATCAGTGTGGGAGCTTTCCTTGATCAGGGCAACCGAAGCGGCTCTTTCTTTGACAGTTCTCTCATTAAGCTGACTGAGGGCATCGACAACCTCGATATCAAAACAGCAGATGAACGAGAAGAATTTCTTACGTCAGTTCACAATCCCAGTATACATCCGTCTTGCTGACAATCCGAATAGCGGACTGGACGAGTTGAGTGATGACTTTCCAGAAGAGTTCTTCAAGCTAAAGGTGATGCCGGAGTTGATGAAGTCAGCTGAATTCGGTGGTGGTGGTCCCAGGGCTATATCCGTAGTTCTCAAGATTGCATCAAAACTTTCCAAGGACGACTTCGATTCGAAAATTACGCCCTTCATCATCCGCCTGTTTGGGAACCCAGATCGAGCTATCCGGGTGTGTTTATTGGATAGCCTTCCTTTGATGATTGATCAGTTATCACAGAAGATTGTCAACGACAAGATCTTTCCTCAATTGGTACACCTCTATTATCCTGCTCCATAGGCAAAACTGACATGTGTATACAGATCACTGGTTTCACTGATGTAACGCCAGTAGTGCGAGAACAGACTCTAAAATCTGTTCTGGTCATCATCACTAAGCTCTCAGACCGCACAATTAACGGCGACCTCCTCAAACAACTTGCAAGAACCGCAAATGATGAGCAACCGGGCATTCGAACAAATACAACCATATGCTTGGGAAAGATTGCGAAGCACCTGGGTACTTCGTCTCGTTCAAAAGTTCTTATTGCCGCCTTCACAAGATCCCTCAGAGATCCATTTGTTCATGCCCGAAATGCTTCCTTGATGGCTTTGGGCGCCACTGCCGAGTATTTCACCGATGAGGATAGCGCATGTAGGATCCTGCCCGTGATCTCTCCTGTCTTAATTGATAAGGAGAAGATTGTTCGTGATTCTGCTACGCGCACTATGGAGATCTATCTCCAAAAAATCAAGAAGGCAGCTTCTGCCATGCCTGACAGTATTTTGCCTCCTCCACAGACTACTGATGGCTCAGCACCACGGATGAGCACTCCACAGCCAAACGAAAACACCGCAGGTGGCTGGGCAGGTTGGGCTATCTCCTCTTTCACGAACAAAATCTCCGCGGCTGCCGGTGAGATACATGCGGAGTCAGACTCCCATGCTGCTTCACCCGGGCCCGTATCTCCGCCTAATTTTGAGCCAAAGAAACCAGCGACGAGTACCGCCTCGTCACTGCATCGACAAGCAGTCAAATCCCCCCCTGCAACCCTTTCACGGAACTCTTCGCATACAGCAAGTGTGGTAGCCGATTCCTTCTTACCTGCCGATGATGGAGATGATGCTGGAGACTCGTGGGGTGACATGCATGACGACTTTGACAGCTTTGACTCCCCTGGGCAATCTTCTAAACAACCTGCGTCAACAACAGCATCTGCTGCCCCTTTCGACGACGGTGAGCCTGATTTTGCTGGATGGTTGGCTGCTCAGTCCCAGAAAAAGCCCACCAAGGCCCTACCAAAGGGTTTATCAAAATCAGCAACGGCAAAGAAGCCTACTGCTAAACCAACAGCAAAACCAATGGCTGCGAAGAAAATCGACATGAAGCCGAAGGAGACCGATGATGACGATGGGTGGGGTGATGGCTGGTAATTGTAGACTTGGGTCAGAAAAGTCGAGGGAGCAAGCACCATTCATGAAATGTCACTTTTCCATAACCACCTTCACAGGGCAACTTCAGGATACAATTCTCGAGCATACACTAGCATGTCGATAGAAGATATTCATAATTTATTGGTTGAACATGAAGGAACAACATCTGAGAGCATTCTATTTACTTCTAATGAGCGTTAAAGATTAAGAAAATGATATTTTTAACAAATACTTTGCATTTTATCGATTGAGGTCAACTGATATCTCTCGTAAACTACCTACCTAGGCCGCTTACCGAATCTTCACCGAGGTGAGTGAAATGCCCCACTAAACTCGCTGACCTTTGGTTTTTATTTTTCCTCATCACATCCCATCAATCTCTAACTCCATTTCTCCAACCATTCTGCGCAAACACCAGATTCCAGCCCAGCACCTAGAATGGCTCAAGGCACAGTCAAGAAGCTTGGGCGAACAAGCCCCGCCAAGGTCACGCATTCCAAGCGCCAAGCCTCAAAGGTACATAAACCCAAGAAGACAAAAGCGAACGTCGACAAGGTGCACAAGAAATTCACAAGCGGCATGACGGCGCGCACGGAAGCGCTCCTTGGTGAGCGCGCAGGACATCTTGAATTGCTAGGCCAGGGAAAGAAGAAGACCGATAAAAAGACGACGCAAAAGGGCGGTTCGAAGAAATTTGGTTAAGGTGGTCAAGAGAGGATATCCATGGCGGACGATCGAATATTTTTACCAAGCGACTGTTTTTCACCACAACTTCACACCAACGGATAGCACATAAATTACGGCTAAACATGCATTCTACCTTGTTGGGGAGAGTCATGCGGTGGCATGCTTTCAAAGGAAGAACAATACGTTTCAGCTTTTACAGAATTCGAAATCCTGAAATGCCAGCTCGCCAAGCCACTCTGAGTTTCTTTCGGACGGTTAAATTCGAAACACGTCACCGCCACTTCTTTACTGCTGCTGAAAGGGCATTCCCAGGAGAAAGGATGTATATAAAAATCGCCTTCTTCCCCCCAGCGAAGAGTGGTCGAGTGGTATCTACCTATGAACCTATCAATTCTAAAATCCGCTCCTAAGAAGCTTCCTCCCTCGACCACTCTTCGTTTTTGCCCACGAGTTCGAATTCCGCTCTGAAGTCTCCTTTTTTCCCATAAACCCGACCCGGCAGCAGTATTTTATGTTTTATCAAATCCACGTGCTACCCATTAATGCAGAGTGGTCGAGCAGGATAAAGTCATGTTTTCGCACAAACACGAAACTCCTTAACACTCTCTTCTTCAACCTGTTGATGGCAGTGGCTTTTCTAGCCAGGGGTTCCAGTGTCATGAACTCCTCTTGGCGATTGTGATACCGCAAGTCCGGATTTAATACTCAATTTAATACGGTCTATTCATATTGAGTTTCCCCTCCGATTAAAGAAACATCCGAATTCCAGAGACAGGCTTTGTATCCTAGCCTCAACACTTGTTTATGTCGAATACTTTTCCCTCAGCCACATGGTTCAAGATAGATGTCACCACCTTCAGATCCCTGGCCACATCCACCATCCAGTTCGACACAGCCATTCGCACGGCCTTTTCTCCCCTCCAACTTGTACCGCTCACGTACATCTGTCTGGTTCCATTGATCTTCTGGACTAGGTCATCATTCAAACTGGGATTCTTAGCACGGAAAAGAACGATCATGAAAATCTCGTTCAAGTCCGCACCATCGTTAGGGAGTAGCTCGTAGTGCTCCGAATTCCTTAGGTACGCAGCGACTTGGCGGGATAAGGCGGTCATATTCGCCAGTAACTTTGCCATTCCTGGTCGGCCCTCACTGAGAAGAACAGCATATGCAGGAAGGGCACGGAAACGACGGGAGTTCTCAAGGCCAATGTTCAGGGGCGAGGGGATAGTGGACGCTCCTCCCGCGGAGAGATATGCGGCGTTTGGATTAGTGAAGACGGACTGAAGAATAGTAGGTGATCGGGTGAGGAACATCCCACAATCGTAAGGCTACGTCGAGTTAGTGACTCAGTATTAGTCGAAACAAGGGCGGAAGAAAATGGAATACTCACAACATTAAGAAGCTTGTGCCCGTCAACAGTGATACTGTCCGCCAACTCGATGCCCTCCACACGATTATGAAGAATTTCATAATCCTCCTCCTCAGGAAGAGCACGAGCAAAAATGCCAAAAGCTGAAAATGTCAGAGCTATATATCGTTAGAGGGACTGGACCTTACCTCCATCGACATGAATCCATGCTCCATACTTGTCCGCTAACTCCCTCACCCTGCGCATCTCTTCCACGCCTGTCAAAGCATAACGTCCGGTATTAACCTCTCCAGCACTCAATGCAATGATACTTGCCGTGCCAGTCTTCTGAAGTTCACTTTCCAAAGCCTCAAGGTCCAATCTCCATGGCTCACTGTCGTTTAGTCTTAGCTCCTTCACAGCCCCTCGTCCGAAGCCAACCACACTCGCTGCTTTAGACAAAGAGCTATGGCCTGCACTTGTGAGAATCTGGAGCTCTTTGATACCCACTGAAAGGCATGCCGCAAGTAGGCCAACTTCACCAACGCTCTGGCCCCTCTTCTCCAAAATGGCTTCGCGTCCACAAGCAAGCCCGAGAACGTTGCTGCCCGTAGCTCCGGTTGTAAAGGTTCGACCTTTCCAATCTCCAAGTTTCAGTAACGAAACGAGCATCTCTAATGCCGCATCTTCCAACGTAGTTGCAATTGTCTGTGCTGGCAGATGGACCTGAACATTCTGATCCAAGCGGGAGACTACATTGTCTGCCCACTCAGCGATTGGGAGAGTACCCCCAGTAACAAAACCGTAGTAGCGGGACGAGCTGCCCTGGCCGTTACACGCGGGAACAACGTCCTGAACGATGTGTCTTACAACATGTTCTTGTGAGACGCCTCGGAGGTAGTCCTCCGAACCGGGGCGAGGAAGCTTGGCTTCAGCGACTTGAATGGCCGATAGTTCTGGGAGAGTAGGCGCCGGAACGGAGCCGGGCTCGGGTCCGTGACGGCGGGATAAACGGGCCCCTTGAATGTCGAGATCAAACAAGTCGTTCATTATTGCCAAAGATAGTTGAGGTGGATGAGAAGGTGCAAATGTTTCTTTAGAAATTGTTCAACCAAGTTTGAGAATACTGAGTCACTTAAATTTAAAACTGTCTCACACCGTTCGTGTAAGCCCCCACACTCGTTATCGCCGCTTAAGCCGCAGTTTGCGGCATGATCCTTCGACAAGGGACGATAATTGTTATGGTGTTGATTCCTGTGGCTATCTCGGTCAACTTGTCCGAAGGTCCTTTCGGAAGGTGGAATAGTCCGATAAATTCATGTTTCCCGACTTCGCAAGGCGAGTTATATAACAAATGCATACACGAAACCAAATGCTCGGATTTCTGGAAATATTCCTTTGCTTGGTGACCTACTATGTTGAACTGTATCAACCATCTACCACCTGCTTCTAGGTTGAGATCTTCATGAACTCAATACCAATAATATAGTGTAGCTTAATCCAACATGTTATATGCGCCATGCCAAAATCAAATCAAAGCAGAAAAAAGAGTGCTCGCTACTGTCTCCAACTCCCAGGGTTTGGAATCTCTATAGCTTGGCGCTCTCGCCAACAGAGCCAATCTTGAGGTCCTTGCCATACTTTTGCAGCACATGTTCGTTGTGATACTTCCAGAAGGCCTTGGTAGCGTTCTTTCCGGACCAGCGCTTCAGAATCTTAGCACCACCAGGATGCTCATCGATGAACTCTGAGGGCAAGTGTCAGTATGTTGTTAAGGGCTCATGATTTTCAGTGAGTGATTATCGTACTAGTCACGTCGTAAACGTCATTCTCAACAATGAGCCAGAAACCGTTGGCCTCGTCCTTGTGCTTGCCAACCTCTGCAGTAGTATATGTCTCGGGCATCTTGGTAGGTAGGCAGGCAAAAGAGCTAAAGTACAAGAATAAAGGAGTAGTTAACGATAGAATTGAGTTGTAGATGAAAGCGTAGATAAATACCTAGCTTAAGTTGATGAACTCAGGAGTGCTTTCTGGGGCGCCCTCGGCAGGTGGGGGCTTGCCTCGGTTCACGGTCACGAGCAGCGCTTTCCCCATTGCAAAAAGGGCGGGAACCAGGGGGAACTGGGGAATTGCGCTAAAAGACCTACTAAGCCAGGAGGTCTGCGCCTATCACAGTGAAGCAATTGTCAACTTTCACAAGGAAGATAAATTAAGCAGGTATCCAGTCAGACGATGACTGGGCTACGTACTACTTTTAAAGTCAGTGAGTCCGAGGTTCAAAGAACAAATAGTTCACCTTGTATATGTTAGACCACCAAAACTCGGGGAACGCCTTGCTAAGGTAAGGGTCTTTCATGGTATATGACTGTCGATAGTATATGTGTATATTCATATGCAGAAACCTGAGAAGATGCATTCTAAACTAACCCTCAAAAACCCTTTACAGTAACGCCGCCCGTCCTTCTCTGTACTCTGATGTGATCTCGGTCCTCTATTCTTCTGACTTGCAGATTTATGCATGTTAGTCAACTTATTATACGACAACTGTGGTAGATCTTCTTCGGATCGCATCACGGAATCGGTCAGCAAACGCGGCTGTTCCGCGGCAATCACTCTCCGCTCGTTTCTCAAGAGCCTTTGGCATCCATTCACTAATCTTCACAATGCGATTCTCATTCTACGTCTCGTCAGTCTGGGCTGAACTTCCCTTTTACATTAGGCTGGACTTACTGAGGGGTGAGTGCTCAGCATCTCTGGGGCTTCTTGTCCGCTGGCATGTTGAAGAGCGTGCATTCGCTGCCAAAAGCCCAAAGCTGCGCGAGGATCGTAACATGCTTCGGCCATCATCATGAGACCGATATAGTCTGCCTCGCTCTCCTGCTTCCGACCCATGGGAAGGTAGAAGAGCAGATCTTGTAGGTAGTATCCTCCCACGACATTCCAAAGTCCAAAGAGCGCGAGACCAGGCAGAGCTCCAGCGAGGAAGAACAAGCTTCCTGCTGTAAGATTCCCTACCCATGCAGCCGAGAGGCGCTCTGCGGCGTGAGAAGCTGTATTATGCGCGATCTCGTGTCCTAATACTGCAGCGAGGGCATCTTCACTACGGCAGACGTTTATGATGCCACTATGCACAAAAACCTTGCCTCCGGGGAGGACAAAGGCGTTCGCTGTTCCTGTGGCCGAAAGTCAGTTATCCAATAGTCACTGCGGATAACCGGGTAACATACCATTATCGGCTATCACGAATATCTCCCAATTGAGATCACTCATGCCGCTCACGGGAATTAATCTCTTCATCACTCTCCTGACCAAGATAGTCCTTGGATCCCATTCTGACAAAAAATGACCACCCTGTGCTCTAACCTGTTCGATAACCTGTGCAGCTGCTTTTGAATGTGCACGCGCAACCATAGAATCAGAGAGGAAATTGAATCTTCTACGTCCCGTGACCGGCACGGTTTGGGAATTATACATGTAGAAGCCAATGGCGGCGAGAACCGTCGCTACCACGGTGAGCCGCGAATTGCGACTACTGCCCACTTGTGTGAACTTGCGCGCTGCGCGATGAGGGACAAGGGGTCGCGCAGCTTGTAGGCGCTCTTGTAATTCTCGTTCGGAATATTGTTGGAAGCGAGACTGGCATTGCGAGAAGGTCCTTCGGTGAGAAATAGAGGGTATAGCGGTGCGACGAATCAAGAGACTGGTAGGACGGCTTATGCGCAGTGACGAGTTCTGGAGCAAACGAGGGGCATTCATTGTCGGATTCGGCGGCCAGGGCGATTTGGTCAATTGCCGTGCTGTTATTGGGGTCTTGAATAAGATGTAGTTGCAGTTAAAGCAAATGATCACGAAGCAAGCGAGCCGCTGAGCTGGCGATGGGGAGCTTGCTTGTGTCTTGCCTTGTCTCGTGATAGTTTTTGGTGTTTAGCTTAGGTTGAAAGCTCCATCGTTTGCGTCATGGCTTGTTTGGAACCCTCCCCACTACGAGAAGCTGTCAGGGACCACTTCCTGGCGACGTTAACCGGAACGCTGACGCTAAGGTCCCGTTGGTCAGCAAGCCACCTTAGAGCACGTTCAGTACTACATCAAACGTTGGGAAAAACACAAATGAACATATTTTTGTCTTTCTCACGAGGCTTGATGGTCCTTGACAATATTAGGAGCCAATAAAATTCGAAATAGTTCTTTCTATGATATCGAAGTTCGTCTATCATCATATAATCATAAAATTTTCATAGTAATATCTTGGTGTAGATGTTGCACTGATTTATTGTATTTTAAATTTCCTGCAACTCTAGGGGACCCATGAACTCAACCTCCACTCATGAAGACTTGAGCGTATAGCTCTGAAACTGTTGCCAATGAATAGCCTATTAGCCTGACTATACTGTTAAGTTAGTTAGTTAGTCGTTTACCCATGCATTCTTATTTACACAAAGTCTTATCCTAAACTGAATCATAATGGTGTGGTCACTCTATGGCCCTTATGATTCCGGATGGTATCACGAGCTGGGCTAAGTAATTGCTTCCCCAGTAGAAATTCAACCGCTGACATGAAGTTTCAAGTTTTACCATCACACAAGAAACTCTGTCATATACAATCACTCAGTGATTTTCGCTCTTGTAGACATATGACCTGGGAACTGAGGGCTTGGCCTCATCGTCTCGAGATGGAGCATCTTCACCTCTGTAAATCATTTTTGGGCGACACTGACATCATCTCAACGCCCTGAGTACAGACAGTCAGCCAAATAATAAACATCATGCCTTTGCTTATTGGCCCTAAGCCAATTTTGTAGTTTCTTCTAGTTGGGCCAGACTCTGGCTTACACCATCCTCGCTTGCCAGCACGATACTAGCTTGTTTGAGTAGTTTAGATCCTGCATCACACCAAGAGGGTGTCATTTTGCAGGCATTCTTATCAAGCATCCCGTCGCATTAGTGTTTACGCAACAGCTCTGAACCACGCAATCAATATTCTATGCTCAAGTGCGTAAGCTCCATCAAAATACGCTACCAGTCTCTCTTACTCACTTTCCATTCAGGGGTATAAAAAGAGCTCTCGATCTTCGTCTGCCGCCAGTCCAAGATCCAAGATAAATTCCATTTTCTATCCATAATCTCAAACAGTGTTACTTTCATTATTTGATATCGAATACAAGATGGGGGAATTGGTTAACGGTGAGCCTGACTTGGGCTCCATCAAACCTTCTTTCATCTCTTCGTTCGAGCCTGAGAATCATCGTTCAAAGTCCCTCATCCAAGCTCTCTCCTTAGAGCCTCATATCGAAGGGGGTTACTTCCGTCAAACCGATACACACCCTATCACCATTCCTTCATCCTATCCATCCGAAGCTCTCTCCCGTGAAACCCTGGCCCTGTCGGGCCCTCCTCGTGAGGGTTATAGAGCAGATACACGACGCCTCTCTACCACCATTTACTACCTTCTAACCCCACGTCACTCTCAGGGGAACTTCCATCGCAATCGCAGCCGTGTCATTCATACTCTGCATCGTGGACGGGGCCGCTACGTCCTCATCCATCCAGACGGGCGAATCGAGTCCTTCCTTGTTGGGAATGCAATTGAACGAGGCGAACGTATACAATGGATTGTAGAGGGTGATGTCTGGAAGGCAAGCTACTTACTCCCCAACGAGCCTGGTAGAAGTTGTGGGTCAAATGAGGAGGAAACTGAGGGTCTGCTCATCTCAGAGACGGTTGTCCCTGGCTTTGAATACCATGACCATGCGTTTCTTACTCAACAAGGAATGCGAGCACTACTCAACGAGAGCCAAGCCCGCGAACTGGAGTGGCTCATAAGACGATCAGATTAGATGCCTGAAAGAACGAATGAGTCTGTGACGACTACGGAGAGGGCGATTTAACAACTGAGCTTTGATCTGGGATTTTTAGGAAACGCATCGACCTCTCGCATAATAGCAATATCGTGAATCACATCCTTCATTCTTTAGCACAGGCAGATGCCAGGAACGTAGTTCGGCACGGTGTTGTACTCGAACCTCAGGTCAATACATTATTCTAGTCATGTGCATCATATCGACATTATCGGGGTACCGTGGACATATGAAGCCAAAGTCGCCTTCATTGTCGCTATACATTGTTCCCGTCCTTGCGTGCCTAGGTAGGCAATGTTATGTTTGACGATCCTATACGACTTGCTAGGCTCTCTTCTTAATACGAAAGTCCCATTGGGATAGGTGATGTTTTCCACTCCATGGGTTCCTCCTTCATGTGAACAACGCCCCTGAGACGGATGTTTCACCTGGGAATGGCTTCCTGCCAATGATGACATGTATCGGTATATAGGCGTGAATACGCGTATCGATCAGCTCTCGACGAACATCAACCAGTGCTACCTGTGAGATTGTAAGTCAAATGAATCCAAAGACACTGTCCCAGTATACTCACCTCGATTTGCGCAGGAGTTCTCTCATAGACACGATTGAAAAGTGTGAAAGAGAAGCCGCTGAGACCCATCAAGAAGTTTCTTTCCCACATACGCCCAAGTTCCTTGAGGCGTTCGTCCTTTGGCCAGCCATTCATAGGCATTTTGAAGATTCGCTCTTGGACATCAACAAACCCTGCCTGGACATATGCTTCACGAACATGTGCAGCAACGTCAGTTGGTCGGCCCATTAATTCCGAAGCTTCGTTGATTTCACGGAACCAAGTTGCAAGATGTCCGTTTAGTGGAAGGCTTCCGTCGTCAGACATTATAGTGGCATCGTATTCCTGCGACTCGAACCACCCTCCAGGTCTTAATGTTTGAAAGGCTTGATCCGCGATCTGTTCCTTGAAGCTAGTCCAGCAGCCAGATGTGACGCGAGTATGGATATAATCGAAAGGTTGAGAGTAGTCCCAAGGCTCAGACCTAAAAGCAGGAAGTAAGTTTCAGTGTGTCTTGTTTGAGATTTGAGCGTCGACATACGAATCTTCGACGTAAAAATTCACATTCGGAGGTACTTTTCGAGGTTGTATTGGCGAAAGGTCGGTGGCAATGACTTCAGTTTCAGGAAACAGGTCACCCATTTTGATAGCCCAGTCACCGGTACCAGTACCTATATCGAGGATATTCGCAGGTGGTGCTCTCCTTGACAGCGGCGCAAAGTAGAGACGGCCACCGAAAAGTTTTACCAAGGCTTCATTCTGTAGATCAAGGCGCTCGCGCTCTAGTTCATCATTTGGAAATGCGTATGCTGGAAAAGGGAATATTAGTTGGTGCATGGTGGCTTATGGTTGAGAGCACTTACAGCCAGCCCGATAAGCATGATAGGTACGACCGAATTCTTCAGGAAAATTCTGTACGCTGTCTGTGAGCGATTCAGAGTCTCTGACGATTCTTGTTAGCCGGATTTGACATGACAAAACGTATCGTGTGTAGCTCTACAACTTACATGCCCTGAGCATCAGGCTGCATAAAGTTAGTAAGCCCTATATAAACTGAAAGCGAAGAAGAAAGTACATACATCAGGTTCAATGAAGCTGTTCCCTCTAGAATTCGAAGCAGAGCAGTTGAAAGTGAACTGAAAGTGGTTGAGACTAGAAGGTGATGAGTTGGGCATATTGTCATGGCCTGGTGAGTGAGCTGTTTCTCTAGTCATTACAGCAGGTGCCATGAGATTGCAACAATTATGTATGTGAAAGGAAAAAGCAGCAAAAGGGTTGAGTATCAGACGAAGACGCGGAATTAACTCTAGAATGAGGTTATGAGAGAAAAAAGAGTAACACAATTCCACGCTGGAACGAATAATGGTGCCTGTTGAACTAGGAACAGAGAGAAATGCTGAGCCTTCTGGGGGGCGAACGACCCACGCGCTGCGAGGTACAAAAGAACAACTAGGTGAAAAAGCAACAGTCGTCCTGATTTACAACTTGAAAGTCTAGAATTGAAGAATATCTTTCTAGAGCCAAATTCCAGTGGAAGTAATAAATCGAACCAAAATGCGTGTGGGTGGAAACAGCCTGAGATGAATTCGACGAGCAGGTTTTGGTGGTGTCTTTGGGCGTGCAAAACGATGAGATGTGAATTGAGACAATCGACGCTGTTAAGCCGTCTCTTCAATATGAACGCCTAGAGCGACATCAGAAAGAAATAGTACCAGCAAGGTCAGGAGAGACCAGCAGCTAGAGTAGGAGACTCGGGAAATAGAAGCTAGTTATGGAAATGGAGAAGAGCGAGAAGGTTGAATGGAATCCCCGCTCATTAACAGGGCCAGTTGAAAGGGAACGGGAAGCGACCCAAACAGCTGGTGCGACCGAGGCTCAACGAGTGGATGTGGTCAAGGTAACAAAGGGGACCAGAAGGACGGGGACAAGCACCAGGATCCAAAACTAGCAGCGAAGGGACCCAGCAGCTTGGGACGGGTATCTAGCTCTCGGCTTTCTTGGCAAAGCCACAAAAAGCCCTACCAGAAATGAACTGCAAGTGGAACAAGCGCTTGTTGCTGATGTGTCACTGGTATTGGATGTTGTGCTGCTTTGGTGTGTAGGCTACCCCGGCCTGGAGCGCCAGTCCAAGAGACGACCCATTCAGTCGGGAACGGTTGTGGTACTGCACCCAGAAAGTGAAGTTTACGTCGTGTGCGTGCCTTAACCATACCAGACAGAAATTGATGGTACTGCCTGCCTTTGAATTACCGAAGGATCCGTATTAATCAAGGACATGTTTAGGTACCTATATGTGGCACGGTAGAGGTCAAGGTACAGCGACATGAAGGTCTGCAATTATGTGGCTATCCACTGGAGACGAACACGCATACACGATCCCTTTAGCTCGCTAATAATATTCCGACGAATAATTCCGATTTGGTAATCCGTGTAAGGAGATAAAGTGAGGAAACAAGGCTGAGTCAACAATGCAGCGCAAGCAAAGCAACATGTACGTAAACCAAGGCGGAAACGGCCTTCTGCTGGCGGTTGCTAAACGCTTTTGTATGTGTTTTCGGCATTAGCGTTGTATCGAGTTATGTAAGACGGAAATGCCATTGGCCACGGTAGTTCCTCTAAGCCTGCAAATAACTTCGGGTACGCAAAACAAACTCCCGTCACGATCCTGGTCCCTCACCCAAGGGGCTTTCGGGCAGTCCCAACGACGTGGGTGGACTAGCTCAAACCTGACAACTGGGTGGCGGCGCTGGGATAAAAAAAAATCCGATAGCCTGGGTCAGACAAGGGACAAACCGGCTTTCTGGCGGCTTGGGATGGTCATGATCCTTGTTTCCAACTTGGTCGGCTTGGATCACGCGAGAGCTTATCAGCGTTGTCTTGCACCTCATTCCTTTGCGGAAATAGGAGTATAGAGGCTTTCAGCTGATTCACGAGGCGTCACCCTTATACCCGCCAGCTGGCTATCCCAACTTAGATCCACGCCATTGGGACTTAGAAGACTGTGGCTCACAGGAAATTGCGACAGAGGCTCAAGCCACGTCAACAAAAGCCGACGGCACGGGCCCGAAGGGTCACCTTGTAAGCGTAATGCGAAATGATATGATGCGATGGGTTTTAGTGGGTATGTCGTTAAGGGAGAGATCCATGGATAGGAGGAGATTAGAGATCCAGAGAGTGGAGGGGAATGGATATTTCTGATCAATGAAGGAAGGTACAAGGCGATGAGGCCACCGACTTGCCAATAATAGAGGCACAACTTGGATGACAAGTGTCACCTTATGGTTACTTCAGGTGGTACCTAGAAAAGTTGCAACATCCTGATGAGGAATTCCACAGAGATACTGGTACAAGACTCCATTATGACAATAGTCTAAGGTTAGTGCAGGTTGGAAAAAATAAAATCCACGCTATCATTATCCTCAAACGTACGGTGTACAAAGCCGGAGACATCGCTTGAACAGCCGTGCCAATAGAATGGCATATTGGCTTATATTCTGGAAGAAGTATAAATAATTATCTTCTCTTATGACAATCTGAAAAAGACTAATATGCTTTAATCCCTACTAAGCCTGTGTTAGTCAGTCCCTAGTTCTTCGAGTCGTGTAACTGAAGTTGGCTATACAATTCTGAAACCGATATAAACTCAATCTGGTCCCCCATGGCAAACCTGCACAAGGAAGCTCAGTAAGCGCAATCAAGGTCATAAAAATTAAATGGACGCCCAATTTTCAGTCTCTGAGGAACATTTGTCAGAATATGCTTGCTTCTGCTACCGGTATCGCGTCGTCCCGCGTTTCATGTCAACCTTAGCTGCAGTATGACCTGAAGTTCATAGCCTCTTTCAAACCCAATGCATATGTTTCTGCGTAATTTCGCAACTCAATGTCAATGTTTTTCCGCCAGGTGACTCTCTTTACGCGTCTTCTCGTACATGGAGTTTAATAATCCTGGGCGATTCCTGGTCAGTCAAACACTCCCTGCCTTTGTCAAAGTTGTCACCGGGAGATGTATTTTTGCCGATCCCTCGGAGCCTACCACTGGCAACTCTTCGAAACTCCTTCTCTCATATTGTAGTGGCTATTGAGTGGCCGAAAGAGAATCCCTGTCTCGTAAACATTTCCTCCTTCGGAACCTTTCTTTCCCCTCTTCTTTCCTCATCCCAGTTCAAGCATACTTATCTATTAGGTCCAGCACCGGGGATGCAGGAACGTTGAGACTGTAATACAACATGCGCATTAACATTATCCAAAATATGAAAGTGACCGTCGATAGGCCACGCATGGAGTGGATGATCCGCCAGTTTGGGTCTATAACACTTTGCTTAACAAGTGAGGTACTCGCCCTAATATTCATGGCTCAATAAGGGGCCTACCAACAATTTGGGTAACTACAGTGCTGATCTAGCACATATCTTCGATTTCGGGGAATCTGGCTTGTCGCTTGTATCGCAATTGTCGTTGTTCAATGGGCCATACCTTGACATACCCTCGGGAGCAAGAAAATATAAGACCTGGAATGAGAAGGTTGAAAAGTCCCCAGTTTATGCTGAACTCCCCTTCGTATTTTTCTCACTTTCAATCAAGATCTCCAGCTTTCTGGCCCCTCCCCCCCCCCTCGTGCGAAGCAGGATATCATCATCCAAAAATTGGGATGTCTTCGGGATACCACCCAGCCAATCGATAGATTATAGCTGCCCAGGTATGCTCCTTGATCGACCCCTATAATGTGAGATCTTGTTATTAAATTTGACTTCACCTTTGCACGCACACACATCTCCGTCAGTGGCCAGGAACAGTCCGGATACTCGGTCCAAGAAGCACAAATTTGTAGACTCATTTCCGAGGTTCAAGGTTTACTCAATGAATGCTATGCAGCCTAGACGATCTCGACTCCCACTTCGTCCCCTTGACTCTCCTTGTCTGCACTTGGTCCCAAAACTTGGCTCTCGGGCATGATCTCGGTACAAGTTCACATGTCCCGCTTTATAATCAGATTCTCGATGACTTCAGAAGGTAACCTACCAACCCATGCATCAGCACAATGCCGTTTCCCTGGGCATCCATGGTCTTATATCAACCATATAAATATGGAGGACATCCCATTGGCCACCGGAACGGGGTGGTCTGTTCCGTCCCAACTCATGCACTGGAATCACAAGCTCGATACACAACACTCCAACCCTTTCATGCGTGTTAAAAAGTGAACGACCACTATAATGCTGAGATAACGTATCTTGCAGCCTTCCAGCACATCGCTTGCACAACTCTGAACATAGGCAACATGCATGTTTCGCACGGTATGGTGTTCTGTATCATGCTGTACTACAGTGTCACTCATTTGTCGTACGCCTTGTAATTGAACATTGCTTGCTTATGATGGGATGCTGGGCATCAAAATCCACCATATTTATGTATTCATACAGGCAGCTGCTGGTGTGTCTTCACTTGCTTCTGAGGTTGTCCATATTACCTATCCTATGACAGGAACTGATCAGAGCGATTACCTACAGTTACCCTTACATAAAAACGATTGAAGCATCATAGTGACTTGGTCCAACCCCGATCCTTACATTGCTAGGCTTGGTGGCGCAACAACAGAGGGGGGGATATTTTGGAAAATTCATTAGATCTCAACCAAGAGCGCCTCACAATGACACTTAGCATCCAGTAATTGCTTCGTTTTCGCTCATGCCCATGATTCCTGATTGATCATTTATCTAAGATGTATCCCAAAATTTAAACTAGCAAATCTACATGATCGGCGTGCCCTCCTACTCCTGTGGGGGTATAAGTCATCTCACCTAATTCACCATCAAATAATTACAAAGAAAATCTTTTCCAGAGAGAACATTGGCAGTCATTAATCTCATAGTAGGCCCAACCTTCTCTAGAAATCGCTTCCCGGGTAGGGGCTAGCTATTCCGCTACCAGGAACGCTGTCGTTGCTTGACATATATGTCTGGTCGATTCGGAAGATCCAGTCCATCTTGTCACGTTCACTCCGTGCCGCAAATAGCCAAGTGTTGTCAGTCCCATAGATGGCAAACACTGCAGACTGCATCCGTTCCGGTAGGCGTTGAAGGCCAGGTCCGCCTGATGAGGCACCGGTTCCACTACCTGTCCATATAGTAGAAATCACGCGGCCTGAAGAGGTTCGTCGATGACCTGGCGTGAAATCAGACCTCCCCTCCTGGCCTTGGGCTCCAGAATCATCAGATCCCTGGAGCATGCCTAGCACCCCAGGCTGGCTGTCAATGCGAGAGTTACGCAAGCTTATGAGCCCGACCTCGTCCCCATCAGTAGCAGAATGCAGGTGGAGGTATGGCCGCCGTAATTCAACAAACCTCTTGACCCAGCGAGTCGAGTCGCTATTAGGAATCATCAAGTACCCACCTTTCAGCACTTGGGGATTCTTTGGTACTCGAATGACCGTTGCGACAAGTGTTGGTTGTGCTGGAGCATCAGTCATCAGTCCATCTGTTGGGGGCGCCATGTTGGTCGGGCTAAGAATGTTGTTCGATGGATCAGGGTATTTCTTCCAAAGCTTAACGCATTTTGACAAGAGATCTGCCTGGTCTTCATCATACTCGGGTTTAGGCGGGGGCTCTTCCAATGTAATGGTTTCATCTTTCCCGACCTCTGTTGCTTCCGGTGTCTCCGACGAAGCCTCTTCTGTGGACCTCTTGTTTGACTCTTCCTCATCTGGCTTCTCTTGTTCGATGCCATGAGCCTCAGTTTCTATCGTCTCATTCTGCTCTGGATCAGCTTGGTCTGTCTGAGGCTGCTGCGTTTCTTTGGGGAGTTGAGCTTGAGATTTGTCCGTAGTCGGCTGCCCCTCATCTTCGAGAGAAGGAGTCTGGGAGGTTTCTGGTGTATCATTGAGCAAGTCATCATCGCTTGGGATAATTGGCTTTAACTCTGGAGAAGGCTCAGGCTCGGGTTCTTTCTTCTCAGGTAAGGTATTCGTTCCATCTAAGCCAAGCTTAGCCAAGACAGCCTCAGTAACTGACATTTCCGCGGCGCGTCTTTTCTTCTTACGGGCCATGAGAAAATCGCTGACCAGCGATACACCGCGAGGTGTCCAGCTTGTTAGGTGTTCCTCGCCTTTGACGTAGTCATGTTGGCTATTTAGCCTCCACAAGTCGCCGACTTTCTTCACAGGAGCAGGGCGCATGGCCAGAGTAAAAATGCCAGTCGAGGAGCGTACGAAGCGAACATTCTGCCACAGTGCTGAGAACATTGAGGTCTGACGCACGAAGGTTCTCGACAGAATCTGCACACAAACTTTTTGCGAGAACTTCATTGGCTCAGCCAACTTCTGAGAGCTGATCTCCCATGAGATCGTCATTTGAATTCGATATTTGTCCTGCGTTACTCGATCGAGCAAGAGTGAGTTATGCAAGCTGGAATCCCATTGGGCGTAGATCGTGAGACTTTTAGTACCGTTGGCGTTCTCTCGAAAAATTGGACTTTGAGACAGTTTCAGAGAGACATCAGGATCATTAGCACCCATGTCAGGCGTTTTCCCAGCCGAGTCAACAAGCCTGATCTTTCCAACACGCACAGCAGTGACGCCGCCCCATGGGAGGGCATCGCCAGAACTGTGAGAAATGTTGATACCGATTCTCCGTTGCAAACCCTGATGAAGTTGAAAAGTTCCTGTATCGAGCTCGCTGGTTTGCGTAACTTCTACGGCGCCATATTCGCCATTCTCGTTAAGTTCCATAATCTGGATTCGGGAGAGTAGATCGTGCTTCTCTTGGGTGAAGAATTGCGATTCGTTGATTCGCGACGCTTGAGCTTTGTCCTCTCTAACAGGCACAGCATCTCTCATATCATCCCAGCTGAGCAGCTTATCCAGATGCATCGCGGAGACCTTAGCAAAGATGGCAACTCGCAACGTGACATCCTGGGGGGCAAATAGAGGAATGCTCACGCTATGAACACTCTCAAAGCGAATAGGCCCCTCATCAAAGTCTTTGATCATTTGGGTCGTGGTAATACCATCCTCTTCAGAGATACCTGGAATGAAGAGCTGTGCATGTACTTCAGTACCTTCGCGTTCAGCAAACCCCACAAGCTCGTGCATAACGACATTGAATTTGAGGGTATTGGTTGGTGCACGAGCATGTGATGGTTCGAGAGAAAGCTTGATGATGCCAACAACATGTGATGTGTAAGGTGACAGGACATCAAGAGTGGAATCTTGGACCCGGCACTCAAAAACTGCCTTCAATGGCACATCAACCTCGCCCACGAGGGTATAGGATGGCATACATGTCTCAACAAACGGGTTATCGAGACTGAGATGTTGTGCATATTCTGGTTGGTCAAGATACTGGTGCATCTGGCGCATCTGTCGCACGCGGTCATGCAGTTTCTCCAAGCTCCAAAGATGAACCACGCTATGCTTGTAATCAACCACACGAACGCCGATGCATGGCTTATGCGCTTCCTCCAGTGCTACATCGTCGCCTTCGCCAGTGAGGCCATTGAGCACCATATCATAGGACGAACATAAAACATGACCGACATCAACTGCAGCAAACTGGAAGACGACGTGCTCGTCAAGTTCGTGACTCATGACCTGGGCTTCTTTAAGAATGGATGCGTTCTGCAACACTGCCTCGGCCATCTTCACAAAATGTCGGCCTCGCCAGGTCTTAACAATCTTCTTTGCCATCTCAATTTCTTCTTCAGAGAGGGTCGGGCTCTTCTTTGGCATCTTCAGAGGATCCATCTTTTCGATCTTCTCCTCAAATTGCTTCCGTTGTTGGTTTAACTGTTTTTGCATGTCTTCCTTCAACTCCTTCAATGCTGCTTCCATCTTAAATTTCTCCTGTTTAATTTCTTCAATCTCAACGTTAGCGGCCTCAGCGCTCTTCAGCTGGTCCTGGTACTCTTCTTTCTGTTTCTCCAGTTTGCTTTGTAATTCCTCTCGGATCTCTTTCAGTCTATCGTCAGGTTCTCCTTGCTTCGGAGTTGAGGGCATCGTCAAAGCTGTATCCAATGACAAGTTATCCATCGTACCATTCGACAGGTACTTATCCCTGATCGGGTAAGAAGACTCCGAGTCGTCCCCATCCTCACGGCCATTCACTCGTTCCGCCCTTGCTCTCTGCACATCCTCGAATAGAGCGTTGAGCTCTTCGTCAGTCAGGCTGGTGAGGTTTTGGTCAGATCCAAGAATTGCGCCGGCAGCCTCTCGTCTTGCGAGCGACCAATCCGATTCCCTGCCAGTCCTCTGAAATACTGATGGAGACTCTGGTCTAGAGATGTCGCCAAATTCCGATACCCGACTAAATGATCTTTCATGACCGGGTCGGGGACTTGGTGAGGGTGAGCCTCGATCCAGAGCTTGGAGCTGGCTAGCTGTAATAGAATGGCGCAGTAAGCTCTGTGGTCTCTCTGGTACCTCAGCACGCTCTGCTCTCGCCTCCATAGGGTGGTTAAATCGGAAAATATGGAAGTCGCCCAGAATGACGCGGTAACCAGAATGAAGTTGCGATGGCTCCGTGATGCGCTTTCCGTTGATCATGACTGAAGCACCCTCGCTAGGGGTGAGTGTTACAGTTCCATCGGGAGCATTTTCAAAAGAGCAATGATCGTGTAATATCCTAGATCCATTAAGCCGGATATTTGCTTGGTGATCCGCGTTGGTATCGACATTGCCAACTGTTGTGGTACCAGGCTTGAGGTTGTAGACCAGGCACTCAGCCAGAAGCGGATCATCTGACAAATTGACCAAATGCGGCATCTTCTTTGGCGTATGCAGACCAACGAAACCTTTCTCAATACTGACACCGAGTTCTTCGAGAGCTGCTTCACGTTCCTTGTGAATTTCCTCAGTTTTCAACAGTTTCTCCTCCCAGGTTTGGTTGAGATCCGTAAGTAGCTTCTCGCTCTGGCTCAATTGCTCTGCGATCTCAGCCTTTGAGACCTTCTTCAGAACACCGTCCGGACCAGTGATGCTAACCATTTGCTGATCCAAGGGTGTGCCTTCAGGATAGGTCTCTCCAGCGACTATTCCGCCTCCTGCAGCTCCTCCAGGAACAGGACCGTTGCCAAGTTTGCTTCTCAATAACGATAGCTCCTCCTTTAATTCTCTGATCATACGGGCGTTGGCATCTTCGTTGACAACCGCGTGGTTCTTGATTCGCTTGGCAGAGTCGGCATATCGGAGAGTACTGAGTGTTTCGTCAAAATTGATGTCGGCAGGGCTGACCGCTGCAATCATTGCCGTCATACTGTTACCACCCAAGGAATCCTTCAACAACCACGTCAGGACACTGTCTCGGTAAGGGACTTGCCCAGAGCCTTTCTTCTTTTTGCCACCCGTAGACAGGTCAGCCAAAGCAGCAATAACGCGACCCAAGGTTGACAATGATCGGTTGATTTCAGCACCCTCTTTCAGTCTCGCACCAGTCGCACCAGTTGATGTCGCTCGTTCAGAACCTGCCAGATCCACCAGACTAATCTTGGCGACCTTTTCCATCTCCATCTTTGTGTCGGTGTCGAACTTTTTCTGTGTCAACATTAGAGTGAAGACGGCGTGACTTCGACTTGATGTTTGGTTCATGTTAGTTGCGGCGACCGTTCGGGCTTTGTTTCCTTCATCCATGAGATGTTCAATTTCCTGGAATTCGTTGACTGCGAGCTTGGCAAGATCTTCGACGTAAGGGCCTGTCGAAGGATGCTCTCGGACTTTGAGATTGCCTTTGGTCGATGGGTTAAGTAGATCGCGTACGCGTTCATTATAAATCTCTAGATAAGAGACTTCGACTGTGCATTTCGTTGTCTTATCCTGCTGGAGCTCCTCGATTCTTTTGAACATATTCTGACAAATCATGGGGATGATGCCTATTTCCTTTCCGTAACCCATCATTGAATATGATTTTCCAGAACCAGTCTGACCATAAGCAAAGATGCAGTTGTTGTAACCCTGGAATGCATTGTCGAGAAGCGGCTTTCCCAGATCATCAAAAAGGTTCGATTGACCAGCGTAGTTTGGGTCGTCTTTGTTGAATGACCAGTATGAGCGATCGAATGCAAAGGCTTTGGGTCCTCCATCTTTCACGCCTTTCCCTTCGGGTGCGGTAATCACCGTCTGGTTCCCTTTCATTTCAACAATACATTTTGCACCTCTTTCGATTTCTGCGTCTCAGTTCAGCACCGCTCCTCGTCCATACGAGACCAAACCTATAGGAGCTACTTACCTCTACTATTAAAAGGCCGACATCTCACCACCACCTTTATATTTCCTCCACCGGCGGGCGGCATAGCTAGAGATTTGTCTAGGGGACCCAAGTTGGTCCCCCTCTAGACAAGAGCTTGGTTCTTGAAAATGCGCGGGGGTTGGAGGGATCAAGGCTGTCCCCAATGCGATATATATCAGAAGTTGTACAATTTATGGCAACGGCATGTGACTCCGCGACGCAGTCTCCGTTCGAGACCTCAGCGCATCGTCTCGTCGGTATCGGTGTGTAAGGGGGTCGACCGTCCCTTGAAGCCCAGGCTAAGAGGTACGTATCCAGAAATGACGACAGTATCGGAGTTGGTATAGCTGTTAAGGTTTCGGCACCGGCTCGTAGTGGATAAAGCTCGTCTCGCTGAGAGTTATTGCCCTAGAAGCTAAGCTAGAGTGATGCTTGGCTATTCATTGTCCAGCAGACGAGTTGATACGTTGCGATGGTTGCTTGTCAACAAATTTGGTGGGCGCGGTCGGAGGTTGCGCAGCAAGCTGCTTGGTCCAAGTCCCGTGTTTTGATTGGCAGCTGATGCATGAGCAGGGGATCCGGGGTCGTTAGTAGAAGCTTGGGGTGGAGGGTTCACGTGAAAAAGGCTTGAATCTTGTTGAAGGAAATTAGCCGCCGAGCATTAACCGCAAGCCCATCATCCCATCTCCCTCGTCAGCTGTTACGTCTGAGCTCAACGGGGATATTTTCACGAAAGTTGTAGCCTTTATATCTTTCCTGGATTATGTCAGTCTTGGCTTCATTCGTTGGTATCGATTTCCGCTTCTACTTTCGCTTTCGCCCTGTTCCTGCAGTTTATTTGTGGATCGCATCCATGGACTAGCCATAATACATGATTCAATGTTCAACGAGTCTCAACATCCCACCACGTGAATCTTACATTTCGTTGTTGTCTAATCTTCAGTGTACTCCCATTAGGTATGATTTTGCGTATTTTGATTTGGTGTTACACTTGAGGAACAGACTTGCGTGCGCATATAGAGAAAGAAGGCGTAACATTTCACAAAACCATTCCGTACCTTGACAATCTCGTCGAAACCGGCGAACGCACTCTTTATCGTGAAAGTGAGTGTCTTGATTAGCGAATGCTGCTCTGAATATTGCCATTGACTAAGACCTCTTCGCCTCGCTGTTTCGGAAGCTGAGGCATATGAGCCGAAATGAAAATGACTCACAAGGATACCTCGCTTGCGAGCGTAATTTTTTGAAACACCATCAGGCTTATGAGCATAGAATACCTTAAATAGGTCTCGTATGCTGCAGTTGCCTTTGTCAAGTCGCCTTCATAGAGCTTGTAACCACAAACTCGATATGGACAACTCGAGACGTATCCGGGGTGGTGCAACGTGATTCTTCACATACTCAGACCTGGCGGCACTCGTTACGCAAAGCCCAGGATCAACCACACTATTCCTCTTGATGATCGTTTTCAAGTCGAGGCCAAGCGGCTGAGGAGAGCAATTCTTTCTGATGCATTGCTCGCCTGCAACATCATTCAGTAATGACAACGAACGGAGGCTTCAAAAAGTCGTGGCGGTGTGAATTAGTCCAGTAAACGATGAATGAGCTTGTAACCTCAACAAGGTTTTCAAGTGTAAATCGCAAGATCGCGACAAGGACAAGGGTTGGGCGATCTCCAATTAACATTAGCAGTGAAGCAGTTCGCCTTAGAGCAGGTCATCTGGAACCAACGGAACGGTCATGCTAGCACTTAGAGAACAAAATTGCTTGACTTCTGGCAGAAGAAACAGGACAGGACCCTGTGTCGCTTATAAGATCGGCAACCCGCACACTTGTTGTCAAAGTGACTTTGCGTGCCGTTGCCCCTAGATCAGGAGATGCACATGGCGCTTGCTTCACCCAATGAGCCTCACGATCGTTAAAGTTTGACCGGGTGATAAGCGCAGATCTGGGTTCGTCCGAATAGAAAACAACTCTTGTCGACGTGATCAGCCTTATCAACATCCGCAACAACCCCCACATTGACATGTTGACATACGTATTGGAGCAGTAATAGAGTCTGGAATCAAGAGTCCTCGGAATATCTTTCGCACGGCGTTATTGGCACCAGATGCACCCGTTTGATATTTGCCACGCTGGCAGGGCGGACGCTGGACGTCGCTCACCAATGACCAACCACACCTGATTCGCCTCACTTTCAAAGGCTCACGGCGTATGGCAGGGGTTTCCTACCATATTGATTCCTATTACAAGGAATGACAAAAGACACATGCAGCAAATTAACTCTAGGTACCCCCGTGAGGATTTCCAGATTCGTGGTGGGATATCAGCCTGTGGAGCGGTGAGCATAGTCACACGCAAAAGACTAACATACCTTGGGTTCGCATACATTAGTATGAAATTGTACCCTCTAACCGTCAGGCACATCGCAACCATATCTTGTAACTTTGCAGGCTGTTCCGAAATTGGATAAATACCCTCGCTTGGCCCAGTTCATGTTTCTTTAACTTTCCCAGTCTGTCTCGGTATTCGTAGATTCCTCAGTAGAATCGATTGCGCGACCATGTCCTCTTCAATGAACAAATACTGGATCCCGCATCAAGACATTCACAGAAAGGTCATCACCCAAGAACTCCAGTATTATCTAGGACCCCAGGCTACAGTTCGCCCATACACGTTGGAGGTATCTCTGTCAAGCTAGCCCAGCGGCTATCCTGTGCTCATAAATTCGAACGTAGGGAGAGGATGGTTTCCTCATCACCACTCCCGGATCCTGCCTCACAGATGTTCGTCACTGATGGTTTGTAAAACAACGTCCTAGGTCAGTTGACATTCCTGATAGGAACAAATCGATGATATCTGCCGAAAGTCGAAAGATCTGTGGGATCGACAAGCCGCAGCCAAGGTCCAACAGAATCCTGAGAAGTTGCTGAAACGACCGTTACACCAACCTGTCATTGTTTCGAGAGGGTCGTCCAGAGACTCTCATCGACGTTACCACGACCGCCGCCGGCATGATGATGATTGAGCTCCAGCATGAGTCAGCAGTTATGACCATGTTACATCTCCACCTCTCCAGGACGCCAAGGGAAGTCTCGCAGACACTTGTGGGGGTGTCATTCTGCGCTTCGAGTACTGGGAGCTGCAGCCATCGCCCCAGACTTTGAGGCCCATGAAACATTTTGTGCTGGAATTTTAGAGTGCGGTGAAGCAAAGGGCTGCAGGCTGAAAATAGCCGTGAAGGAGACGCTGTCTGGTGCCCAAGATAGACATGTGGAGGATGAGATACCCAATTGAGCCAAATTAAGCAAGTGTCATGATGGTTGCCATGCTTATCCACAGATGCGGTGCCATCTGGCATGTTTTAAGCCCAACAGAAACCATATGATTGCAAATACTGCCCAAATTACATCTGCTTTAGGCATGCCGTGCAGGTCAAGCTGAAGCCGCACGAAGGTACAGTAGTGGAGTTGTTGAATTCGGGACCCGGCAGTCTTCGTGTTCCAATCGGATTTTAGGTTGTATGGCCATGGATTGCAAGTTTAGGACGCCATTCCAAAATCTATTCATCGCTTTCCGACAGGACGTAACAATAAATCAGAGTTTGGTCTGATAAATCCCATAGTCGGTTGAACGCAGGCGCTATATGCCTTGACCGCTAACTCATTTTTGGATCGAGAAGCTTTTCATACTTCTGGAGGTCCATGGGGCCAGTTGACCAGAGGACTGTTGCTTGCACACACACCTGTTTCGACTCTTGGTATGGTCGTCTCTTATCACGAGTGCTCTTTTGCTCTGTGATATACCCTATCACATTGATAAACTCGCCGACACGTGTTTGCTCAGCTGTGAGGGATTCAAGAAGCAGGCTGGCATCCACCAAGGCGATGACATTGCTATCTCTTGGATAAAGATGGCCGAGGAAGAGGCAAGCCGAAGAGGTTGAGTAAGAAATGACACTATCTCGTGTTAGCCAACAGCACGTGCCGTGTATGAATGTGTGAGCAAGCACAGCATAGCAAGCACGCAAAGAGTGAGAACAATCGTCACCGGTCATACCATCCGAGAAATCTGACTTTGTTACCGACAGGTACAGTTGTGAGATTTGACAGCAAGTGAAGCTGAGAGGGAACTGGGCCCCGCGACATGCCCGTTGCGAGAAGCTGCTGGGGTCTTGCCAGGGGATTTTGAGGCCCGAAAGGTGTGATTATGCTGCAGCGCGGGAAGAAATCCCTCAAAATCATATAAACTAGTGACGTAAAAATAGGAGGTAGTAAAGAGAGGTAATGGAGGTTAAAGATGCAATTCACGTTTGATGTTGACTTCACGTGAAGTACCTAGGCCCCGGAACGCCAGATGTACAGTGCAAAACCTTATGAGTCCTGCTCATTTATAATGGAGGATGTGGTTACTACAGCTGAACTCGCACTGTAAATAAGTACCCTATACATTACCAATTCTTCAACATCTGGTGGGGGTTTGACTACGTTTCTTTTCATCATACAGCCACGCATTGGTCAATTTTACCAAAAATGTCTGCTCTATCGCCTCCGAAGTACATTTACAAAATCGTACCTTCACCACCTGGAGATCCTTTTCCTGTTGAACATCCCTTATCTGAACTTGATCAGAATGATGGCTTTGTTCATTTGAGTACATCCACACAAGTGAGCGTTTTACGTAGATCGTGGTTGAGGTTGCTAATAGAGTGTAGATTCCCAAGACAGCCGATTTATTCTTTGCTAAATCGTCCTCACTTTGGGTCATAAAACTCGAGTTCAAGCAGTTTACTGTTTCCATCAGGTGGGAAGGGGGTTTCCCTCATTTGTATGGCAATTTTGGTGCGGAAAATGTCGACTCCATTGAGAAGTTTACTCGTGAAGAAAGTCAAACATGGGGCGAAGTCATGGCAAAATCAGACTGGTTGGAGTAAATATGCCGCTTTTATTTTGGAACCATGCAGCAGGCTTCTGGGACTGCCTCACCGCCCTCTTCTTGATAGTCACAGATCTAAAGACCCAGGTCCTTCTCGACCATACCCTTACAAATGGGGTGGTAAAAGTCCTTATTCTTCTCAAATGTTTGCAACGCCAACTGTCTGTCCACCTTGTTAAGGGCGCGGAACAAAGGGCGCACAAACTTCATTCGACCGACTCGTCCAAGCAAGGTGGCAGCGTCTTGATAGATGGCGGAATCTTGGGCTTTGAGAGCAATCAGGTAGTACGCTGACAAGATCTCAACATTCTTGGACGATAAAAAGTCGTATGTGTTGCCCATGAGCTGAGCTCGCTCTGCGGTTAGCTCACCGGATTGTTGCACTTCAGCCAAGAAAACAAGTTTCTGGTTCGCAGTAAAATTCTCGAGATCCTTGGCGCTTGGTTCAAAGTTCTGATGAAACGTCAGCGGAAACATGCCACTCCAACAGCGACAACACCTACAGTGTCCTTCCACTTAGCTGCGAGGTCGTAGCACTGGTTCGTCAATGTGGTGTCGAACTCAGGCTTAGGGGGTAGGCCGGGCGTGTAGAACTTGTCCTCCCAGTCGATTTCGGCGACCTTCTTGGAGATTTGCTCATCACCGAGATTGTTGAAAAAGTCTAGGAATGTTTGCTTGAACTCAAAGGAGTCAAGAGACTTGCCGGACCATTTGGTGAAATAGAACGGAATGAACTTGTCAAAGCTCTCTCGGCCAACAACGCCCTCTAGGTAGTAGAGGAAGTGGAAGCCCTTCTCGTATGCAACAGTACTATAAACATCCTCGGGGTCAACGCCTTCATGCTTAATAATAAGCTTGGTGTATTCATGATCCTTGCCGAAAAGTTCCACAGCATCCTCTGTGGTATGGTCAGCCAAAGTCTTATCAGTGGTGTGGTGTTACACACCAAGAGCTTTCCATCCGATGATGGCAGAGAAATCAAACTCGGCATCACCGTGGATGGCAGCTTGAATACGACGCTCGAGGTACATTGTCCAGCCCTCATTTAGCCAGCTGAACGTCATTAGCACCGTTCATGCGATTGGACAACGCGGACTTACAAATGTTCCCAACTGGCATTGGAAACCAGATTACCGCTCCAGCTATGGCTCAATTCATGGGCAATAACATCCACATTTTGACGATCGCCACTGATGATGGTAGGTGTAGCAAACGTATAGATAGGGTTCTCCATACCTAGTGCCATCCGAGTCAACCTTCAAGATCCCCACAACTAAAAGCAGAACCTACCTCCATATGGGAAGCTTGGCGGTAAGACCAAGACGTTATAAGCTCCCCATTTGTACGGGAAAACGAGCTTCTCTGCCACTTCCATGAACTTTTCCATATCACGCTCCAGCTCCCACTTGCATTCTTCCAGTTCATTGGGACCTGTGGCGACAATGCTTCGAGGGCCTATGGGAGCAGTCGCAATATCGCCAGAAGCTACAGCGAAGAGATAAGAAGGGATAGGGACCTTCTGCTCAAACTCATAGAGCTTCTCTTCCCCAGGCGTAGCATTATGATCCCCCACAGGGACACCACTGGCCACAACTGGGAGAGACGAAGTGAGCTTGAAAGTGAAAGTCGACTTGACATCTGGAGTATCTTGGCAAGGAAAGATCGAGCGGGCATTGATAGCCTGGCATTGGGAGAACATATATGGGTGCTTCTTGTTCGAGGTCTGGGCAGGAGTAAGCCACTGCAGAGCAGTGCATTTGCTCGTTGTCTTAAGGTCGATGGCAAGGTCAATCAGCTCACCCTTTGCGATTCCGCCAGGCACAGAGATGTGAAGAGGGGCGCCGAGAGGTGCATTGTAGTCCTTCAATTCCCACTTGGACTCTGTTGAGTTGACACGAATAGTAGAAATATCCACATACCGAGAGTCGAGAATGATCTCTTTACTCTCTTTATCGGTCTGTGACTCAAGCTGAAGAATAACAGAACCTTTGAGCGCCTTCTCCTCAAAATCGATCTTGAAGTTAGCAGTTGTATGGCGAGTTCGCCAAGCGCTATAGTTGGAGAGAGTGCTGGGATCACGATTGGCCGTCATGTTGACAGTTGCGAATGTTCGTCTTAGATTGTGGTTATGAGTGATTGTAACTTGACAAATTCGCAGACTGGCGGGTTTCTTGACAGACGGGAACCACGACATGAGGGTTGGTTGGATCGCCAATGACATAGGTCAATTCCAGTGGGCTCAGTGAGTGACAACAAGGCTTCCATTGAGATTCCGCTTCTAGAACGTCACGTGAGAGGACCCGTGCCCCAGGCTGGCCACCTTCCAAAAGGCGAAACATGAAGAGGGACTTTTGTACAGTATGTCGACCCCATCCCAAATAGCTCAATTTAGATTTACGACACCACATTTGAAACAAATTGCGAGGTTTGTTTCGGTCGGTTGAGCGATGCCGTCTTTATGTGTCAGGCAAATTCATCCTCAGGTGATCACGTGCACCGGACATCAGGTAAGTATCATCCATTAGCTTTGACGAAACCCGTCATTGGAGTGGGCTTCAATGGGAATTGATATGGCATTATTTACTTACAACACGGGATGTAATAAAACACAAAATTTCCGCCCGAAATGTCTCATGACTGATTATTGAGTCCGATCGCTCAGTGAAGCTTGTAATTTTACAAAACCCCTGACTTCCTTTGTAGACATATTCTTGTCATTATCGTGTGCTGTCACTGATTACCATCTCCAATCCAAGACTCAAATCTATATCTATGGTCAACTATAGCCAGCGCTGTTTGTACCCAGCAACGGGCTACGGGACCAGCTAGGTATCTGGGCTCGCTAACAGAGAGGCTTGGCACACCTGAAAAGGGCTACTATCCACATCCCAGGCAAGAGAAAACGTTCGGAAGAGACACTCTGATATTCCGTTCTAATAATAACTAAAGAGGAAACAAAAAATCAAACACAAGTCGTCCAGAGTTTTTGTAGACCCTCATTCAAAAGGACAATATCCGCTGGAAAAGAGACTCATCAAACGAGGAACTACTTCATCGCAAGGCTAACCTAAGTGTTCTCTTACATGACTCTAGGAACGAACTCGGTTTTTCAATTCGTATCCCTGAGCTGAAAACTGAATTTGACTTAAGGGTCTGATCCGGCTAGATCAGCCGTTGGTGGAGCTAGGCTCTCGAGAATATTTCTATTCTAACGGTCAAATTGTTGTTATATCGAAGGTTATATTTTGGCAGATAATGTCATCTCCGAGAGATGACAGGTCGGACACGAAAACCCGCTCAATGGATAGCCCAGAGTTAGTAACGGCATTCCTCTTGTGTCTCTGAAGAAATTTCGTCCAAGTCTTTGCGGCAAATAAGACCTTAACATTAACCCCGCTCAGTAAATCAAAGTTGCCTCTCATAATAGCGGAATCTTTCCCAGTCCATGGACGAGGCTGCGGAGATTTCTCCGAATAGGATCCAATGACGGCACTGAAGAAATCTTCAGAGCCGTCAACTCCCTGGTAGGCTTCTTGGCGCTTCTGCAGGAGGCATTATGGTGAGGGAGCAAATATCACCCCACGAAACCACCAAAGCGCAAGCGAGCCTGGGCCGGTTCTACGGTGGCAACGGTACGAGTTGACGGGTGGGGGATCCCAGCTGCTGATTTAATGCAGGGGACGTGCAGAAGCAGTGGAGGCTTAGATTCTAGCAAGCTATCCTGGCCTGTTTAGTAGCTTCTGCCCTGGCCTTAACATGCGAGTGCTATCGAGTTGACTCAGCACGGGCAATTGCTCTGAATATCTTGACCTGGACGAAACCGGCTTTTGCACGAAGCGGTCTTAGGAAGAGTCAGAGGTAGGGTTGCCACGCCGCCAAGCCTCCCTATATGTCGAAGACGTGCAAGTGATTGATTGATCAACGGAGATCTTCACGATAACATCCAACGACGAGGCCTCAGTGTTGTTTGAAACGCGCTCTTTATCTTTAGTATGATACACCATTCCGATAGGTCCATTGTTGTTATCTACTACGCTTGTTGACCTGCAATTGCAATCTCAATGTCACAGCGTAGACCAAACGATCATAACGCAGAGCAGATCCAATCTGGCACGCTGATCGTTCAGAAAGATGTTCCATCACTTGGTGCGTGCATTTCTTATATTCTAGTCCGATACTCTTTGCAAGTTACCTTTGAAGTCCAATGCCCGTTGTACTTGTAGCCGAGGTCTTCGACAGGAGAATGAAACTGACTATCTGCGTGCTAGATGTTATCTAACTACAATGCGGTTAATGATCCGTGATATCTAAGTCGGCATGTAGGGCTGCACCTAATTTTCATTTCCACGTGTTCTACCCTAGGCACACACATGAAGCGCCACAAAATCGACCTGACAGCTGGATGCCTTATTCAGCTTTATTAATGGGTTGGGCAAAGAGAGTACTTGTGCAGGAAAGGGCCCGGATCAACTAGTGAAGGCCTCTAGACGTCACCTCCCCTGTCATTCGACGTGGTGCTTACCCGATTGTTCAGAAGTGTTTTCAGGAAATGTATGCCATATCGAAGCTTGTTTCATGTCGAGGGGCTGGGCGAGTCTGCTTTACCTCACGGCTTGGCTTGAATCACCGACGAACCATATCAGACATGCGGAATCTTGTGTTATTGCACAGGGATGGTTTGGAAATAACCAATGGCCAATGTCTAAAAATTGAGGGGATGATATTATTGCTTCAGATATAAGTGTGCCACCCAGGCGGGTGAACAAGAACACTGCCGGTTGGCCAATACCAAAGTACTGTAAGTCTCCATTCACAGCCAATGACGACTTTCTCTTTCTCATCCCGCACTTTCTTTCAAGACAACAAGCTGGCATAAGACGTAGATTTTGCTGTAATGACGAAGTAAGGCAAACGATCGTCGGCCATTAGCAGCTGAAACTCACGCTGAAGGTCTGAACACTGACCAATATTGGCTGCTGATGACTCGAGACAGCTATCACTTTGTTTTACGATCGCTCACCTTGATGGAAAAATTTACCTTTACGAACATGGATGTTCAATTGGAAACACCGGCGTTGAGGGCGTGTGCCTAGATCTGAGACTTTCTAAAACCATCAGCAAGGGTGATATGTTCTAAATGACCCTGGACCGGGTGGGTAAGCCGGACCGACCGCAAGCACGGGACAGATCAAGGGGCCCATGCTTTCTGGCAGCTCGTCATAAGCGAGCTCAGCTATGACAATTGAAAAAGGCACAGCGCCGTAGATCAAAGACGGTTTATGGTGAGGGGATGGTGCAACGGCCTCAAGATGTTACAGCGTAGTGGACCTTGCCCTTGAGGTGGTATTAAGTCATTGCATAGCTATATGGAGGGCAATATTGCCCTATAGCGCCGTCCCGATTTGATAGTAGTATGGAGGATACGCATGTCGGAAATGATGAATATGTGATCACTTGATTAATAGCTGTGCCGCTGAACAACTAAGAGAGTAAGAGATTCGTCGTGTATGGGCACTGGTGAATTAACAATCCTTACCGGACACGAAATGAATGACTAGCTCCAGAAACGGTTATGTTTCGAGAGGCAACACGAGTTCATCATATTGACATATACTATAGGTAAGGTTATTTAAATATTCCGGCCAGGGTTGCACGAGGATTTCCGGTGGACAGTGGAAAGAGGAAACGAAGCGGGAAAAGCAAAGCAAGAAAAAGGTAGATATGTTAGATTGAATGACGTCTAATGCAGTAAAGAACCTTTAGGAAACACCGGAAACATGCCACATGCAATCCACACTTGTCAGCATGTTTCGAGAGGCTGCCACTCACATATGTACATATGTAGTACTGGAGGATGGGACGAAGGGTCTTCATCTTGGCTCGAAGATACGGTAGGATTATCGCTTTTTTCTTCTTCTTTTTTTTTTTTTCGAATACGACAAAGCTTTTTGATCGACTCTCTGTAGATCAAGCGGGAATTCTATGTTCGTCCAAGTTCTAACGGACGTTGCATCCGGTGTTTGCGTCTAAGTGATCAACATCGCCTTTTGTCAGGGATAAAGCCGTCATTGGTATCCCTGAAGCCGCTGGAGGGAGAGCAAAAGCAAAAAGAAAATTGGCGTCCTCTAGCAAGACACTATCAATCCATCGAGTCGTCATATTTGTGATACCCCTATTATACCATCTTTATGACGGACAAAGGAACCATGGCTATATCCTAATATGGCGACGGCAATGTTCTGTGGTATACTAGCAAAAATGATAGCTAGGGAAACAAGAAGATGTGGTAGGATCTTTGCAGTAGATCATGGGAGAAAACTGAAAAAACTTTAAGCGTAGTATTCGGATTCTATCATAATTACGAAGACGCATTAATCGATACCGGATAGTCGACTATCCGCATCGCATGTGAGGGTACATGAATAATGAAGCCTCCAGTTTTGATGGATGAGCAACTCGGTGATATAGTTGCAGTACAGGTCGAGCTTACTCGAGTAACAGCCACTATTGGCCAATGCCAGATTGGTTTTCGAAACTCTATGCTGCTGAGAGATGTCGAGCGTAGCAATCCAATGGAACCGTTAGCCAGTGGGGCGTAGCTCCCGCCCGAGCGTTTTGCCCTCTCCTTCCAGATTTGATAGGCCTTGAAAACTGAAACATGCCTTCCACGATGAGTGCCTCTGTTTGTCAACAGCCACTACCCAACTTGGAAGGACATGATGCGCTAAGCTTCCGCTTTTTTCTTGACAGCATAATTCATCAAAAGAATTCTTCCTCCTTTTCTCAACCTCTTGTCGGGCAGACTTGTTATTCTTAGCCTTGTTGGTATAATATATGACATGAGCCACAGTTACTCATTTCTTTGTAGATGGTGATTGATGGGAAGTTTCCCTCTTTGTTTTGGTGCCAAGACCCTCCGCTTAACTACAGTAGTCAAAGCAAGTCTAGAGTTTGATCTCTGTCCGTCATGGTGGAGATGACACCCTTGTCCCAGTTCCGCTAACGTAGTAGCCGAGGTTGGGTTCAGGGGCAGCACGAGACATGGGTTGACTAAGGAGTTCGAGGGAGTCTAGGGAGTAAGGGAAGGCAAACCGAGAGCAAAACCGCTGAACGAGGCGTTGAGTCAAACCCGTTAACAGCCACAAAAACGACTTCCGGTTTCTGACAGGCCCTGTTGATCTATTCCTTTTTGCGATCCCTCCCCGACCCTTGTGGACAAAGTTTGGACCGTCCTGTGTCTTGCGGGGAGCATGGACCATCCATGAACCATGGTCTTCGTCTGCTCATCAACATCACCTTAGCTCCTGGTCCCGCGTGCCCCAGACCTCTTTGTGCTCTTATCCCCTGCTGATATCTACTATTCTGGATGTCTCTAGTCAGTCTCTGGGGGCGTGACACCATACCCTTCAGGCGGTGCCACGGGTTCTGACTAGGATTCAGGCCTAGGGCCCAAGGGCATGATATCCCATCATGGATTGTCCAGAACAAGGGGTTGATTGAGGCTGCTCCGGTAAGTGCATGTCCAACCACAAACGAAGAAAGCTAACCGGAGAGCTCATAGCTTGGCGCAGAAGCAATGTCTGGGATCCCTTCCACAGCTAGAACTGTTATATACCATCGGTCCCAGGAATCCGAAACACTTAAACCGGACCAGTATTCGTTGTACTTCATGCTATAGTTCATTGCTCTCATTTTGATAGTAGTGTCGTCTGAAGCCGTGGCAATTAATCTCTGACACCCTCCTACTTCCCATTGTGGCAGCCCGATCTGGTAGCATTGTTTCGACGCAATGGCTCATATTGCCAAGTGCCTCGTCGATATCGACACCACCTATATAACCAAGCAGGTGTCGCAGTCAGCCAACGATCCGGTATGAACAGCCTCCTTGTGTTTCAAAATTTTCTTATTTAACTCAAGCTTACATATGCTTTCTTTTCAGAAATTGTCACCGTTACCTCCACAGGAGAAACCGTTCACTTGGAGAATGCAACAATCTGACTCTTTGAAGAAGTACCAACTTTTTCCAAAGGAGAGAAAACTACCAGTACTCAACAGCAGCAAGGCATTAGACCCTGACAAGGCAGCCATGGCTTCAATGACAGCAAACGACAAGACAGACAACCAGACAACACTCAATGGCCTAAAAAAGCGATTAAATCAGCATAGCCTGGCTCGACGACGCAAGATTAGTGTGCCTGAAGTCGGGCCTATGACAACAGTTCAAGAGCTTTCAATGGATTCTCGTAAGTCACACTCGGAATAGGTTATCGGTTCCCAAACTAACGACACTAGCAACAATTCCTGGTCGTCCACCTTTTCACGAGCGCTCCATAAGCGCACCTGGCAACTCCTCCAGAAACTACCATCTGACGGATACGTTCCTCTTTGCGTCGAGCGATGATGAGAGTCCTGATCCCCAGGCTTCAAAGATTGGCGAGGCAGAGGCGGATTCCAGAGGCGCAACCCCAACTTCGCCAAGGCACCTGGCTCCTTTGGTTATCCCTAGACGTGGAGGGCAGTCACCTTTACTACGTCGCCAGCAGTCCTTGAATTGCTTCCCTTCTGTGAACGAGCCTGTTCGACGAGGCCGTACCACCGAGTCGTCTCCCCAGAGCTGTACCTCCTTTACACCGAACTCTTCAATGCCAGATCTTACGACACCAAAATCGGCATCGACAGGCTCAACAACTCCAATCCCAGTATCTGCACCGCTCATAGACCCTCAATCTGAATCTCCTCAACTTTCTGACGGGCGTTATACTCCCCCCGTTGATCCAATTCGTGGAGGACATCGGAGGGGTGGTTCAGAATCTTCAGTAATGGACAGAGGTCGCCCAAGAAAGAGACGTGATCAACGCAGCAACAACGGACCGATCATTCAGAGGACAGAGTCGAAGAGCAGAATCACCTCAGAACAGAAGGCCTTTGAGAATCTGCCAGTTGGCGTGAAGCATACAGACGCTTTGGAGAAGCTTGAACTACCAGAACTGGCGTTACTTCAGAAGCAAGCCTACGAACAGGTGGGGCGCTTTGAGGTTCTGAGGGCTGAAGACGTTGAAGCACTGTCAAAGGAACTCCGCCATTTGGACGAGAAGACGGAGTACCTTCGCCGCACTTACACCGCCCTTCGTTCAGGTCGCAAAAATCTTCATTCCCGTATTTGCCAGTACCTGCGTTCGCCGCGCGTGGCCAAATTCAGCAATGAGTCTATGCTCAAGCAGGAAGAGGCACTCACCGAGTTGGATGCCTCTATCGACGATTGGGTGAACAAGTTGGAGCAGGCTGAAAATAGACGCACTCGTGTCCGCCAAAAGTTACTTGAGCATGTTGCTGCAGCTGCTTGTCTTCCTCTCGGCGGACTCAACATGACACATGAGCCTGCAGTGAGTGGCCCACCCTCATCTGGTATCGGCAATATTTCCACCCCTCCCCGGAGCCCTTCGAAAGAGACCTCTATCTCACCTCGTACTGCCAGCTCGCCTTCTCCTCAACGTGTTGTAGCTCAGGTTCCCAGCACCATCCTGGAACAGCCTGTGATCGAGGAAGAGGCCACAAAAGAAAACGCTGAACGCGTGACCAGCACAGGATCTATGAATCGCTCTGATGTCGAGAGCATTCGAATTTACGCTGGCGACGATGTTTACGCTCTTTTGGCCGACGTAGAGGATGAAATAACCAAGATGGGCAAGCAGCCAGCATACGAGCCCGCTCCTCCAAACAATATGATTGAAACGAAACGCATTGAGCTTAACCGTCAGAGAAGCCATGAGCTACTCAACGGACTTTCTAAAGAATCCCACACAATGAAGAAACGGGACTTCTCTGAAAGCCGAGCCATTTCTCCTCTTGCATCTCCACCAACCTCAGCCACCACCAAACAAAATGAACAAGCAGGAAATGACCTGCCGTTTCTGACAAATGTTGTCTATCGACCTTGACGACTCTCAACTTACTTCAATAGTCTTGCCCAAACTGTATCGCATCTCAACGATTCACGGCCAAACCATTTACAATCCTTTGATACCCCTACGGCATTTTCTACATCTATCTGCATATTTTGCGCTACGTCTACTCATGACATTTCACGGCTGCAACAGCATATTATGCATCCATTGTTTTATTATGTATCATCTCAGGGCGCAAACTGGAGGCTTTTGTCATTTTTCATTACGTTCCCTTTCTTTAAACTGCGTTCACTTCTTAACATTGTATCAATGCACTGCTAGTTGGTTGCATATACCACCCTACCATAGTATTAAGCTTAGTGCCTTCTCCTCATAATGATATTTCCTTGGCATATTTTCGGCTGAGCCACCTTCAACGTAACTCCTTGGCTGCTCCTCTTCGAAGTCTAGACGGAAGAAGCCCGTGATGTGATCAAAGAGGCATGTAGTATCGAAGCCATCACTTGGGGGTTGTGATATAACGGGAGATGTGGGCAGGGACAAGGGTATTATGCAACCTTTGGGGGTTGTTCGCACCAAGATTGCAAGGAGACACGGCATGCACTACGTATGCATACACCTTTAACTGCCAAGCAACTTTAGTTTTAAGAAGTTGAGCCTGCAGGATCGTCGGCTATAACAAGATGATATGTGATAGCAGTGGAGGTCAGATGTGACAGACTGAAAGCCAAACAAACTATCCAGTCTGCAAAAGCAATATTCTTTTGCGAATCTAATCTATGCTAGAAGCTGGTTCAGATAATAATGGAGAAGACGCAACATGGCATATAGCAGAATAAATTAATCCAGCCCCGCAGTATCCGCCAAAGATACCGTTGATGCTTCTACGTATCCCTTTCTTGTCGTCCGCCCTCCCCTGTACAGATACCGTTCATCCCAACCTTCACTTCCCTGCTGGTAGTCTTTTTGTTCTCCACGTGCAAACCAAGCGAGCGGTCAATCGTTGACAATTATCGTATGATATCGTTTATCGCGCCTCTCATTCATCTGCGATATGCCTAACATCAACCCCCAAAAGCATGCAGTGGAGAGGCCCAGTCGGAAATTAGTGAAGGACCATTATCGGAAGACGATCTGCATTGTTCGGAAACAAGGGCTCTTCTGTGTAAAGCATACAACGTGGATACTCACTGTTCTGATTATACGGAAGTCGAATTATCCGTGGGGTGACCCTTTTGAGTTTTTCTCGCGGATCCTTCAACGACGGTAGAACTGGAGAATTGACTGAAACGTGGACCGTGATAAGCTACGTTGTCTTGGCATTCGGAGGGCATGACACTTGGTACGAGTCAGTTGAACTTGTTTATATGTGATCCATATTAATAAGGACGGAGACCATCTAGGCCCTCTCGTCTACGTATCTATCATTACAATATATTTCCTCCTTCTGCTATAATGAAGAGTAATAAGAATCAATCCCTTTGCTCCATTCCGTTGCCAGTTGTTGTCTCTTCAAAATTCGTACAAACCACCATGCACTTCGTGAGATAAGCCAGCCCTCGAATACACCAAACACCATTCATGCTGTTCCATCACATTATATATAATTTGAGCTGCTTTTTAGTGTGTCACAATTCGAACAACCTGTAGAATCAGGCCAAAGAGAAGCCCCCTTGCCACCTCTTCTATTTGCAAACAATCAAAGACTCGGCCGAGTGCTTCGCCTGTCGCTGCCTGGCCCATGACACCCATCAGAGCAGCCGGAAGGCCGCTCTGGATAAGCAGTCGGCGTGCCTTGACGCGGAGCTTCTCCTTCTCATCGGCTGAAAGCTCGACCGGCCAGCCCGCAAGCTCCTGGTCCGTTGGCATCATGTTTTCACGGATCTTGCGAAGCTGCTCCGCGATGCCCGAGTCCGATGTATTGGCGTCGATGACAGATTTTTGAATTAGTGACTGTACCGTCAAGAGAGATGGATTGCCAGGACGCAAGAGAAATGATTTCGCAGCAGTCAAAAGAGTACGTCGGATATTCCACGCAGATGACAAAGTGTACATCTCGTTGATAACAGCAAATAGAAGCTCAACTGCAACCCGAGTCTCGGGCTCTGAGAGAGGGGCATATTGTTTACCAGGCTTCAAAGACGCTCTCTTGCCGTCAGTCACTGAAGGGGGAGGTGTTGGGATTTGCTGAGATCCCTTGCGGTCTAGCTGTCCCTTGCCGTTCTGCATGTCAGCATTGCTTTCAGGAGAGCCATAGTCGTCGGTAATCTGATCAGGCGGAGGTGGAAGCTTCGTGAAGTCGAGGCTGACAGCTGATGGGGATCGCAGCTGAGCGAGGCTAGGCGCACGGCTATGCTCCCGACTAGGAAGAGCACTTGACGCTGAAGCAGATTCTTTACATTCTGAACGGCTCATGCGAACATCCGCGTCCGACTCGCTTTGTGACTGGTAACTGGGCCGACGCTCCATAGGAGGCATTTTCCCTGGCTGCAGTGATACAATAGATGAACGTTGACTGTCCATACTGTCTCTCGTAGAACGGACGGGAGACCGCACACCGCTTAGCTGGCTGGGAGGTGTTGATATAGAAAGTCGGCTAGCGTTAGCCGTTAAATCTACTGACTGGGTAGATTTCCTGCCGAGACCAGAAAATGTACTGCCAAAAACTCCAGTAACGCCCCCCACAAGACTTTTGCCGCCCTCCATAGCACCCTTGGGACCTGATGTCAATGCGTCCAGCATGCCCTTGCCCATAGTTTCCCAGCCAAAGCCTGCTTTGGATTCGCTGTGTGTATGCCCCTTTGACTTCTCTAGGAAACGCTTCATGCCCTCGCTTTCTGCCAAACTCTGGTACCAACAAGCATCTCGAAGGTACCTCTCCAACTCACCACGTAGAGATTCGCGAGTGTGAAGCTTCCACTCTGGCAAGTCCTTATGAAGTTCAGTGAAAGCAGTTGCACCAGAAATGTTAGCAATCCGTCTGAGGATTTCATGCAGAGTTTCAAAATCGGCGTATTTTCGGACGATCATCCATCCAGGATACGCAGTCACTGATGGCTCAACTTGTACCCAGTAGTCCCAGTTAGGCTTGCTGCGAATTCGATTTGGTTCACCAGGCGTATCGTCGTGAAGAGTGATTGTGGCATTGTGAAGTGTTAGAGGAGCTTTCTTAGGGGCATCCTCTTCCCCTTCGTCTGCCACTTGTCCTGGTGGGACAATTTGATCAAAACTGGTAAAGCGAGTGCCATCAGATCGACGGGGGGAAGATTCGGGGCTTGAGGAGCCTATTGGTGATCTAGGTGTAATAGGCGTTTGGACCATATCACTTTTTGATGAGAAACCTTCTGTTGATGTTGCTGACGGTAAAGACCTGTCATGTGTCCTAGCTGCTGAGAGATCTGGTGCGCCAGATAATCTCTTTTCGGTATTGTTTGAATCCGCGACTGAATCACGAACAGAAACCACTGAAGCACGTTTCCGTCGTGCTTCCTCTTCAGCAATCATTTCATTCATGCGCTTCATCTCTTGCATGGCTTCATCCATCTCTTCCTCGGCCTTGCTCAGCTTCTTCTTATGACCAAGGGGCTCCTTGCGCCGAGCTCTTTCGGTTTCTAAAGAACTACGTCCTGGCTTGGCAATTCCAACGTTTCCAACATTTCCGTCCAGATCAGCGAAGACGTTAGTCGCCGCCATATTCGAGTCTGGTGCTCGCTGCATACCAACATCAATAGCCTGATTTAGGTTTGGTTCACCAGCTTCTAGCAAGTATACGATCCACCCATTTATCCAGTCAGCTTGGCTGCAGGTATGTAGCGTTTTTTCAAGAACCGAGTTCGCCAGGATCTCACGTAAGAAAACACGAGCAGGGTCGCAGTTATACGAGTTTCGGTCTAGAAAACCGAGAAGGTCCTCGGCCACCATTTTGAATTTTGACGTTTGCTGACGTTGGTTCAAAAGATTGGCCAAATGGCAATCGGGATTCGACGCCAGGTAGTTGTAAACGGCATCGGCGGCAGTCATGCTGCTATCTGGAGGAAGTTCGGAAAAGGCGGATGCAAGCTCAGACATGAATACGATGATGATGGAAGACGAGTTGGTAAGAAGATCGAGAAATGCATCAGCAGGTCGTTTGCGGCTGAGGTGACTGGAGACAGAAAGGAGGTAAGATGTGAGGGTCTTGCGGCATGCCAGAGGAAATGAGTGGTCAGTGGGAACAATCGGGCTGTACCACCATTTGACATAGTCCCTGATAACAGCATCGACGAGTCCCCCAAGGGCTTCACGCGTCTCTGGACGAAACTCGTCAAAGTTCTTCATAGCAGGTTCCTCGTCGTCGCTGCTATCCTCCTGCTTCTCTCCTGCCTGGTTGTTCTTCGCCTCTAGAAGCCGATCTATAACGTCAATCCCTCGCTCTCCTCGCACAGCTTTAGCAAGCTCTGGGTTGCGAGCTTCCCAGGAAATAAATCCAGCTACTCCGCCAAAAGCGCCGATTAGAACTAGACCGAGACGTCCCATAGTGAGGTACGTGAAGGCAGCGAAACCGACTGCGACGCCGGCGAGCGACCCAGGAGTTGCCGTAGCAAAGAAATGGATGACTTTTGCAATTGGAGTCTCATCTTCAGCTGCAGTCCTTGTATTGGTCGTTTTGATATTCGTAGAATTCGTAATGGGCTTGTGAGAAGTCATAGCGTCGTTCGTTGTGGTCGTCTTGTTAGAAAGATCATTTGCATCTATTGATTTATCTGTGAATAGCGGCTTGTCGTCGTCTTGTGTCTGTGAAAGTGTAGGTAACGGAGAGCCATTGAGCGCTATAGCCTTCGGCTTCGGCGGGTTCGCAAGGGAAGCGCCTAGCTGAAGCGCATGTTGGTTGGGGAATGCGGTCGAACTCATGGGGAATGGAAGGCTGTCCAGGATTCTTTCGGTACGCAACCCAAATGTTGTAGCTCTCCCTAACGAACGAAGACACCGAAGGGAAGCCTCGTAAGCATAGCCAGTAAAAATGGAGAATATAAATTAGGAACAGAAACAAAAGTGAGAAAAAAGAGCAAAAGGAGAGAGACAACTGAGCTAGATAAGGCAGGGAATGAAATGAAGAAATCGTGCAAGGTTTGAAATTTGTCTGGAACGCTGGGGGTAATGGGTGTGACCGACCTGCAGGTGCAGTGAGTACAGCTGGTGTCGCGTGTCTGAGGTGGGCTTTTTAGCCTCAAATTGCCGAGCATTGGAATTGCTTGTCTTCGTGCTTCAGGGGTCATGGCCCCTAAACTCTAGGGGCAGGGCTGTATCCAGGTCCAGCTTGAAAGGTTTGAAATAATAGTCACTCAGATGTACACTAATGAAACACTAAACATGTGCAAGTATTTCTATCATCTAATGTCCGGCAGGTCTCAGATATTCTTGCATCCCCTAGCCGGGCTGTTCATGCTGCTGCAGTGGTGTTGGCCGCGTCACAGAATAGTGGGTTTCAACTGCGACGATGCACTAAAAACGGCAACAAAGTCTAATACTGCCCCTGATTAAACTCTACTAACGAAGTACGGCATCCAAACTGTGTCGGGTGTTATCTTGTTTCGTTTGATTAGCCTTGCCAGGTTCATGTACCCTAGTCCGCCTTGACGTGATCGGTCGATCTTTAATTTGCCTGGTGTAAAGTGGTGAAAAGTCGACTAAATATCTGAGATGTCGCAAGCAGCATAACCCTGAGCCAAAACGTCAATATTAGTCGTATAGTCGTACAATGTTTGCATATCGAGCCGAGATGAAACATAAAATTTTTTGGTGGTTGGGGTATTGATCTCTTTAATAAGGTATTGCCTGCCTCCAGTGCGTTTTCGAGGTGGGTCCGATCCTAGTGTATCACGTGCACTGGTGTCACATCAATCATCCACGCGTACCTTCTAATCGCGTCTCCCCAAGAGGCCAATCTGATTTGAGGTCAGCTTTCAAGTTCAAGCCTTCTAACTAAGACATATCATGTCGTCTTTGCACCGACACAGTATTTGAGTATCTAAGAGCACATAGCTGATTGTTAAACAAACTCGCCGCGATTCTCACGATGGCCCGTACCTCTACCACCAAAAAGCGTGCTGCCGATTCAGACAGCGAGCCTGAGACCGTTTCCAAAAGAATTAAGAGTGGCACAACGTCTCTTGAGTCGGATGGTAAAGATGATGATGGAAATCCGTACTGGGAGGTACGCGACACAAGTATATACACCATTAGGTTCGCGTTCTAACATGTCTTGTCCAGCTCTCAAACAAGCGCCGTGTTGGTGTATCAGACTTCAGCAAGAAAACCTTTGTCAACATTCGAGAGTACTACGACAAGGATGGCAAGACGCTGCCTGGTAAGAAGGTACTTACGAAGGCTTGGCTTTTTCTTGAAAGTCACACTGATTGGTCAAATAGGGCATCTCGCTTTCCATCGAACAGTACAATGCCTTTCTGAAGGCTATCCCATACATCAATGCTGCTCTTCGCTCCAAGGGCCTCATAGTCGAAGGTGACACTGCAGACGAGCCTGGTAATACTGATCTGATCCCAGCTACTAAGGCTAAGAAGGAGCGAAAGAAGTCGCCCAAAGCAAACATTGAGACTACAAGTGAGGAGGAGGACTAGTTCCATGTATCTCACTTTCTCTTTCATGCTTCTGGAATTTATCTCTGCCCATGGCCTGGGCTTGTGTTACTGCTGTGTATGGAGTATGGAGTCACAAGGATCACGGGTCAGGGGCCCAAATTCTAGTTTACGAATGATATTATCTTCTGGCTCTATTTTAGAAGAAACAGGTATCAAAACAAGGGACTCGGCAATATAATCAAGTGTCTTGCTGACATGAAATTTATTCATGAACGGGCCCATTATGAATGCCGGGCTAGCCAGGGCTTTTGGGAGACATCGTGCTAATGCATTAATCCGAGTTACAATATTTAGCATTGTGAAATGCTTGAACCCATATATGCACAAATGAGTCGTGATTGGATATTTCAAATACCAAGATTCATATTGATTGCATGATTGTGACAGGTTTGGCTCTATCTCCAGGCCATGCACTAGCGGATACTTATCTGCAGCAAGAGTCTTAGCGGCGTGAAACCTGGTTCATACAAAGGGTAATAACAAGCAAAAACTCGACCGTTGACTTGCTGAGAACATCTCTTTTCCTAAATGGCAACATGACCACAACGTTTGGTCGTTCACATCCATTAAACTATCACAATGGTGCGAGGTGTTTCAAGGTGTCTGTTCCAATCCGCCTAGGCCTCGTCATTCAAGATAAATAAGGAGGTCTATTGTATTGGATGCTGCCATTACAAGTATCACGTGCATACTGTCAGGGAAGTATCACTAAACATCTGGATCCGAATACGTCTGGCAAAAGGAATTATTATAGTTTCCTGGAGAAGCGGGATAGCTCTTGCGTGCACGGTACAAGTACAACGTCGCCACACAGATCCCATGCTCATCTCAGTTTCAAATCTTGAAAGGGGCGGGTCGACGCGCAAGCCTTATTCCCGGCAACCTAACTTGGCCTCGACCAGGACTAACAATCCAAAGTTCAGGTGCAAACCCTCGCCTATTAAGACTCTCATTCCAGTCAAACTCGAAAAGTCTGGAACAATTCCATTGTTGTGATAAGGCAGAAAGTATCAGGTTTGTCCAAGTTGGATTGGAAACTTCACTGCGCCCCGCTCACTCAGCGCTTCAAGTTGAATATCATGAAGTTGATCAGCAACTTTGGAACATGGCAATGTCGGCTACGGCCTGGCAATGGTAATCTAGTTGCCAGCCATTTTTCACAAACTATTGCTTCGGTTTCTGTGAAAGACGACTGACACTGAAACTATTACTGGAAGATTAAAACCATTGAGGGGAATCTATCGAGCTATTGCTTCACAAGAGGTAGGTAGCTCAGCAAAGGATCAAACAACCTGCTACCTTGGAATGCCTTATCATCAGGAATATTGCCTGTGGCATACGATATCATAGCGGTAAGAGAGTTCTAGTGCCAAGCCCCCATACATAGAACGGGAGATAAATGGGCGATGCTGATGGATGCCCGGCTTTAGCGCCTCGCAAGCCCCTGGACCCAGCAAAAATTGGACCTATGGCCTCCTATTTTGAGCTACCATATTACGACTCGTTCTATCCACCTTATTATTTCTGAACTTATCCTCTCATCTCCAATGCCGTATCTTGTTTCACACTCTCCTCTATTGTACAATTGAGTCCCTTGTTTTCTTTAATTGATTCTCTTAGTATTCATACTTTAGTCGCTCTTTGTCTTCTTCCTTCTTAGAGCAGTTTCTTTTACGCCTTTTGCATCTCCGAAGAAGACTCTTGGAACACACGATTGGCTCTTCCGCTCAGTGACGCAGTTCATCAACAACGAACCAACCGTTATAATCTTTTCTACTCAAGCTCTTTTATCAACTATCCAGTCTCAGTCTCATTTCATCTTGAAAACTAAATCATCTCTCGGATTTGAGCAGCAAGATCACGTGTATCTGGAAATATCTAATCTTTGTTTGATGTTTGCGTTGCTAAAGTCATAATCATCTTTCTTTTTGTTATCAGCCTCCGAGATGCGCATTTCATGGCGTCTCGGCTCGGGCTATGTCGAGTCGGTGGATGACTATATCGGCGTGTTGGTGCCTTTAGAAGAAGCCCATCTTTATAGCCAAGCGGCTAAAGCAAAGGACGCGAGCCATGGGGAAATGCGGGAAGAGGGTGAGATGGATGATTTGGAAATGAAAGAGGAACGCGAGGGTATGCTCGGAGGCGATGCTGCCGAGTACACAATTGATGGTCTACGCAAAGAAATGAGAGAAGGACGCCGAGGGCAATGGACGACATACGAGAGTAGGTACAGCATTGCAAGGCTGATGCATTAGGAGCTAACAAAGTTTCAGTCAAATCAAAGCTCATGAACAAGGCCATTGGAGACATCGGCATGGGCAGTTATAACTGGCAGCTATTTGTTCTCTGTGGATGTGGATGGTTCGCCGACAATCTTTGGATGCAGGGGGTGTCACTCTGTCTACCATCGCTATCAGGTGAATTTGGCGTCGATGAAAAGACAGTTCGATACACAACTAGCGCCCTGTTCATCGGTCTATCGATTGGCAGTTTCTTCTGGGGTATTGGCTCTGATTTCCTGGGTCGACGCATTGCCTTCAATACTACCCTGCTTATTACCAGCGTCTTCGGCATCATGTCCGCTTATGCTCAAAGCTGGGGCAGCGTTTGCTTCTTCTTTAGCGCCCTCGGTTTTGGCGTCGGCGGCAACCTTCCTGTTGATGGTGCTCTCTTCCTGGAGTTCCTGCCTGATGCGTCTAGTGCCCTACTCACTTTGTTATCAGTCTGGTGGCCCTTTGGACAGCTTATCTCATCTCTGATCGCATGGTATTTCATTGGCAACTGGCCAGTTGAGCAGGGTTGGCGATATTTCATTGTCACCATCGGCATCGTCACTTTCGCCATGTTTGTTGTCCGATTCTTCATCTTTCATCTCTTCGAGTCGCCCAAGTTTCTTCTCAACAAGGGTCGTCAACATGAGGCAGTGGCTGTCATCCACGGCCTAGCATACCGTAACGGTACCAAGACTTGGCTCACTTCGGAGCTTCTCGACGTGGTTGCCTGTGTGGATGGTGAGGATCTAGCCCACGTGGCAGAGAAGAAGATCCCTGCACCATCAACCGTGGGTTTCCTCCGTGAGAAACTACAGTCGTTCTCCGGGGAGCGTCTGCGACCTCTGTTCCAGAATAAGACCCTCGGCATGGCAACTTCATTGATCTGGTTCTGCTGGGCTACTATTGGCATGGGGTATCCTCTTTTCAATGCCTTTCTTCCTCAATACTTTGCCCGTGCGCACAATGAAGCATCAGACAGCATGCAGTCCGAAACAGACACCATTTCGTCAGATACATACCGTAACTACGCCATCGCATCCGTCATGGGCGTTCCCGGTTCCCTTCTTGCTGCCTATCTCGTCGATCATCCATCTCCTCTCCTTGGTCGCCGTGGAACGCTTGCCAGTTCTACTCTCCTGTCCGCGGTGTTCCTTTTCCTCTTCGTTTTCTACGGGACTACCTCAACTGCCCAGCTTCTTATGTCTTGCGTTGAGGCCTTCGCGCAAAACATCATGTATGGTGTTCTGTACGCCTTTACACCTGAGATTTTCCCTGCTCCCGTTCGTGGAGCTGGTACCGGCGTGGCGAGCTTCCTCAACCGCGTTACTGGCCTCATGGCACCTATTATTGCTGCTACCGTTCCTGGCGACGGTGCTACTACTCCTATTATCATGTCTGCAGTCCTTATTCTGTCAGCTTTCATTGGCATTTGTCTCATCCCTATCGAGACAAGAGGTGCTTCACGCCTTTGAGCCCTCAACTTTCATTTCATCAATAAACGCGACACCAGAAGTATTAGGTACCGCATGGCCTGATTAGGTAACTGTAACACACGTATACTAACGACCTGGAGTCAAGAGTGGTCTTGGGGCTGGGTTGCATTTCTCATTTCATTTGCATCGGGATCTGGCATTGGTTCGTCTTTAGTACTATTCATAAAGGTGAAGCAGTCTAACTTGTGTCTATTTAAAATGTACAATAGATATTGATAAGTTTGCCTATCTATTTCCCTTTGCACCTGCTGGTGCATCAACTCTCCTCTTCCTTAATGAGGTTCCCATGGCATCTCTAACCATAGGGTCTGCTCTGATGGTATTCTGTACAAGCCACTCCCGCATCTTGCCTTGCAAATTGGACGTTGCCTCAGGATCACCTTTAAAGGGCGCCATTTCCATATCCAACAGTCGCACAGCGTCTCCGTCAAGTTGCTTTGTCAACATTTCAAGACGATGTAGGCTTTGCCTGAGAGCCTTTTCGTCCTCCTCCTCGGACTTCTCTGGTCCCGTGATCATAAACGCAACGAGCGGTCCTATCTGATTAAGAGCAATATAGAAAGTGATCGTCAGTCTTCGGGCGAGAGAGATGATCTGGAACGGTAGATATGGTGGCAGAGATGTAAATCGGCTGAGGAAACCGTTGATGGCGTTGACAAAAGGTGGGAAGTCGGGGCGCGTAACGGCGTGAAGCTCGAATACGCAAAGTGCAATGAGGACTAGCCATCTGTAGTATTTTCCAAACTCCATATAACCAAATAAGCCTAGGATGTAAATTGATGCCGCAGCAACGACATAGTGAGGCAGGATGCCCGAGACAACGCCGCGAGTCACATAGTCCCTAAGGGTAACGCATTTTTGCCAGCGCGCAATCTCAGGACCAAAGCGCTCATATGCAAATCTCTTCGCAGTGTCCTGTAGCGTATCACTAGCAACCTTGAGGTGCATAAAAAATGCGGCGGAATCGCCAGCGTCCTTCCCTGCTTTATCTGGGTGGTGCATGGCAGCCAAACGGCGGAAGCGCGTCTTGATCTCACGGTCGGCAGCATCAAGTGGCACTCCAAGATCGGCATAGTAGGAAGATATACGGCGCTGTTCATAGTCGGCTTCGAAGATGGTGTAGCAGAGGTAGGCAGCGACAACGAGGATATGAATGGTTCGTCGATGTGAGTTATAGCGGGCTGAGCCTGGGGCAGGCTTGGGGTCGCCGGCGCGGATAGTAATGCCGTAGTAGATGGACTGAAGCCATCCTGTTGCAAGCTATGAAGCTGTTAGCAGGTAAAGCGAGTTTCTGAGAACGAATCTCATACATTTGGGAGAAAGGCCCAGCCTAGCATAGACAAATAGCCAGACATAGTGGACAGCGGAGCATTTGTTAATGCTCAGTAAGCTTTTTAGATTCTATGCGCATGTATTAGAGGGCAAAAAGAGTGTTGCGGGTTCATGAAACAAGTTAAGAATATGCTTGTTGGCCTTTGAAGTGGCCAGGTTGTACTAGAGTTAAGCAGTTGCAAAGGATCGCGCTGGCAGTTGTTCGTTGGTGTTTCGAGCTCCAGTGCGTCAGAGTGGGTCTCGGATCTTATAAGCCATTGCCTTTTTCTTTGTCCCCTCTTCCCATTACTCTTCATTTTTCCATCACATCCAATTTCTATTGCTGATATAAACCCGAAGTCAAAGCCACTTATGGGAAATATTGACTCTTTGACTCTATATGCAGCGTACCACCACATTCAAGTAAAAATATTGGGCTTCTGTGTCTCACCCTGTTTCGGCGTCAAGCATAGCAAATCGTCTCTCATGATCAAATTTCAGACCATCACTTCCTATAACAGTTATATCATTGGATGCTATCGCCACTTCATTCTTGTCTCTCAACATGAATCTCCGAGATGACAGCCATGTGGCTGACGAGACCTATTTGACTCGGGTCCTGAACCAACCATCTTATGGTTGCATTCTATCAGCACCTACACTGAGTGGGCGCATAAAGAACTTGACGAAAATAGATATTTCGACCGTGGAACTATTGATCTTACTCTATAGCATGTGGCAAGATATATTGATATGATTCGTGGCTGCAACTGCTTGAAAACGTATTGCTGGGAGTCCGCGTTGAGCGTTATATAACTTTGGAATTGCTCAGTCGCCTTTGCTCACTTGCGGTCTTCTAGGCACTCTTTTTCTTTCTTATCACCATGCCACTCTTACGGGTATTGCTCTTTGCTACCTCAGTTTGGGCAGCATGTAACGGTCATGATGAACTTTGCAACCGCAAGTACTCTGACATTACTTTCATCGGAACACATAACAGCGCTTTTGTCGGAGAGCTTCCAGTTCACAACCAATACATCTCTGTCACAAAACAGCTCGATTTACGTGTACGATTTTTACAGGCCCAGACACAAGATAAGGATGGCAACATACAGATGTGCCATACTCACTGCTGGGAATTGGATGATGGTCCATTGGAGGACTACCTAAAAGAGGTATCAAATTGGATCGTCAAGCACCTAAATGAGATTGTGACATTGCTATTAACCAACATCGATGCTTTACCAATTCAAAAGTTCGATGAGGCTTTCAATTGCACGGGACTGAAAGAGTTTGCGTTCCGTCCCAAGAAGAAACTTGCCCGAGATGAGTGGCCAATTCTTCAAATGCTTCTTGACGATGGGACCCGGCTTGCTGTATTTATGGGTATGTTTTGTTGAGTGATATTCCATCCTCGAACGCACTGACTCTCTTCAGACTACAACATGGACGAGAGAAAAGTCAACTATATCATCAATGAGTTTGACTACTTCTGGGAGACCCCATATAGCGAAACTGACGATTCCTTCCCAACCTGCGAGGTCGATCGACCCGAAAGGGGGGATCCCACCAAGCTCATGGGAATCATGAATCATATGTTGAACCATGAGGTCTTGGGCATTGTGATCCCGAATCAGGTCGATGCAGTTAAGACGAATTCAGAGGACTCTATACAGAAACAGATAGACCTTTGCGAGGGTGACTGGGGCAAGAGACCGAATGTGGTTTTGGTAAGTATCTAGCCTATAAAGTTCAATAGGTTTTTTTTTTTTTTTTTAGCTAACTTCCTCAGCTGGACTGGGTTAATGTTGGGGAGGCAATAGACGTCCAGATATCTTTAAATGATTTATAAGAAATGTGTAGCTGCATATCTTGCACACGAAGGTTACACTAACAGCCTCTAAATACACATGGGTAGTTGAGAACGATGTTAGCCTAAAGCCATACAACTTCAAGGGTAATATAGGATGAGGATAACTCTTTCTGCCTATCAGAGGTATCTAAAAACTCCTCTTGCTATGGCAAAGTTATAGTCTACATCTTTGTACCAAAAATCAATTCGACTAGCAACTGCTTAATCCTTGGCGTAATTGGTTTAGTGGTAAAATTCTCCGTTGCCATTCGAGCAGCGTCGGGGAGCCCTGGGTTCGATTCCCAGATTACGCAAACACCAGTATCTGTTTCTTTTTCCCCTGTTTTTTCCTTTTTTTGTTTCTCATTTATCAACAAGTTCAAACCACTGAGATCTCACCTTATGATTATATCGTTTTTTGACGTGTTGTTGCGTGGTTGATGCGAGCTCCAAGGCGGTATGTAAAGACTTGCCTCTGGTTGGTCGAATGTTGTAAACAGGACGACGATCAGGGGGTGATGTACCTGGCTAGCACAGGGTCACTCTCTAAACGGGGCACGCAAGAACCAACAGGGGGCGCCCAAACTTTGCATGTACCGACGTTAGCCAACGGCTGAGTGCCTCATTCTGTTTACTTGGCCCACAAAATAAAGTAGAGTTGTAATAAGTACACTAGAATACGAGGTCAGAGAGCTTTTCTTGCCTATTGACTGATCCAGCAATGATCTGAGGAAAGCCACACGATTAACGGCAATATATTGCTGAGGACTAAGACAAGACATGCCGGAGCCCTCGTCAAAGCCCCTTTTTCCACGGATGGAATGAGGAATCTGAATCATCTTAGGCATTTGCCTGTGATGCAGACAAGTATCTAAACTAGACGACTGTAGGCCACAACCCAGACAAAATGGAACAGACTTGACTGTCCTGATTGAGCCTGCAATGTCACGTCCAGCGTTAATCTACTGAATCGGATCTCCTGTAACTTTAATTGGCATTGTTTATCGGTGGCCTAGGTAGAGAGAGGTAACCCGGCAGACACAAACATCACGTTTCCATCATGTGCTGTTCCCTCTTCAACTCATCTCCAGGAACGACCATTTATTAGCGGTGCGCCTCCTTTTCCAGCCAGGTCTCCCTGATCGGGCTCCTACCTTGGCAAATAGTCAATTTACCATTCAATTTGTGATTTCTTTCAGTTTCTCTGGGTCATTCTCTCTTCGCTTTTATTTGTTTTCTCTTCCCCGTCAACTTATCTGTATCTCCCCACATTCTCCAGACCCATACAATGTTGCTTCGCAAGCTTGGGCATGTCCTAGCTGCGACAGCTGGTAAGTATGACCTCAATTGACAGATCTTTTTTTTTTTTTCGTCTTGCCCCTCCTCCATTACTGTTGCTAATTATCCTTCTTGTGGTAGCCCTTTTCCCGGCCTCATTTGCCGAAGACAAAGATGAAGGCGGCCAATCTTCCTTTGTTTCCCCGGACGGCGACGTAGCCTTTGCCATTGACATTGGCGAGAACGTCAATACCGAAGTATATTTCAGTCTCCGCGTAAAAAAGAATCGATCATGGGGTGCTATCGGCCTTGGAAGCGAGGATATGCCCGGAGCCCTATTTCTCATGGTATACAAGAGCCGAACCACCAACAATGTTACATTCTCCCCGCGACTCGCCTACGGCCATTACGAGCCTTATTATTGGGATGATATGGATTTCGAAATCCTTAACAACACCGGAATAATTGATGATCACATGGTAGCGACAATTCGCTGTAAGAGCGGTTGCCGTAGTTGGCCATCACATGGTGGGCAGAAGGGTTACCTTGATGTGTACGATCACAACAGCAAGGCCGTATTCGCTTTTGGGCCTAAGGAGGAATACTATAGCGATGCCCCTGATGCACCTTTGAAATACCACGCAGGATACGGCAGTTTTTCTCTCGATATTAAAAGGACGCACGGTAAATCCGAAATACCATCTCTTAGCGACTCAACAAAAGATATTGGGTCCGAACTTATCTACGCAAAGAAGGCCAGGCCGAATTGGGCATCACCGCTTCATGGGGTTTTCATGGTCTTGTCAATTGTATTCCTCATGCCAGTTGGCGTTGTTCTGCTGAGGTCTGGGGGCTGGGTCAAGTGGCATGCTCTGAATCAGTCCATTGCTACTCTTGGGGTTTTTGCGGGCTTCGGTATCGGCGTTGCGAACAGTTTCTACTATCAGAGAGTGGGTGCATTTTGACAAACCTAAGCCTGAGACTCTCACTTACAAGAACCACAGTCTCGAAGCTTTGATGACCCTCACCAAATTATTGGATTCGTCGTCACGGGCCTATTGCTCGGACAATTTGGATTGGGAGTGATGCACCATACTCAATACAGGAGAACACAGGCCCCAACCAAATACGGCAGATTTCATCTTTGGGTTGGCCGTATTATCCTATTCTTGGGCACTTTAAACGCATTCCTGTAAGTTTTCGAAGACACATATCGGTTGTCTATTGCTAACTGATCATCAGCGGTTTCACTTTTGCTCTTAACCGAAAGTTCGGCATGCTCCTCGCTCTTCTCATTATCTTCATCTGCATAAGCAGTCTCATCCTAATCTATGGCCGTCGATACATGGATAAGCGTCGTCTTGGTCCTCGCGGCCCTGGTCTCGCGGGCCCTCAGCAATACAGTGCACCGCCTTGGCGAGAGCCTCCTCCCCAACATATGGGTTACCCATCCGATCCTCCACCAGGCTACCAACCGCCAACGAACCAGGCTGGGCTTGGTCAAATGTCACCTGCATTGCGATCGCCGTCTCCCTGGCAATCAAATGATAAGGATGACGAAGCAGATCTGAACTTGGGCCGCGAGCAACGTCCGAGGGAGTTTTGATGAACAGATAGAGTTTTGGTACTGGAGTTGGCGTTTATAATAAGCTCTCGGGTGATGGATGGGGTTTGATTTGATCAACATCTTCAAAAATAGAAACTGGACAAATCATTTGTGGTCTATGTTAGCCTAAGGAGAATTGTAGGATGATATGTATTTGAGCGGTTGCCATGATGGAAGTGAGAATCAATAGATTTATCCCGTTAGTCTAGCAGGATGCATTCGTTTCAACCCGTAACATGAGACAGATAAAGCCCTGAACCCGGTAATGTATGCCGTTGAAAAGGGATTCGAGCAATGTAAAGGAAGTGTAGATCTTGTTGCCCCCACTCTTCTTGTTGGTGGTTTAGGGTAGCTTGAATGGAAGTCATGTGTTGCACTTCAAGTAATATTGCATCATCTTTCATCTTCCGAGATAAAAATCAGTAAGTGCTATTTAAAAAACAAGTCACGTCTTTGGTGGCACACTGAGTAGAGTTTTTGCTTTATGTTAGAGTTGTCGTGACTGATACCTTGCCGATTTCGGATTGCGACACCTATTTTCCAGTTATGTCGATTAAGAATTTATTAACTCAAGTACAGTAACTAGTCTCCTTTCACAACAACAGTCAGAGTAGCACTTCTAGTTCAACAACCATGTCTGTCAAAGCCAACGTTGGAAACCTCAGTGTCCGGGTCAGAACCAACATTCTTACGCAAGAGGAGTTCGCGCCATTTGGAGATGTTGTCTCCAACCCCCGACCAAGTCTTCTTCCATCAAGACACGCCTCCGAAGGTGGTTCTCTTCCAGACAATGGCACATTGGCCAATCAAGGAACGGCAATTCGCTATGCCGATGTCAGCAAGCCTCAAGACCTTCTCTCACAGGCTCCCAGCAGCGATGGCCGATTGATCATGAGCCAATTCGTCTGCGAAGCAAGATCCTTGACACCTGCCAGCGATGACGCTTCACAGGACGAGTTCGCCGTGAACATCCTCGAGAGACACCCTTTCACTTCTCAGACTTTTATTCCACTGGCCTCCACCGCTTCAAGCTATTTGGTCATCGTGGCCCCATCTCTGCCACCATCTCCCCAGGATGAGGGACTTCCTGTACCGAGTGGAGAGGGTCTACCCGGAAGAGGTCTCCCTGATCTGAAGGGTTTGCGGGCCTTTATAGCGACAGACCGCCATGCTGTAACTTATGCGGCTGGAACATGGCATGCTCCAATGGTAGCTCTTGGTAAGAAAGGAACAACGTTGGATTTCCTGGTTGTCCAGTTCTCCTCTGGGGTTGACATGCAAGACTGTCAGATCGTCACATTCGAAGGACAAGATTCCAAGGAACCTGATATTAAAGTGCGCATTCCGCGAAGCGGAAAAGTCACCGCGAAACTCTAGCCAAACCCAGACTGGCGATATTCGAGGATCGGACACTGCGTAATTAGATGGTGGCTGAGAGCAAATAGTTTCATATACAATCTAAAATATATGCTTCATTTACCTGCAGACTGCTAATTACGATATCAAAACCCTTGACTATGTGGTTTCGACTAATCTTGAAACGAACAAGCTCAGGTTGACCAATATAATCATCCGTAATAACACGAAAGTGACAAAAATAGTTCTCATATTCAGAGACAACCACATTGCCAAAAGCTTAGTCATCGTGCATTCCTATCATATCACGACAACTATAAACTGTTCTTATAAATAGTCAGGGCTCTACTTTAATCAAGTCAATCGCCTGGAAGAATCTTGAAAGCTATATTCGAGATCCCTGGATAACTGCAACAAGTTGTGTAGTATTCCGAACCAAAATGGTAGCCCGATTCGAAGCTGCGGAGGCTCGCAACAAGCTGGAGGATCTCTCTGGAATTCAGCTTGAGCCGGGCGAGAACCCATACAACGCCCTCATCAAAGCATGCAACAATGATCCTGTAAGGAACTATTGATTTGTATCGACTGTTACCAAGCTCACGATGTCAGGCTGAGATCCAAGCTCTATACTCTGTCCATCGGACAAAGAGAAATGGACAACAGGCGGAGAAGTTCTTGTCTTCTGACTTCCAGGAACTGGTTATTGACCAAACACTCCTAAGGATCGAAGATCCAACTGTAGAGCCAGGCTTCCGTGATAATAGGAACTGTTTAGTCATCTGGGCTAGACCTCCAGACCATGTCATCCGATTAGCGTCCAAGGTCAACGAGTTGCTCAGAAAGGCCGCACCTAGTAAGGAAATTTGATTCTGTGAGGCAATCGAGATATACTAACAAGTTGAAAAAGGTGTCTGGCTTATGCCTCCGCATAGGATGCATCTGACAACCCTTGAGATTGCATTCTCCAAAACTCCTCAGGAGATTGCTGCTTTTGTGTCGACCCTAAAGCCAGCTATTCCTGACATTGTGAACTACCCATATTACCACAGGTCTCGCCTTGTTAAGCCTATGGTCTCTTATGATTTGTCTGCGTTTGCCCTTTCGTTCCTCCCCGCGTCAGGTGAACCAAAACTCTCCCCCCCTCTTACTGAACCTGTCGTCACAGAGGGGATCACTCAAGGAGACAACTATACATATCATCATCTACGTCGTGATGTATACGACAAAGTGCAAGAGGGCGGGGTGGTCGTTGGTTCGAGATATCAAGTCCCCAGTGCACACATCACGCTTGGACGCTATCTGAACCACGATGATCATGATACGCCAGAGAAGAGGGCAGCTTGGGTCAAGGCCATTGATGAGATCAATACATGGCTAGAGAAAGAGGTTTGGGATAATCCAGACTCCGAGTATAATGCTGGCGAGTGGCTAGTGGGCCATGAAAGAGGACTAGATGCCCGAAATGGCACACTGTGGTATGGAGGTGGCAAGACAATCATGCTGGGAGAAGGATTTTAGAGGAGCGTCAGAGCACTAGACCTATAGACCTATACACCGTTTCTGTTTTGAAATATTCTCAACCATAACCATGACTCATAGGTCGTATCTCGTTTGGTGTTAAGCGGTAATTGACCCGACCCTCATATTTCAATCACCATGGAAGCATCTTCTCGTGCCTGTGCTTTAGAAAAGTCGTGTTGGTGCAACACAGAGATTTTTGTTCATTCGTTCCCTATGAAACATGCCTCAAATCGAGGACGTGTACCTCCTTTCGCCTGTGTCCATCCATGATGCCCAAATGCCGCCTAGGTAAGCATAGAAATGGTGACCCTGAGACCCCAAACACAAAGCACTTAGAACACCAGAGCAGCACCCTTCGTCTTCTTGTCACCACTACATTCATTGTTAGCATGTAGGACCCATGAGCCCGAGAGTTCACGTACCCAAGCTCGAAGTGCTTGCAACGCTTCAGCGCCAGTTGCAGCTTGGTCTTGCACTTGACACATTCCAATCGCAGGACAACCTTCTTGGTGGTCTTCGCCTTCTTGTGGAAGACAGGCTTGGTCTGACCACCATAACCGGACTGCTTGCGGTCATATCGTCGCTTACCCTGGGCGAACAAGGAGGCCTTTCCGGCCTTGTACTGAGTGACCTTGTGCTGGGTGTGCTTGCGGCACTCCTTGCCCTTGCAGTAGGTGTTGCGGGTCTTGGGAATGTTGACCTGTGGGAGCCAGAATGTTAGCCTTATGGTGATGTTCGATCAAGACCTCTGCCAGATCTGAGCATATCCAGTCGTTCGCTCACGAGACAGTTTGAGAGAAAGTGTTGAATCGCCGAAAGGTCTTAATAGCGCCACGATTTACGATTTCGAGTATCATCGGTGAAGGTGATCGAGGCTGGGCGTGTCATTCCGAAAATCGTGTCCCTTCTCGTTGCTTCAAAAGTTCATCCCACTTTCTCCCAGGGACTGTCATCGTGCGGGTAGTCGACATGCGCATAGCTCAAAATAGCGGCATTTCTTCTTTTAAAATATGCTGATGCTATTGTCGACTCTGGTGAGGGGCTCTGGGCTGCGGCGACGTACCATTTTGACGACGATGTACGGTGCCGTTCTTTGGGTGTGTTTGGTGATGCAAGTTCCAAAGACTGGCTAAAATTGGGAGGTTTTGGGTGAATTCTCACTTTGTGGGCAGCCGACCCTACCTAGCCCCATTCGGGCGGTGTGGCACTCGCTTGTATCAGCCACAATTTGCAGCCTGACATTTAGGGCAATCATGAGCAACGCCTCATCCCTGTGAGGCGAATTGTCAGGTACGTACCTTGGAGCTCACCCCCATGATGGAAAGGACAGACTATGGCCGCGGCCCCACCATGTTATTGGGATCTCATGCGCATCCAAGCTGTTCTCAAGGGACGTTTTAGAGACAACAGTTTTACGCAGTTACAGCAGACTACACGAAGACCGCTCGCCAAAATGGACCCCTACTCGACCGAAGGCGAATTGATCAATATTCACAACCATTTCCATCAGGGCCAGTATCAGGAAGTCATCGACTTCGATACCTCTTCCTTCTCCCCTGATAACGCCCTGCCCGCGCGCATCCTCGTCCTCAGGGCTCGATTAGCTCTTGGACAGGTAGAAGATGTTCTCGACGATGTGAAGGGCGAGTCAGAGCCTGAGCTTCAGGCCCTGTGTGCTCTTGCTGAGTTCAACTTGGGCAAGGCCGATTCTGCTGTCCAGACCATCGAGAAACTGGCTTCTTCAGCTGCCGACAACACAACAGTACAGGTCATTGGAGGAACGGTTCTTCAAGCCGCCGGAAAATCTGAAGAGGCTCTTGCTCTTCTCACGCAGCACCAAGGAAGCCGTAAGAGAACCTAGAGGTTGAATCATGCTTGGAATGTTGCTGACCGCTATTATTCAGTTGATGCTGTTGCCCTCATCGTTCAAATTCACCTGCAACAAAACCGAACCGACCTCGCTCTTAAAGAAGTCTCTGCTGCCCGTAGATGGGCTCAAGATAGTCTCTTGGTCAACTTGGCTGAGTCATGGGTTGGATTAAGAGTCGTAAGCATTGATGCGTATTGGAAAATGCATGCACTAATATGGTGTAGGGTGGTGAGAAGTATCAGCAGGCGTTCTACGTCTTCGAGGAGCTTGCTCAAGCTCCTTCGACCTCATCAGTTCGAAGCCTTGTTTCGCAAGCTGTCTGTGAACTACACCTCGGCCGAACAGAAGAAGCACAAGCCGCTCTCGAACAAGCCCTGGAGAAGGACGGAAACAACGCTGACGCCATTGCAAACTTGCTTGTTCTCAGCGTTACCTCCGGCAGCCAGTCCGATGAGCTTACACAGTAAGTCCAATTACCCAACTTGAAGCAAGATTTATACTCACATTGAACAGAAAACTCAAGAGCGTCAAGCCTGACCACCAGTTCTTGGCTGATTTAGAGGAGAAGAGCGCACTATTTGATAAGGCTGCCACAAAGTACAGCCCCAAGGTGTCTGCATAATTGATTCATAAGTATGAATGCTAGATTTAATGACGGGCGCATGGTTGATAGAGAATTGAGCTCCCTCAGTGACGATTATTGAGATATTATCTGGGTCCTGTACCGTTTTAAGCGACGCAGTACATCTGACTCGGAAAACATCAACGAGAAGTTCAGGATCTTGGAAATATATCAAAAGCTCTGACTGCGTAATACTATGGATTTCGACCCTTGCTGTGGATGGATGGCGACTCTGTGCTAACTTTGCAGCCCTTTGACCTCCTAGACGAACTATTGAAGCAAGGTATTTTCTGACCGCAGGGGAAGTCATCGCAAGCACTCACATCCGCTTCAAAAAGCGCTCTTCTTGGGATGGGTCGCTGGTTTATGAGGCTTCCGCTCGTAGATAAACCAACGGCCAGTCTGATCAGTCTAGACTACTGAATCTCAGGCACATATCATAAATTATTGTCATGACGAGACCCTGGTATGGGATTTGAGTATTTCATATTGCTAGCTCTTGCTCAGCTGATCGCATCCCGGGGCAGATTGTACTGCTACGCCAGCCTCAGATTGCACGAGAGGATAATTAATGTATCGAGTGAGCAAGTATGTCACCTCGCTCGACAGTTCAGAAACCAGAGCATCCATGTCATAAAAGAAGTCCATTCGTTCTGTCGCCGTCAATCCTAAAACCCCGTGATAAAAAGAGAATAAGTCTCATGTACCCATATCATAAAGTGTCGTGACGGCCCCACATGAAACTCCCGAATTTCCCAGCCAAGATATCATCATTCGCTAACGCTCGACTCGGCTCTGAAGCCCTCTTACAAATCTTTGCGTCTAAACATTGGACGTGGTTGCTCATTTCTTCTTGTTGGGGAACTTGGGAGCGCCAATGTCGCTGCCTCGCAGCTTGACATTGAGCACCCGCTCCATGGAGGCGAGCACCTTTTGGTCGGGGGTTGCAGTGCCTCGCTCGAAATCGGCAACAATGGCCTGGGTGGTGTTGCATCGGGTAGCAAGATCCTTCTGAGTCATCTTAGGCTCAATTTGCTGACGGGTCTTGGAAATGACATCGCCGACGGTCTTGCCAACAGTGTTGGGCTTGATGATGTCGTCGGAACGGTCGACCTTTGTCAAGCGCTGACCCTCTGGTGCGGAGCCCTGCGAAATGGTCAGTGTGTGCTCTAGAGAGAAGACATTGTACATACGGCGTTGGCAGAAGCGTACTTCTTCTCCGTAGTGAGACCACCAGCTCTTTGGGCAGCGTTAAGAGCAGCCTTGCCTCGAACAACAGTCTCTCGCTGGACGGCGCCAGAGCCACGAGTGCGGCTGCCGATCTTGGTGGTGGAGTCCCAGTCATCCATTGTGAAAATATGAAGCTGTTTCGAAATGAATATGTGCGCACAAAAGCGTGTCGTGAAGTGATGCTTTGATGTGGAAGGAGGTTTTGTTTGTTGAGTGAGAATGGAATATAGAACAAGCTGAGGTTCTGGGCGACAAAGAATTTATGGGGAAGAGTGATGGAATGGACGGAGGGGTTTAGGCGTGGACTTGGGTCACTGAGTCAATCGGCGGGGGGGCTATAATTGGCACAGTGCATCGGTGGCCTCTCTCATCGCCTCGTTGCTCTGGCCCGGCGGTAATGCTGCCTCGGACTTGGCTACAAGGCGCTGGAGATAACGGTGCCAACCTATGTGCGAATTTTCCCTCGCACCGCCACTGCTGGCTCACATATCGCCTCTTCTCAGCTCATAGAAGGTGCTAGACTCTTTGATGGGACCTTTTCTGCAAGGGCTAGAGGCAGGGCACGGAGACGCCTATGTCGGCCTCAGGGAGTAAAAGATTCATTACATTCACTTCAGGCAGCCAAAAACAACTATCCACATACTTAGAAAGTTCATCTCAAAGCTGCCCAGTTACTTTTGTCATCTATGATCAAGGACCCCGGTTTTGTCTCTTCTAGTGCCAGTGCTGATGGTATCAAGTCCGACCTGACTCTCACTCATGAGAACGGTTCAATGACGACAAAGCGGGACCCTGACGTGCCTGACGTGCTCTCGTGCTCGTCGGATAAATTCTAAAATAAATATTATATCGCTCCTAATTTAATGATGACTACTGGCAAGTTAGTTCTTGAGGCTCAGACGCTCACTGGTTATTATGTAGATGAAGTGTCCATCCCGTAAAGCCAACTGCAGTACCTTGATGGACAGGGTTTTAGCCTCGGATTTGCGCAGTAGATATCAAGACAAAGACTCCGAAGCCCTAGGTGCTTGTTTCCTTCTTTTCCTTTCCTCCTGTGCTACTCTCGCCTTGTTAGGGTGAGGGAATTCTTCCTTACGGCTCCTTTAACAATGATGCATGACCCTTATTTTGCCTATGGACGGCTTGTCTGCGGACTCGCCGCTTCTGTCGGCCGTCCTCGCTGCAGACTTTGCTGATCGGCTCTTTGAACGTTGGGGGGGCCTTCTTGCCATCTCAATCGCAATCTGGACATTTTTCTTGCAAGGAGATTCGATGTTTTGCTTACCCTAGGCTTTGTCGCTTGGAAGCATGCTTCTGTGATAGCCTCACTTTGAACCCTTATCAAATCAAGGTATATCCCAGAAGTCGCTTTTCGAATCAGTGCACAGTTTATCGTTGGGTATCTTGTCTTAGGATTTGCGTTTTCTCACAAGGCCGATACGCCCGCTGGTACTGTCCATCCACTGCTGATTCCTAGTCGCCCAATTCACTACAGGTCGTACCCTAAGAAACACTCTTTTTCTTATGCAAATCTTATGGTTGGTATCCCGATAGGGATCTCGGGAAACACCAATGGTATGGTATCTGCAGATATCCATAGCCCAAGGTCTGGGTTCTCGTGCTGGTTCGGATCGAGAGCTTGGCTCGATGTTAATCCTGATGATCACCTTGAACGCAAACATCCAAATAATGGCTTGCGTGGAAAGCCAGATGCTTATCTAGGGTCTGAGATTTGTGCCATTGCGTCGTCTTAGTCGAACTGGAACTGACTGGCGTAGGTTATTGATCCTTTGCGATACCCCTATGCCTACCTTTCAACCACTGCACGGTTTCTAGGCCGTTACTTTAGCCCAGTATCCTTCTGGTTCCTCTACTCACCCGACAAGGCCACTGGAGCAATCATCCTGGGGAGAAACAATGTCTTGGAGGAGAGAAAGCAGTATCTTCTTGTGAGAGACTTCCAGGCGGAAGCAAAACATATTCAAGACGAAACTTGGAACGACCAAATGCTTCAACGTGCTCAAGTAGAAAATGCTAGGAAAAAAGAGGTTCCATGTTTCGTCTCTCAGCTCGCGAAAGAGGGTCCTGCTCTATACTTGCGAAACATCCTCTTGGGCCTCGAATGGAAGAGTTTCGAGGGCTCGATATCCCCATCACTATCTCCTCTCCCAAGGACCATCCGAAGCTTGTTGCACAATTGTTCTCTGCCGGCGAAGCTATCGAACCTTGCAAAATGAACATCTCAGGAAAGCTAGATTTATCTTCAGCTGGTTTTATTCAGTTCTGGCCACGCTTACTCGATTCATGAAGCAATTGACCGTCTTCTTCTACGAGCATAATCTTCATTTCTGGCATAGGCCTGAACTTCTTAAGTACAGCACAGGACGTTCAGCATACTTGATCGACTAGCCGCTCGAAGAGGTCTTCCGCAAATACCTAAAGAATCTTGTTCAACAATCAGCCGCCGGGATTGCTATTCGATATGAGCCTGGTGTAGTTACTGAAGCATCTGAGCAGACTTGCATTTCGCCCTCGGCATTCGACTCCAATGAACCTATCAGAGAGATCAGAATCAAAGTGTTGACATCACTTTTCTATTCACGCTTTATCTATTATGCACCCGATTCTGAGGCCACCTTCTGTAAAATGGCCGAAAGTCGTACCTTCTGCACCGATAAGCCAGAAGAGCTGATGAAAGTATTTTTAAAGAAAGGGTCTCCGCCTCTTGAAGCTTCGAACCTGCTCGACTCCTCATGTGCTTTCAGCTTATCAAGAACCTAAGACGCCGACTAGACAAAATCGAGGAACCATTGACGTCTTCCGAACAAAAGCCTATACGGTGATCTTCGACTAAGCGCATGGATATCGGGGAGTTTCGAATTTCGTCAATGGACGCCTTTGTTCTTGGACAAGAAGATACAAAGCTCAAAAAGGCGTACATGAGGGCTGATGTTCGTCTCTTTGTGGCTGATCGCCTTGCCAAGGGAAGCGTCCGCTTTCTTGGCATGATGGAGCTTGTGGTAAGAATGAGTACCTCATGGGTTCTAGCGTCACTCATTACCTAGGCTATTCTGGGCTTCCCATGATGGACATTTTCTTGGTTGATCAGACCCATGCGAAGCAGCCATCCCTCATCAGTTGTTGAAGAAGAGAGATCTGGACCACAAGGTCGACCACGGTTGATAACTCGGCGTCCTGCCCCCGACATACATTCGAAATAACCGGCGTCGATACGCTTGATACGACTCAAAACAGGCTAAGCCGGCACTTGGAGATAAGTCAATCTGGCCAATCAGAGCCACAAATTCTTATGTCCTGGGTGTTGAGCTCTCCACTGCCCCGCGATTCTCGTCATAATCTGGTTAAGCTGTCAGCAAGCTTGATGTCTCAAGCGTGAAATCGACGAGTCTCTGAGAAATTTGAGATATCCTTGCTGTCAGAGTGTCATTACCGCTCTAGTCAGTAGTAGCGCTACCTACTCCTGCAGAAACTCGGCATATTTCAAATTGTCTCAATTCCAAATACCATACGCATGAAGCCCCGCTTCTTGCTTCGTCTCCATGCAGACTACTCTATGGAGAATGACAAATATCTCTGTCAACGTCACACAGCACTTTGTAAACGTGCCAGGGGCATCCGATGAACTAAAGCTGACGATGGGATTCGCTGATGGGGTAGTGTTACCTATCGAAAATAACCCAACACCCTGAGTTTGTGGAATTGAGTTATGGTCTATTCAGAGAACTGAGTACCAGAGTTGAGAATTGTCAGGCCCAAATCAGACTAATACGGGAAGGATGCAACAACTCTCAATGGCTTAGTACCCACACCATATGGACCTCACCATCATGAAGCTGTAAACAAATAATCAAAGCATGCAGCTCCAGTTTACGCCCGTCATTCATAGTTCGACAACGCACCCATCAACCTGAAGATCATTTTCAACGTCAACCAATCACCACCCCACCACCAAATTCCCGATCCACGTTCATTGTACTGTACTGTTTGTTACTCCCAACACTCCCCATCACTGACAAGATTCGGGATTTCCCTTTTACCCCGCTATGGCCCCTCATGGAGCTTTCGAGAGCTTCTCTTGAGCTTTAAAAGCTCTTTCCCCCATTCTTGAGAGTTCTTTCAGTTCCAAACATCAATCCTCGACTTCATACAATAAATAACTTGTTAATACCTTTTCAAACAGCCAAAATGCCTCTCTCTGGACACTGCCTTTGCAAAGCCGTCACTTACAAGGTTGACGACGAGCCTCTCCTTGTTGGATACGATCACTGTGACGACTGCCAGCGCCAGAGCGGTTCTACCTACTGTACGCTTCTGCTCCATGAGCCACCGATTCTTGAATGGGTCAGACTAACATACTAAAGCTCTCGTGGCTGTTGTCAAGAAGGACAAGCTCACCATTAATGGCCCCGTCAAAACTTACTCTGGCAGCAAGGGCTCTTCCGGCAACATTGTCCACCGTCTCTTCTGCTCCGAGTGCGGCTCTCCCATTGCCCACGACCCTGATGCTGCTCCAGAGATCATTGCCCTCAAGGCCGGCACTCTCGACACCGAGATCAAGAAGAACCTCAAGCCTGTAAGTGTCATCGACTTATGTCTATGCTAATAGTGACTAACATTGGCACTAGGATACAGAGATCTGGACCGTCAGCAAGCTGCCCTTCTGCCAGGAGCACCTTGCTAAACCCTTCTCCCACATGCCTGAGTAAAGAACAGACGGTCGGAAGGATATAATAAATGATGAGTTATCAAGTTGTCGAGAAAACCCAAATTCTTTTAATGAATATACAAAGCAATGCAAATATCTAAGCATCTTCTCTTCCCGTTATGGATCCTTTGATATGAAGTGCATATGGGCAAGTGGATAATACCCTATTTCTAACATTCCAGTTTTATCTTTTGAGTGAAATCATGTCGCAAGACTCGAGGGTATGATACGATACGATTGATGTGATACAAGTTGCGAGATGGGATCACATGTTGCAAGAATATCTAGTTAACTATTTCTTCGTTGTGGAGCAGTCTATCTACGATTAGATTTACGTAAATGCCTTTTATCCTTCCAGAACTAATTTGACATTGAATGATACAATCTACACCCTCACACAAGAACGAAACATGCAAATACCCCCACCATCACCATCGTGATAGCGGGTTTCTCATGCCTGGCTGCATCAGCTTTGGGAAATTCCTTCTGTACACGGCCGGTTTCGCTGGCCTGTGCCGTGAAGCAACTCGCGGTGCCGCAGTCATATCCATTAGGACAACATCCAGCCACAGGGCCGGCATCTCTGCCACAGAGGAACCAACCCTCTGCACATGTTGATGAAGGGCCTGGAGCAGGGGGTGCGTCGGTTGCAAGGATGACTACAGTTGCGCCATCTGAAACTATGGTTGTTGAAGGAGCAGGGCAATCGTGGACATCACAGTTTCGACCTGTTCGGCAACATCCACCACCGTGAGTGGCGAGGCAACCGTAGAAGCCTGTAGGACAGCCTGTTTGGGTCTCTCCACTGTTGCTTGATGTTACCGAGGTGCCGGTTGGACGGTAGGGAGCGATGCCTGTGGCCGAGCCTGTAGCTGTAGCAGTTGCGATCACAGTACTATCTTCTGTCTCCGACTTAACGGTAGTTTCAGTTTCGGAAGCCGTCGTAGGCCCTGCAGTTGTCTCAACCTCTGTCTCTGTTTCGGTGGTGGATTCGACTGTGGGGTTCTCTGTGCTTGTTTCTTGAGCACTTGTGAGGATTGTAGTTTGATCTTGGGTGGTGCTTTGGGTTGTTCTCGTCTGTGTGGCAACAGCGCTTGGTACGCCTGACTATGGTCAATATTGGTTAGCGAAGGGTTGTAGGTATTCACTCACAGCCAAGTCCTTCACAAACGTATCCCGGAATACAGCAACCTCCGCCAAGCTCTGCTGAGCAGCTCGTAGCTCCATCAGGGCATGCTCCAACTCCTCCACCGCAAGATGCGCCGTTAGGACAGCACGCGATGCCTCCCGCCACAGCATCTCCGACATCCACGCAATACGTTCCCTCTTGACAGCACTTGACTTGGGAGTCAATATCAGAGCAGCTATTCATCCCCTTGGGACAAGACGACCTCCTCTGCAGTAACGCTAATGCCTCTGCGGCTCGACGAAGGAGGCCTTCGCGAGATTCGTCGCTGTGAGGCGCAAATGCTGGACGGTAGAAGCGCCCTGTGCTATTGAAACCCAGGAGTTCGTCATCTTGCTCGTCAAGAATTGATATGGCAGCGGCGGCAGCTTCGCGGGCAGAAAGAATTGGTAGTGGTGCGAATGCGAGATGCTCCCGAAGGAGCTTGTCGTTCGAACCTGGGGCGACTTTTCGAATGGCTATTGGTGAGCCCGATTCAGCGTGAGTTTGAAGAGGAAGCAATGTAGTGAGAGACAACAGAACAGTCGATATGGATCGCATTGCCGTATATCGAATAGAATGAAAACGATCCAGCCTCAAATTGCGTGGCGTTCAATGGATTTATAGAATTGCAAACGATGGCGGTGAAATAACTGGGGATCAATACTATGAGGATTTACACCGCCACACAGTACTGAAAAGATGCCAATGTTAGAAACAGATTCAGAGCACCAGAAAATGCCAGTTACGTATTCTTCAGATTATAAGGCACAACTTAAACCAGACAGGGTGTGATGCCGCCGAGGTATGACAATGACAACTCAGTCTTGTTAGGCAGCATGTAAACAATTAATTGGGTTGGCTGGGAGACGATTGGGCGAAGATATGATGGGACCACAGGATGGATCTATCGTTAGGTCAATAAATCCACAGACGCGTGCTCTTCAACTCAATGAAGCGAGTGAGCCATGAAGTCTAGGAGTAATTAATAGCTCTATTAGCTCACAAATACGGAGTAGAAAGATATTTCAAAGTTTGTACAAGGAGTCATGATGGCGTGCAGCATGGTGCAAAGCCATGCAGGGTCCACAAGCTAACCTTATGAGACATCCTCAAACAACCAATGATGAGCTGATTGATATGGCCATCTATAATTGCTGAGCAGTTATCATTAGTTTGTCTCTGTGTCCCGTCTAGTATACATTGTAATGGTACATGATTTTGTATACTTCCTAATGCCTAATGTCCAAGCGCCACCCAAATGCATCGTGTTGTACATAAGTTATTACAGCAGTGGAACTTTCACCAAGTTCAATATTCTTAAAACACCAAGTCGTCGGATTCCTTGAGCTTTTGATCTTCGGGTCGCTTTTGCTCTAGTCCTATAGCAGCATCGACTCCCTCGGATTCCTTATCAGTCGACTCTGCTTCAGAGACACCTTCACTCTTAGCTTCAACGAGGTTCGCCTCAACATCGGTCGTTGTGACCTTGCTCTCTGTTTCGTCAAATGCGGCCTGTGAATCAGCCAATTCAGCCCTGGGCTCGACTGGCTCAGCTGCAACAACCACAGGATCCTTAACAAAGGAATAGCATAAGAGTCCGGCTGCAACACTGACGTTCAGACTATCCACACAGCTTCCTTGGACAAACCGAGGCACCGATAGCTCATAGTCGGCAGCAACCTTGATAGGCTTCGAAAGGCCATAGCCCTCATTGCCGAGAATCAACAAACAAGGATGCTCGTTGAGTGGGCTCTGTGCCTCAATCGTGTTTGTAGACATGAACTTGGCCCCATGCTTCCGAACTAGCTTGCGATCAGGCGGGGCCACCGCAGCATATGACTTCCAGCCAGCTTTTCGAGAATCCTGAATGAACTTTAAAGGATCATCCACCGTAAAAAGTGAAATTTCTTCCACTGCCCCAGCGGCGGATTTGAGAACAACCGGTGTCAGCGTAGACGATCCCCGGTTGGTGATGCCGACAGCGTCGACGCCGAGATAACTAGCAGTGCGGATAATGCCTCCCAGGTTACCTGGATCGACAATCTCATTAAGCAACAGGACAAAGGGCTTTGGCATCACATCATTGGACCGTCGAATAAAAGTGTCTGTACCGTTGATCGCAGCCTCTTCCTTGGTTTGGTAGTCGAGGTCCACGTGAAAGCCCAGGCGTCCAGGACTCTCTTCCAGCTTGCCGAGAGACTTGATGGGGAGCTGGGGTAGAGGGGAGGCTTCAAGTACGAAGCCGTTATGAGGGCGTCCCATGCTCATCTTGTCCATGATTCGTTGCTCCTCAGGAGGTACAACTGTTATGGGCACGTTGAGTTTCTGGGCCATTCGCATCAATGTTGTAGCATCCTTGTTATCTTTTCGATTCTCGCTGCCGTGAATGTAGAGGTTATATAGCTTTCGTCGGTTCTGCTCGAGCACTGCCTTGACAACTGATCGGCCATAAAGGAACTGTGAAGCAGCGGTGGTGTATTTCAGGGTCATGGCCATCATCTCTTTCTTCTTTCCACGCCTGACATCAACGTCGTCTCCCTGGTCATTCCACCGGTCTTCTCGGCCGTTGCCTTGGTGAGGCTCGCTGCGCTCTGAACTATCAAACCTCGGCTGCGATCCGTCAAACTGTCTATTAGACCACCTATCTGAACGATCTGACTGGCGATCCGAACGGTCGAATCGAGCAACCCTTTGTTGGGAGTTTTCAGGTCGTCGTTCCAAGCGATCAAACCGACGCTCTGAGCGATTGAATTGCTGCTTCAAGTTTTTGAATCTTTCGTCGGATGGCTCAGGTCGTTCATCTCTTGTATCATTATCCTCGTCTCTGGATCCAAACGCTCGCTCTCTTTGAGCTTGACGAAATGATCGTGGCCGCACAGGCTGCTGGATCTTTAGATTATCGGCCACCTCTTTGAGGTCGCCATATTTCATTCGATGTACCAAACTGCGATTCCCAAATTCGTTTTCGGGGTCTGCAAATCGCCTCCTCCTGGTTCTTCGGCCAGTTCCTTGTTCTTCTCTCTCTTCTCGTGCCTTCTTTTCTTCTTCCTTCTTTCTCAGCTTCTTTCTCAGCTTCTGCTCCTGACGCCAATTTCGTGTTCCACTTGTTTTCAAGCCAGAATCAGTAGCTCTGGCGGCGAACTTTTCCAAGAACTCGTCCCGGCGAGAGGGGTCTTTAACACGAGTGTTACGCCCTCCCTTTCGTCGAAGAACGCTACCATAATTGGCACTGCGGTCACGAAAGTTGTCAGAGCCCTGCTGAGCTCGTTCGGACCTGACCACACCCCGGACAATGGCCGAGAGAGCCTTTGTGCGAACAAAGATGGGGGAGAAACTCCTGATGGCGGGATGAAGCCTTGCCAATGGACCATTCAGAGCAACGACCCTCAGTTGTGTAGGGCAAAGCATTGCACACAGTAATAATCTTCTTATTGCTTATGTTCGCGTTTGTTCTGTCTTCTATACTGCAGATTTGAGCCCACTTCGTTTGAAGATCCCGTAAATAGATGCTCCAAAAATTATTTTTCTGCCCGCTTGTTAACCATGTTAGCGGGCGGTGAGACGCAACGCAAGTGCATTGTAAGTTATAGTGGTAGCCCAGATTAATAGCGCCATAACTTTAACGCGTTTGCATGCACCGTCGCGTTTCCCGATGACAACGAAAAGTGAACCCCAGCAACTTTTAACCACCAAAACCACCGGTATGGCGATTCAGTCATACCAACGAGCTTACCAAAATACTCTCCACCTTGCCAAAATATACAGTTTATCCATCTGCTCTTGATTTTGACTGATAAACCCCGTAAACCAAAGATCTTGCTACACCCCGCCGAGTCTCGACCACTTTACGGATACAGGCACCTCTGCGATCTAAGCGACGCGCCCAGCAATTTCAGATGGACACTGATAATTCGCTCTATGAAACCCTCGAGGGCATAGCGAATCAAGACGAGAATGCTATTGAGCGATCACTTGAGTGGCTTCTGGCGGGCATCAATGGGACACACGGGTCTCTGCCCGCAAATGTGGAAATGGATACTGAAACGCAGCAGACGGCGTATGGAAGGACGGACGTTCGAGATGAGAATAAAGAAGAGAGGGTTACTCAAATCGAGGGCGACTTATCGGGCGTTTGTCTGCTCTCTCCTCCCAGCTACAGGTTCGAGGTTGCAATTCCGGAAATGCCTGCTGAGAAGCGTAACGAGTACTCTTTCGTTCATAGCGATATCGTTGGGTTCATCTTTGGAGAACTCCCGCCGGATCATGGCACTATCAACTATCTTGTAGAGTTTACGGATGGGCGACAAGAGTTGGTAGGTGGATAATTCTTTCTTCCAAGGCGGTGCGGAGTGCATTTACTGCATGGCTAAGAAACACTGTTATCTATTCGCCTGAATACCGCCCTAAGCTATTGATCCGTAGCCTCGGAGCTCAACTCGCAAATATAATATGCGAGCTATTGTTCATAGCATACCTTATTCACGGCATAACTTGCAAACCTATTCTCCTCTATTGTGCCCATATCCCCTGCCCCTCTTCATATATCAGGACATTTTCTTTACCTCTAACGCCCTTGCACATTCCCTTTCTCAATATTTTCTGTTATATCTGAAACCCAAAACACTGACTTGTGTTCAAGATACCTACTGCTGAACTTGTTTCCCTTGACAACGGAAGAACTGCCTTGACCCAATTCACCCAAGGGCTGGAGCCACACGACCTTGACGACATGTCTACTACTCGCAAGCGAAAATACATACCAGATGATGAGTGGGATTCTGAACAGGAGTCTTTTATTTCAGATCACATGGAGATAGATGAGGAGGACGATGACGAGCCTATTCAAAGAAAGCGCTCGTCTCGGAGTGTCTCTCGATGCCTTCGCTCCAGAGAGACCAACAAGCAACTTTCTCATAGCCCTGTTATGATGGATGATGAAGATGATCTGGAAGATCTACACCCAGAACCTTTAGGGACCACCAGATCTTTGAGAACTCGGCAACCCAGGCAATTGACTCGTATGGCCTTCAAGAACGGTGTCAACAGTCAAGACCAGGACGAACTGCTTGGGGATGCCCCCTCTACTTCATCGGGCGAGGAAGATGACGATTTCATGCCTATAGTTGTCTCCGATATTGCACCTAAGAAAGGACGTCCCACCAGAGCCCGACAACGATCGAGACGTCTTCAAGGAATGAGTATGCGACGAAAGGCTCGATCTCAAGTAACATTGCGCCATAAGTCTCATGACTCAGACATTGAGTTTGAAGCACCTCGGCGTTCCTCCAGAGCGACAAGAAATACCCTGAGCATGCGAGATGATGCCCAAATGGATGAGGATTCCTTCTATATTGCTGACGACAAGGCCCCAAGCGCACCAAAGATTATCTCAATCAGAGAAGTCTTTCAACCCCTTCCTGCGGATTCTGCATTTGCTTCCATGCACATGGACACTTGTCACTCTTGTGGTGGCTCACGACAACGGGGCCAAATGATTCACTGTCAGGGCTGCACACTGTCCTACCACAAGAACTGTCTAGGTTACCGCAGTGCTCGTGAGCATATGGTTACCAAAGTCGGTGATGACGACTTTGTCATGCAGTGCAGACTCTGTATTGGCGTCCCAAACAAAAAAGATGATGGTGCTCCCAGGTACAGCATGTGCCAGGCATGTAAATCTCCAGGTCGCAGCTGTGCTGCCTTCTCTGAAAAGAAAACATCACGACAGGAAGAGAAGTTTCGCGAACAGAACAATGGCGTCGATCCAATAACCCATGTCCCTCCAGAGCTTCTCAACAATGCTGATCTTGTCCTCTTCCGATGTGCTTCATGTCACCGAGGCTGGCACGTTGATCATCTTCCGGGCGCTAGAGGCGGAACTATCGGGACAGATCTCAAGTCTGAACGCCTTAAAGACCATTCGATTGATTGGCAGTGTAAGGAGTGCGCTAATGCTAGGCACAAGATCCATCGGCTTGTGGCATGGCGACCAACACAAAGAGAGCTCGCCAAAGAAGTTTCTCGACCAATGTATGCTGAGGTTCGGGAGGACGACAAGGAATACCTGATCAAGTGGGAAGGCCGATCTTATGCTCACTGTGATTGGAAGCCGGGCGCATGGGTGTACGGTGTGGCAGCGTCCTCAATGCGTGTTTCCTTTGGAAAACGAGATATTGAACAGGACCTAATGAAACTCAATGAGCACGAAGCTATTCCAGATGAGTTTCTCATGTCGGATATTATCCTCAACATCAGATTGCACCCATCGGCTCCAAGACCAAAGACAAAACAAGACGAGCTGGACAACTTGTCAAATGTCAGTAAGATATTTGTCAAATTCCAGGGTCTTGGCTACGACGATGTTGTATGGGACACGCCTCCATCAGAGGATGCAGGCGATATATATGCTTCCTTTGTTGAGGCGTACTACGAGTATGTTGAGGGCAAATACTTCAAGAGTGAATCTCAGCACAAAGTCAGAGAACGAGTCAAGACTTATAAGGCCGAACCGTTTGAGGAAATCAACGAACAACCTGCGGGCCTCAAACGAGGAAAGCTCATGGGATACCAAATCGAGGGAGTCAACTGGTTATTGGGAAACTACCACTCAGGCCGCAGCGTTGTGCTTGCAGATGAAATGGGCTTGGGAAAGACTGTTCAGGTTGTAGGTCTTGTAACCTCATTAATCCAAGACAGTCCCAAGGTAAGGCACCGATGACTGACAAGCTGATGGCAAGCATAATGACATGAAATAGTGCTGGCCTTTTCTCATTGTCGTTCCCAATGCTACATGCCCGAATTGGCGCCGCGAGTTCAAGCAATGGGTGCCTGAGCTACGTATCGTCGCTTATCATGGTGGAAGAGAGCCGCAAGCGCTCGCTTACAAGTATGAGCTTTTCCCCAATGGATCGACTGATATGAAGGCACATGTTGTGATCATGTCCTACGATTCAGCTCAGGACCCCGCCACGAGAACTCTTTTCAAGTCTATCGACTGGGCAGGGCTTGTGGTTGACGAGGGTCAGCGCTTGAAGAATGACCAGAATCTTCTATATGGCGCTCTCCAATCCATGCGAATTCCTTTCCGACTTCTCCTTACTGGCACACCACTCCAGAACAACAAGAGGGAGCTGTTCAACCTTTTACAGTTCATCGACGAGAAACAGAATGCCACAGAACTGGACGCAGAGTATGCGGTTCTTGACAAAGAGACGCTACCGAAATTACACAACAAGATTCGGCCATACTTTCTTCGTCGCACCAAAGCAGGCGTCCTGAAATTTTTGCCTCCCATGACACAAATCATTCTGCCAGTAACAATGACTGTGATTCAAGAGAAGCTTTCAAAGAGCATTATGGCCAAAAATCCCGAGCTAATCAAGGCCATGTTCTCTAATAGCAAGATGAACAAGAAAGAACGTGGATCCCTGAACAACATCTTGATGCAGCTACGGAAGTGCCTCTGTCATCCTTTCATGTACTCCGAAGCTATCGAGGAGCGTCACCATGATCCTTCAGTCGTGCAACGCAACTTAGTCGAGGCATCGGCCAAGCTTCTACTGCTCCAAGTCATGCTTCCAAAACTGCAGGAGAGGGGGCACCGCGTCTTGATCTTCAGTCAGTTTCTACAGCAGTTAGACATCATCGAAGATTTCCTCAATGGCCTAGGCTATGATTTCCGCCGTCTTGACGGCAGTATCAGTAGTCTAGAAAAACAACGCCGCATCGATGCCTTCAACGCCCCGGACTCTCCCATCTTTGCGTTTCTACTTTCCACGAGAGCTGGTGGCGTTGGAATCAATCTCGCTACTGCAGATACAGTCATCATCCTGGATCCTGATTTTAATCCCCACCAAGATATCCAGGCTTTGTCCCGTGCTCATAGAATCGGACAGAAGAAGAAGGTTCTTTGCTTCCAGCTTATGACTATAGACTCGGTCGAAGAAAGAATTATGCAAATCGGTAAGAAGAAGATGGCTTTAGATCATGCTTTGATTGAAAGCATGGATGATAACGAACTTGCTGGTGATGATCTGGAGTCGATACTGAAACACGGCGCCCAAGCGTTGTTCAACGATGATTACGAAAAGAAATCCATTCACTATGACTCTGCTGCTGTTGATTCACTTCTAGATCGAACAGATGAGACGGAAAACAAAGCTGACGACGGTGCATCCTTCTCGTACGCCAAGGTATGGTCCAACGACAAGTCTGGCTTCGAGGCCGGACTTGCTACTGAAGAAATGGCTGAGCCAGAGGCTATCAACTCAAGCGTTTGGGATCGTATTCTGGCTCAACGAGAGGCAGAGGCACAGCGGCAAGCTGAAGCCAATCGGGAGGTTCTCGGCCGTGGTGGAAGGCGTCGGCATGTAGGTCACTGGTTTGAAAGCTGCCAGACATCATCAGCTAATCACTGAACAGGCTATCAACTACAAGACGAATGCCGTAGATAACCATATCCCTGGCGATGCCGAGGGTGAGCCTTCAGACTCTTCCGATGACTTTCCTGGCGGCGACTCTGGAGAAGAGTCTGAGGAGGAAGATCCATCAGTGGCAAAAGGTAAACGCCAACAGATTTCATCTGTTCAGCAAACAACCCCATCCACGACACCAGTGAAGAAAATACATCGCAGCAGTAAAATTAACAAGACTGCAACACAGACGCCCAAGCGGACCTCCACAGCCTCCAAACTTCCAACGCCCGTAACGCAAAACCGCAGCAAGTCAGTGACCAGTACAAAGTTGGTCGCAGCACCCGGCAAGAAACGTCAAACAACCACACCAAACAGCAACAGCAAAAGCAACAGCCAACGCGGAAAATCGGCAACACCCAAAACTCCCAGCACCAAGGGAGTAACCCAAATAAACGCTCAACGATCCCCAACTTCACCACTCCAAACCCCTACCAACAAGCGAACGGCCCAGTAAATACTGGAATGCATCTCGACTTCACACGATATATCAAGGGTAATTACCTCTCTCAGGGCAAATCTGCAGACCTTGTACCACCTGAACGGGTGGTTTCGACCCAAACCCATGCTCCTAACAGCCAAATAGTTGATTACAGAAACCTCCGCCTCTGCTCAGAAGCCGAAGTTAGAGTGGCTCTTGATTGGGTCCACCGTTCGGAACCTGAGACTGAGGCTAGGAAACAACACAAGGCGGTTCTGCTAAACCGTCTAAAGTCGTTTACCGCCAAGGGCGGAACGCAGCACAAATGATGTTGCTTTGGACATAGAGAAAATCGAGGTTGCTCAGCGCAAGCAGCCGCCCTGATATATTAACTCACCGACATTTGGTGCGAATTAAAATTGGACAGCAAGTCCTTTGCTTGATCGGACATTTTGTTCATGCTTGTTTGTGTGCCAGGAGGCATCATGCACGCGGAACTGGGTAGTGAAGGAGGACGGTAAGCTATTGAGCACCCTGGGAAGCGAGTGGCATGACTGGCCTCCTGAGTATACAGAGGCCAAACAATAGACAGCATAGCACAGGCTAGGTGCCTTGGAATGAAAACTTTCGTAAATACGCACATGAGCCATCCCTCATTTAATATTTTGGTCCAGTGCTTAATGGCAAGCAATGGCAAACCCTAGCTGCAGGTAACCGCAGTCACGGTATATGCCTCATAGAGGACGTCTCAGTGTGGAAGCAGATATCTCATGGCAATAACCGTATTCTCAAGTATAAGATATGGGCAAGCCTCGTAACCACCCGGCCAAGATTACTCCCTTTGCCCCATCCTCTTGCCTATACCGTGTACTCGAGCTATCGCGCTAGACCTCCCACCGTATTGTTGAATACAGGCGCTGTTCTCCGTTTGTTGTTTGCCAGCACGCGTCTCAAGTTATATTCCGTCTTCCGCTACCCGTCTGCCAGTCTCTAACCGCTTGAGAGCCGGGCGTCAGTGCTCTTGGTACAATATAGCCACCTGATGCGTGGAAGATACTACCTATACCCATACAAATCCTGGCTTCTATCGTTCCCGATAAAACATCAGTCCCCTTCAACTTTCGACCAAGTCACAAATATTTTCCTCTTCAATACATTGCCAAAGGGCCTAGTGTTCGTCGCTTTGCTCCGATTCCCTCCCAACACAATCGCTCTTCACCTGTCTGCGATATGGATCGATCCAGTTCTATGGAGTTATCTCAGAATTTCTTCAGCAACCATTCTCATACTCTCTGTGGCAACGAATATCCTGTTCAGCCGGCTTACGGAGGGCTGCAAGAGAGCCCTCACGTCTGCCAGACTTCTGCTCCGCGTAGCATGAAATCTGACAATTGGCGAGGTTCCCAGCCATCTTCTAATCCTATGGGCAGCATTATCACTGGCACCAACTACTCACTTGCGGGCTCTTCACCTCGTCCCTCTCCTTCTAATGGCGACGGTGGACCTGTCAGCATCTCAGATTGCCTTAACGGCTATGCGTACTGCGTAAAGCGGCCAGATGGTCGATACACCAGGCTTGTTCCCGCGGACATGCTCCCCGCCCTCAACGAGTTGCCTGCAACCCAGACAAGCGCTCAGGGCATGGTTCTCCTCCCTGACTTGCACGTGCAGCCACCTCAAGGGGTTGCTGGAATGAATCAGCCTGTCACTTTTAAGGTACGTTAGTCGAACATAGTGTAAAAAGGTATAAGAAGCTGAGTGTATAGGCTCCAAGTGGCCCAGCATCTGATATCCTCCAGGTAATAAGCCTCTGACCGTATTTAATTGCTTTCAATATATTTTTCCCTTTTGGCTCTAGACTAACATTATTTTATAGACCAGAATCGATCGCATCGTGGCATCACACGCTCAGCAACGCAGAACCAAGATCTACTGTGACAAATGGATTCATGATGGAACTTGTGCCTTTACTCAGCAGGGCTGCAAGTACAAGCATGAGATGCCCTTTGACAAGGCCACTCAACAATCTTTGGGCTTGTTTCACGGTTTCCCCAAGTGGTGGCGAGATCTCCAAGAGGAGCTTCAGAAGCACCGCGATCGAGACTCGCCGACCAGCCGCAGCCGAGCCATCAACCAGCCAGACTGGCGAAGTGATATCAACGACGATACCCCTCAGTCTCCTGCAGCTCTGGCTCCGATCGGCGCTGAGAGAACTCAGACTCCTAGCAAGGGGAATCGCCTCTCTCGGACCCACGAGGGGCTAGCCACTGCCACTGCATTTGAGAAGCGCTCGCGAAAAGGATCTGAGACTGCTTGGCCCTTGAGTTCGCCGACATCTCAGAGTTGGAATGTATCTTCGCATCCCTCCTCTTCCGGCTCAGTCGGCCAGGTTTGTCTTCGCTAGTGACCGTTTGTGGGACAAAATACCTATTACCTATACTAATACAAAGAAATCGAATGCGTCGGTCACACGGCAACCAAGGGTCAATGGATTAGAACGAACAAAAAAAAAAAAAAAAAAAAAAAGGAAAGAAAAGAAAAGAAACAGTGCAAGTGGCCCTTTCGCTCTTCCATTATGTAGTTGCTGGAATTTGTTGGTGTGCATGGCTCAAATTCAAAAGCTGTTCGGGTGATGTGCCCGGTAACTTAGATACCGCCCTCTTTTCTGTTTCGTCATGTCATATTAGATACGAACTTTACCTCTAGCATGCTCTCCGAAAGACAACGTTGGGGATGAGGGACGATGTTTCGAGATTGCTTGGTAAATAGCTGAATGATCCCCCTGGTTTTTCGTCTAGCCAATTGTGTTTATGAGAGGTCATTCTCATAAGGGGTCACATAGGCTTTAGCGAGGTGACCACACGATTCATATAGACAGGATCTAGGTGCAACGTGGAGTGGCTGGATGCCTTTTTTTGGGCTTGAGGTTAACGTTGTGCTTGGCCATGCGAAGCGGGTGCTTGTGTGATACTAGGTCTAGGATGCCTTCGTATTGGATGCAAGTTGAGCGGGTGGGCCAAATCAATTTGTAGTAGACGCCTAGTGTAAACGACACTTAGGCCAGGGCTAATTGCGACATGGTCATATGATTTACCCATTTGTCTAGAGAGTAAGGTAAGATTTTGAAAAGTGACCGATGGATACAAGACAGTTTCGGCTCTAATGAAGCTATCGCTGTCTCCTCCAACCCCCCCACCACCACTTGAGTTTGGTGGCGTTAAAGGGACAGCTCCTTATCTCGATCCGCCAGTCGATAAGCTGCCTCCCGTCGGTTAATTCCCGGGCCTACAACGTCACCACCCCTCTAATGTTAGAGCTGTGCTCATGAGTGTTGCCTTGTGAGCTTAGAAAACAACAGCAAACTTGATGGTTTCAAGTTTAGTTCTTCGTATTTCAATACGGACCTGGAACTTACAGTGCAAACTTCATCGCTGTTGCTTTAAGGTTTCGACAAGCATGACAAGAAGCGGAGCATTGTGATATTGTCAACTCAAACTCCACATTTGACCTTCATAACCAGCTGGTACATTGAGAATCAGCTTGAGTATTCAAAGCCCACCTCATAATGGACACCGTAGCGGCTGTTCTAGCTGCCTTCACGCCTACTCAGGACGCTTCTCATTCTGTCAAAAAGTATGACACAGCTATTAGAGACCATGTCACAGCTGTGAGGTCGCTAGTCGCGAACCAGCGGGAAGTCCTCTGTGCTAATGCTAGCCAAGTCCTACAAGTATATCCCACAGTATCTTGATTCATTCTTATAGCTAACAACTCCAGAGTATTGATCCTTCGATTGACTCTATCACATTTCAAGCCATTCTTCTTCTTTTACTCCAAGCCTCGACCCCTCCACCTGACATCGAACGAAGCACTCTTCTGGACGAGACCCTTCGATTCCTTCTCAACTTCAACCCTCTTCAGATACGATATGTGGGTTCTGAGTTTCGAAAACTGCTTGACCATGTCGCATCAGGAAAATTGTTCACAGTATGTCTCATACCACATCCGGATCCGTAGCATCTCAAGTTGTTAACCATCTTTCAAGGCCGGTGTTACGGTAGAGGCCCTGGCTACCGCCATAATGCGACTCGACCCTACAGGAAGCATGTTCACATCTACCCATTTGACAATGATTAAGTTCGCTTATTCAACATCCTGGATTGAGCCCGCTCTCAAAGTTCTCGATTGCGATCTTACATTCTACCCTGGCATGGCGGGCCAGAAGGACGCCAAACTGCTGTGTGATAGTAGCCTTCATCCCGCTTCCTTCATTTCAGTTGATACAGGCTTGACTGGGGATCTGAAGAGCTCTGCCATCTTGGAGTACAATCACCTGGCTGCGCAATGCTACATGTCTCGGCGAGACTGGACAAAGGCCTACCGAGCCCTCGAACGCGTCATTACACACCCGTCAAAAGACAAGGGCGTTACTAAAGTCATGGATGAAGCTTACAAGCGATGGCTCCTCATCGGGCTACTTAAGGATGGGAGAGAGCCGAACCTTCCATCGTATACTGCCACTATCGCCAAGAATACCTACTCCATGCTGGGAACGCCATACAAGAATATCACTACTCAATTCCCCACCACGAATGCGGGACAGCTCAAAGCGGACATTGAGACCAATCGTCAGGTCTGGGAGGAAGACGGTACTTCGTCATTGATTGCAGAGGTGGTCGCGGCGTATCCAAAGTGGCAAATCATTAACCTTCGCGACATTTATAAACAGGTGTCCATTTCTCAGTTGCGTCTATCGACACTAAGTGCCGAGACAGGCGAGATCCTCACGGACGACGAATCTGCCACACGACTAGTTCAAGACATGATCAATTCTGGTCTACTACAAGGCGAACTACAGCGGGGTAACAATGGAGACGAGCTCTATCTCCACTTTCACGATGATAATGAGGTGATAACGGAAGCCAAGTTCGCCCAGGAGATTGCCCAGCGTTACCAAAACATCGAAATTTTGGGTAAGCAGTACAAAGCAGCCAACGAACGGTTGAGCAGTAGCAAGGAGTATGTGAGATATGCTGTTAGGGAACAGAAGAGGGCAGACAAGGACCCTGCAGATCCTGGAGTTGGCTTCGATTCTCTAATAGAGGAGGAAGACCTCATGACTGGCATCACACCGACTGCTTAATTCACTCGCTGGGGAATAGCTGTATCGAACCAGACCTAAAGCGAGAACGCGGCTGCAACCGATGGTTAGCCATATGAATCTAAGGGCATCGTCTATTCCCAGGAAAACCCGTCGTAGTTCCTTTCCTACATAGGGAGAGACATATTCGCCGGTGGTTGATGGATGCTGCTGCCTCGCGTCAGTTACGGCAAATGAAACGCAGCGTATTACTTTAGAAGCATTCCATAAGGTAATTAATCAAAAGATGAATTGCTGTGGTCAAGGACCAGTTGAGTAAGGTGTTCTACTCCTTGGTTTCGTCTTCTTTCCTTATGCCTGCTTCCTTTTATCCATTCAGGACTTGAAAAGGAATATCTCAACCGAAACTTACCATTCTTTACTCCATCGCTCATCTGCTTTTTGCACCAGGCGCCCTTGTAGGGAAAACGGTGCACCTCCTTTCGCGCCGAGTAAACTTTTGGTTGTCCTTCAACTTCCGCTTCTGCATGCTCTTTGGGAGGTATGGAATATAGACTCAAGTCGGGTGTCCCTCCGATCAAAACTTCCTCTATCGGTCCCCTTGTCTTCTGTTTCTTCGGCACTATTAGTAACGGTTCTGATAGATCCCTCAAGTCTCATCTCATGCGCATTGCCTCAAGAGTGCTTATCAGATATATGGCCTCTGGCCGTAACATCCTCTTTCAGTTGCCGAAAATCAGGGTTCTAAGCCATCTGGGTTTTCTGGATACGGAGTTTGAGAAGTACTTAAGGATATGTGACCGAGATGCTCGTCATTACCTCTCTCAAAAGTGTGTACAGCAGCTCGACCATTGTAAATATTGTGTGGTGCTACTTGGACAATAGTTAACAGGATAGAGACCAACATGGCTGGAATATCAAGCAAGGGAGGACAGCCATTCAGTTCATGTGAAGTTGTACAAAGCCAGCGATGTTTCTGATAGGAGTAGCGGTGCCATCGGAGCGCAAATCAAGAACTGTTTTTTTTTTTTTGTCATCTTGTCATCGGGCGAGCAGGGCGTTATCTCCTGCATAGAGCTTTGTACTGGGCCATAATCATCACCATGCCTTCAAATCTTGAGATTGAACCTGACATCGTATCTTCTACCCTCTGAACCAATGTGTGAAGTGCCCCTAGAGGCACTCTCATTAAACACTTTAGGATACTGAGTTGGGGATGTTCACATGACAAAATATCCAATTGAAATGCAGAAACGATGATTATGGACCTATATTCTTTGAAGTGTATTGTATTATCTAGGCGAAAGATTAATCGTCAATACCTCAGTGTCGAGGAAGAGCCCCGTCTAGTTGGCAAACAGCCGACACAACGGTGTTTCAAAAGGGTAATTCCCCTTGCCTTGTCCGTCCGTCTATACCGTGATATCCTGTCTATTATGTATTCGTTGTGCTCAAGACGACTAACACCTAAAATGAGTATGCTCTATAGGATCATTATCCGTTGCGGGTGTTGCTGTGAACCAAATAGTCCGAAGAACCGCATCATGACTGTTGCGCAGTTTTTTATTTCACGTCTCGTGCTTGGAATCTGTTGTACGAGCCTTGGCTTCCCAACGGTGTTGAAATTTCAAGCCAACGAGTTTGTTTCCAGACCGAACCTCAATTAGCAGCACCTCGAAGTTGAATTCAGGGGCAGCGTGATACCCTAAGACGAGGACCTATGGCTTCTCCTTCGATGTTTGAAGTTCGGCAACGTCTGGCTTGTCTCTTGCTGAGGCTGTGGGTCATTTCTGTTGGGCCTACAACAGCAACCCATGGCAGCATGCAGTGCAAAGGATAAGAATGTGAAAATAGCAGCGATCCACATGAAGGCAAACATCTTGATGCCAATATCCGCCCTTATATTGAGTTGGTCTTGTTTCGTGAGCGCAACCTTCGCAGCTATGCTAATGGTAGTAGCAATGATAGCTGCGAGTCCAACAAGAACCATTGCGCAGAAAGAGAGAATGGCGAGAGGCAGACTCCACCAACGGCTGCGAATAGCGAGGAAGCTCAGGAACATAAGGACAAAGTTAATGCATATGCCGGCCATGAAACACCCATACATTATTCTGGAGCCGATCTTGAGGAGATTGAGGACGGTTACAGCCTCAGCAGGCAGTGCGATCCGAGCTCCAGCAAGCAGTTCGCTGACGAGAATCTCCACGGGGTTGAACCAGTACCATTGCTTAGGATCAGAGCAGTAAGTGACACCTCTGGTTTGAGTTGTTAGCTATCTTGTTTCATAAAAGGAGTAGGTAGACATACTCATCATTGTAACCTTCGCAAAAGTTCCATAATCCGACCTGATAAAAATCGTGGAGCCCTAGACTCCGCGCAACAGAGTTGAGAAGTTGTGAATTGTCGACCGAGATAGGGATGACTTGGGAAACATCGAGTTTGAAAAAGTAAATGTCATTTAAGACCGAGTTGACACTAGTGTTGCCAATGATAACCAGAAGCAAGAAGGGGATCGACAAGAAGAAGAATGCACATGCAGCGGTTGCAGTATTTCGCCTATGGTTGGGCATTGTCGAAACTGCACAATCGAGGTGGAAGTTGGTGATATAGACGCTCCGGAATCGGGATGAGCCACCAAAAGGGCTCGTTCGTTTGATGGTGAACAAGATATCTTGTAGTTGCTTGCTATGCTTCCAAACACCAGTAACAAAACAAACGATGAATCGGACAGAAAGATGAAATGAAACGATAATTGCGCAGTTGGAGAGTGTGTTTGAATATCGTCAACACTATCCACAGAACAGAACAAAAGAAACAAGCTGAGAAGCGAAAAGCTTCACACTCTGGAGAACAAAAGAAAGCTAGCGACAGGATAAAAAAGGTGAGGTGCAGTCGAGAATTGCGTGTTGCGAAGTGGACCAGCCAAATGATCCGCGCCAGCTGTTCGTACGTACTGTAGTTGCTTGTTGGATGAGCAAGGAGCGACCGCTTCTACGGCGATGTGGAGCAGTCGTCATGATGAAAGGGAAAATCCCAATTCCAAGGCATGCAATCCATGATCGAAGAGGCGCCTAAAGAGTCGTGGGCCCTTTCCGAAACCTTGGCCTAAAAGAGATAGCTGACCTCCATCAGTGGAGTTTTTGTGCTCCAAGTGAAAAGGCCCCTTGCAAATACGGCCCCCTGGGGAGCGACATTGCAGCGGCAAAGGGAAGGAAGGCTTAGTAGGGTCCGTGGGTCATGGGACTGAGGTAACTAAGGGGCATCAGAACCTGGAAAAGCTGAAGTGAATGGATCATTCGTCAATTGATTGACATTGGAGGAACAACCTGAGCAGCCGCCCGTATTATGATACAGCCGTACTTGGGAATAGATCTAAGGATGGGTACCTACCTTAGGAGGCTACGAGCCCATATACTTAGATTGTAGGCTTAAGGACATGAATGTCTTGGAAATTACAGCTAAACAAAAGGTGCCATGCCACTATTATCGGTTATTGGTGCTTGGCTTTCCTTTTTGTTTCCTGGTATCCAATCCAATCCAATTCTACTCTAGCTCCAAACTACCGAGCCTCAGGTGGAAAAAAGGAAGTGATGTGCCGCGTTACCGGCTGGGTCTTAGCTGCGGCCCAATATGATGACGCGTTTCAACCCCATGAGCAAAAGTCGTGAACAACAAGCGCTGTGGTTACGATTACTCGCTCGAATTTTCGGGGATTTTGACACCCTTTAGCGCCACGGAAACAGTCAAAAACTTAAATAGGACCTTTGCGTCTATTTTTGCGGCTCAACATTGGCCAATTGGTCCTGTCAATTCCTGCCGCTATTACCGCTTGGACAGGTAGACTATCTATTTTTGCCATAGACACATGTCACTATGTCACCATAGGTGAGGCCGCATCATCAAATACAGCACTAACAGCCAACCTAAAGTAAATACCAAAGCCAAGCTTTTCCCTTTGAATTTTTGTACTTTTATGCCAAGTCACGACAACATACAGCAGTTCTCCTTTTTTTTTTGTTTTTTTTTTCCCCTTGGATCCTTTCTTTTCATCTCTTTTCGTTTGTAATCTCGTCTAAGGCTAGGATACTCTTGACTAAGAAGCCAAGCAAGGCAGTGCAAAAAGAATGTTTCTCATCCACCACACCTATCGTATCCTTCCCTAGTCTCGGCAGTGACGAAGTGACTGCTCGACACTTTTCCTTCCTATATCCACTTCATCTCGCCGATCTGTCGATACCCACGAAAAGTGGCACCTGTAGTTTCTGAAGCAGGGATCATAGACAGGGCTGCGCAAGTCGTCGCGGATCGCACTAAGTCAGATCTTGTCCTACCTTGGTTATCTAGCGGTGCAAGAGTACGAATCACTCTTTCCCTTCTTTTCCTTCGGACTACATTGCCTGTAAACACTCTTGTACCACGTTTATATCAACGTGGCCCGGGCTGCGATAGGTGGAACTCGAGCTTCAGGTGTAAAGCTTGTTGCGACTTAGCGAGCTTCATAGTACCTCCTATTGCCCTTCCAACTTACCCTTCACCTCACCAGAGATATCCTCGCCTGCTACAGTCTCCTCGGGACCAGCTGCCCGTCATGAAGCTCGACAGCTCAATTCTCGCGGCTCTGGCTGTGGTTTCTAGCTATGTAGCAGCTCAGACAGTCGATTTATCAGCTACTTCAGATCTCACATTCATTGGAGGCACACGAACACAAAAGATTACACGCCAAACTGGTCCTCCCACAGGCGCATATTCCTCCTATGCCTCTAAGATCACGCTGCAGGGCTCCAGCGACACCGAGTCGGACGACCTTACGAGTACTCTGACTGGTCTTTTCCCTACAGACGCCACGGATAGCACCACCATTACCAGTAACCTGACCGAAACTGGCACAGGGACCGCCACGACAAACGGTACCTCAACTGCTACGACGAAAGCAAAACCTACAAACACACAGCCTTGCAATAATTATGTCGAGCTGTGCAAGCGCAAATACGGCAACATTACAATGGTTGGCTGCCATAACTCACCCTTCGTAAGACCGGGTAACTCTGGTTCCAACCAGGAGCTTGAGGTTGAGACACAGCTTAACGATGGCATCCGCTTCCTTCAGGCCCAAATTCAATTCCCCAGCAACTCATCAGTACCACACTTCTGCCATTCGTCCTGCGATCTTCTCGATGCTGGCCCCATCACCGACTGGCTCACCAGAGTACGAAAGTGGGTTGACAACCACCCGTACGATGTTGTCACAATTCTTCTCGGCAACGGAAACTATTCTCACCCTGACCTTTACGTACCATATATCAGAGAGACCGGCATCTTGAAGTATGTCTACCAAGCGCCTTACCTCCCAATGGCACTTGAAGATTGGCCCACTCTGGAAGACTTGATCATTCGCGGCAAGCGAGTTATCATGTTCATCGACTACGTGTCGGACCAGAAGAAGTATCCCTGGCTTCTCGATGAGTTCACACAGATGTGGGAGACTCCCTTTGATCCTCTGAATCGCAGTTTCCCTTGCACTGTCCAGCGACCCCCGGACCTGAGCGAGAAGGCAGCGAAGAACCGCCTGTACCTCATGAACCACAACCTCAACGCTGAGTTCAACGTCTTCGGCACTGAAATATTGGTCCCAGCTGTGGCACTGCTTAATGAGACTAACAACGTAACGGGCTACGGCAGCTTGGGTGTTGCGGCCAACAACTGCCGTTCTGACTGGGGTCGAGCTCCCAACATCCTCAACGTAGATTACTACAATTACGGTGGCTTCCCTGGCTCTGTCTTTGAGGTTGCTGCACAGATGAATAATGTGACATATAATCGTGACAGTTGTTGCGGCACCACAAGCCTGGCTCCCCAAACATACCAAGCTGCGTCCATGACGGCTCTAGTGGCTGCGTTAATGTCGGCGTACCTCATATTCTAGACCCCAACATGGAAATGTATGACAGCATTTTTTACGGATTTTGTTCGCATGGAGATAGAAGCGATTTGGTTCTTGTTTAGCATATACTAGAGGGTCCGGGTGCAAATACATCATACAGGCAGCTTCGGCACTGACACAAAATATAATCCTTCTTGCATTGAGCATGGGGTCCTTGAATGTAGATCAAGCATTCTTGATTTCGAATTCAAATACATATTTCGAACAGAGTCACTTGTATCCCCATGACTGTGCATCTTGTCTTGTTAAAGTTAGGAAACACTCTGGGTGAGCCGGCATAAGTATCTATTTTAGCTTAGGTAAACGACCCTTCTTGTCGCGTAATTAAAGTTTCCTCGATTCATAATATAGACATACGAATGGTGGTTATATACCGTTCTGGTGAGATGGTGTATACGTATTGTAGTATCTAGGCATTTGGTGCAACCAGATATGTTCCTCATTATTCCTGGATAGACATCTTACAACTTCCCGTACCCAGGAAGGCCATACAAAAGAGCAATGACAGTTCATGAAACTGACACAGGAGGGAAGAACTCCTGTAATTATCCAGTTACGAAATCAGGGAAGAACATATAGGGTACGTATCATACATGGGACTGAATTCCCTCGAATTGGCAGCCTTAGGTATTCTAAGAGCAATAAAAATCACAATTATGGTAAAATTGATACTCGACACATCGAAAAGCACAAGATCAGTGCGTGGAGAACAACCGAAGGCAACGGCACAATGCTGCCGAGTGAACTTCGTTCCGATGGTAGGCTTGGCAGAGGTTGAGGTTTTTGTCCAAAGTGTCGACGCTATAGCCTGTTACAGACACCATTGCGCAAGCTGCTGCGAATGTTGGTGGCACCAAAACGGCGTCGAACGATTGGCCGAGTTGGTTCTATTTATACCACAAGGCTCCTACCTAGTCAGACAAACGCCGGCGATAAACCATGGATTGGCTGAAAGTCCATCAACCAGTCACGTACACACTTCTAAAAGGCTGATCTCAGTCAGCTCACTACAAAGGGAAAGGAACAAATTCAAGCGTCATCTCAAACGAATGTGAGCACTGTAACATGCCGTCAAGTACTGTAGGTTGGGGTAACACAACCGCGAGAACAAGGGTTTACAAAAAGGCACATTGTTTAGGGTTGCATTGCAGCCACAAGGACAACAGCAACTCGGCTTTGTACTTGCAGCACATGAGCATCGAAAGCCTCGCGCACCGTCGCCTCTTCCAGTGTCCCAGTTTTAAGTACAGATGCGAAGAGGGAGAAAAGGGGTCATTCAGCTTTGCTAAGAATGTTATAAGCACAATTGAGATTTTCGGTGGCTGGCGACAAGGCGGTTTGGCTAGACTCAACCTAGTCCCGCCTTTGAGGCTTGAAGCTGAAGTTGAATGACTCCTTGGTGTCTTGGATACAGTATCCCTATTTGTGGGTTAGAAGCAGGAGGATTCCTTAGAAGAATCAAGGGCGGAGGCTGCCTATGGTGCGTATTGATTCGGTAGTGGCTCTGCAAAGATTGGTATTGAATGGAGAAGAGAGCATGTACATACATACCTAGGTAAGTAGGGCAAGGTAACGGATAGTGTGCACATCTAGATCAAAACACGGAAACTAGGTGTGCTGTTGCCATCGTGTACCCAGGGACAATAGCCGCCGGCTACCTGAAGCGCTCAGGTGAGAGGCAATGAGCAGCTAGAAAGATAACAATGCTTTGTTGTCCCGTCATGTTCCACTGATGAGACATTGGATTCTATCTTAAATTGGAGCGTTACTACGGCACTTAGATAAAATGTGAGATCTTGCATGGTCTTTTTGTGTGGGGGGGGGGGAGACCCAGAAAACAGGCCCAGCCCCAGCCTTACAGAGGTTAATGATCCGCCCGATCTCTACTAGGCCCCTCAAAGGCTGGAGCAGGAAGCCTAAGACGTCCCTAGCCAGCGTTAGTTTGACCCATCTACAGTATGGCTTAGTTAATGGGACGTTCATTACCGTTCATGGCTGAACGGCTGAAGCTGGCCACCAAGGAGGCGGCTTGTCCACTCCATCACTTCTCGTCTCGTCTCGTCTCGTCTGTCTTGTGTCTCCTTTACCGTTCGTTCTCGTGCCTATCGTTCGTTCCTTCTCGATAATCAAGCATTTTCTGGATCTGAAAATCCTTCATTGAATGATCGACTGTCCCTCTTTTGCTCGACGTGCCCCGCTCACTATACACGAGGGCGATCGATCCGTCCTGTAGCGTACCGTTGAAACTATTACTCCAAGCCTGGAGTTGATTATCGTGAATTAAAAAAAATATTACTCAGTAATGATCAGAACTGCACAATATGGCATACCAAGATGACCGCGCTGAAGAGCCCTTCCAAACTTATGAACCCTATTATCCTGCTGGCTCTACAGCTGCATCACAAGGACCAGCAACAAACCAACCACATCTGAGCCATCGCGTCTCTGCCATGACGATATATTCCGACGATAATTCGTACCCTCAACTCCACGGCCGCGAATCCATGGTTTCTCTCGACTCCTATGCTGGAAACTCAAGTCCTCCTCAACAAGAATATGACGGGCATTCATATGCCGTTGGATCTGGCTGGTCCGCGTCTTTTGGTTATAATGGAGCTGGAGGATCATACGCGCCTGTGTCGGCAGCTGGCCCTCCGCCCTCACGATTCCCATCCAGAGCCAGGCGCGTCTATGGCTCATCTCTCGGAAGAACTATTCCAGAAGAGAGCACTGAAGATGAAGCATACGATTTGTCATTGCTTGGTTGTGCAGCTCCTATGGGTCATTCCGGCCGCTACGACCCGATAAATGAAAACGAGGACGATATTTCTCCTGGTTTTGACTTGAGCGCCGCGCTAGGCCCAATGACCTCACATGACGAAGATTTTGTGAAGAAGCTTCAGGCGCAGGAAGCAAGCGGTATGCTGACAGGAGGTTTGGGCCAGGGATTCCAAACGGACGTCAAGATGCGCGATGCCGAACTCTTGTCGTCGGCCCCCGCCGTCCAGAGAAGCCTTTCGCGAACCTTTTCGCGTCGTAAACACCCTGCGCATCTTGGCCGATTTGAGACGATTCGACAGAGAGGACAGGACGAGGCCAATCGGAAAGGAGAAGTCATTGAGGTGATATTAGAGGAAGGACCCGGCGCAGACTTGAGCAGCATCGAAGGACTTAGCACCGTTGCGTCTAATGATTTCCGTCGGTCGACTTTCCCGACCAAAGAGGGTAAAACGGAGATATTCTATCCCCAGCCGAATTGGAAGCCTCCAACTATGAGATGGCCTTATCTCACACTGCTGATTATAATCTCAGTCGTGTTAGCTGTTGCACAGGAATATCTCTTCCAACGATTTCACAAAAAGCCCATTGTCAAATTCCAGTCACCTAGGGATATAGACGCCTTTGTCTATTTTGCTATCAAATTCTTGCCAACAGTAGTTGCGGTCACTTTCGGTGTATTCTGGCAGTTCACCGACTTCGAAGTCCGTCGTCTGGAGGCTTTCTACCAGTTATCCAAACAGCAGGGTGCTCTAGCATCCAAATCCATCAATGCCGATTATGTCACAAGCTTCAGCTTCTGGCGACCTTTTCGTGCCATCAAACTAGGCCACTACGCAGTAGCTTTGTCTTCTTTTGCCTCGACAATGGCCGTATCTCTTGTACCAACATGTGCAGCTGCGTCGATTATACTTACACCAAGCCGAAAGGAGCGCATGGAAAACCCTAGCGATATGAAGGAGATCTTTGTCGCTTCGGTCTGGTCTCGACTTTTGACGGTAACTTTGGTGTTATGTGCAGTCATGGGCTGTGGCCTGCTATATATTCTACAGACTCGACGGTCAGGCTTGCTCTCTGACGTGAGAGGCATTGCTGGTCTTGCTAGCATGGCCGTTGTGAGCCATGTCCTAATGGACTTCAAGGATATGGACACAGCCAAGCATAAAGATATCCACCAGAAGTTGAAGCGTCGTCGATACATGCTAAGAAATTCCTCTCTTGCACCTTACGAAGGCACAAGCACAAAGGTGGAAACTGACAGCGAACAAGATGACGGGGCCCATCTCTCTGAGCACCCGCATCCCCTGATGCTACGTCCCATGGGATGTATTCCATTCATCATTGGGTTGATACTTTTTGCAGGATTGATCCCTTTCTTTCTCTTCACTCCCGCACAGATCATCACAGACAAGGCTGCCTGGGTTGTCACGGCGTTGGCTGTCATCCTCAAGCTATGCTGGGGTGCGATGGAGACATCAGTTCGCATGATGGAGCCTTATTATATTCTCTCAAAGCGACACGCGCACTCAAAGGTTCTTACTCTGGACTACACAGCGTTACCGTTTGCTTATATGCCACTGCGAGCCCTCTTAAACGGTCACTTTCTAGTATTCCTTGTCGGATTTGGGTCTGTCATGGCCGAGTTCCTCACAATCCTTGTGACAAGCCTTGCCACGGTGGATGGGCAAGACTTTATCACGGGATATGGAATGAACGAATACAACAAAGGGAAATGGAAGGACGACAAGGAGGAGAGCGAACTACTAAACTCTGGGCAAGAGACGATACGCTCATTCTATATTACTCTCGGCGCCACATTGTTTATATTGATCTACATGTTTGTTGTTTCAAACATGGTTTTCTTCCGCCGACGCCATCCTTTCCTGCCGCGTCAGCCCAACACCATTGCGTCAATTTTGGCCTTTATCCACCAAAGCAAGATGTTGTACAACTTTGTGGGGACCTCGAAATTGAACAACACCGAGATGGCGAAGAAATTGGATGACGGCAAGACATATGGACTGGGATGGTTTACCGGCAGAGATGGACAGACGCACTGCGGAGTGGACCAGGAAGAGTTGACCAGTTCTTACAAGCATGGTGTCGACTATACGACGATGAACAATCCGTGGAACGCACAATGGGACGTGCTGTAGGTTGCCCAATATATAACTCGGTAGATGTATGTTATGATTATGCATTCGATCTGCGTATGGCTATATTTCGCCATTTTTACAGCATTGAGATGGGTTCACGACTGGAGTTTGGTAAACTAGATATGTGGCATTGACAATGGAATTTCATGGTCCTGGTTCGTCCATTTCTTGTTTGGGCTGCAGGACCAAAGCACGACTGTTGTTAGGAATGCGACGAACGAAACACGTAACGAGACCCGGATAACGATGAGCCGGTATGGTCACGATTCATATTCTCGCTTAGTGTTATGCTCTTTGCTCTAACACGTGCTAGGCATGAATATTGATGGAGATAGCCACGTCGATCATACTCGATATCTTCGTATCAGTGGGTTTCGAGTTGACGCGTCGCATGCTCCATATAGTTTTTGGCGCTTATGTTTGAGAAATGTATCGTCTGTCTAGTTACAAAACCTGTAACATTCCCCAGTGGATGATGCCCGCCTTTCGAGGTCTGATGGACCCCCTGTCTTTAATCTCAATCTCTTTGTGCGTGCGCAAAAGCGATTTAGTACGCCGTTGACGGCGATCTGCCATTGGCTTCTGGAATGCGTACCCCTGAATATCGAGGCTGTGAGGGGTCGGGGATGCTGGAGATCTGGAATGCCAGAGATCCAATAGGAACCAAGAGCGGGCGATTCTAGGTTTAATGAGCAGAATTCCTTCGTTGCAACTGACTATGACAGTGTGGGAACAGTCTACAGGGACTCTTGAAACCCGATTGTGGTTTTTGACTGGAAATAGAGAGGGAGCCACGGCATTGCTATTGAGTTTGAGATTCATCTGATAATTTTTGTTGAATATTCTCCGAACACGGATAGATCGAGTAGTTAGATAATTGTCAGAAAGCGTCACTAGGACTAGTTTGTGTTTATTGATGCTGGCTACTCGTCATCTTATCTGCGAGCTTTTAGTCTGAAGCGGACCTGAGTTTAAGACGATCGCAGGTGACTGAGGAACATGACTCTTGACATCCTCATTGAGATTTGATCCATGAAAATTTATCGATAACTCAAAAGCTGAGCTTGATATCGACAATACTTCTGATAAGGCTAGATGTGCGCAGAAGTCTGGATGAGGCAACGCATAACTGTCTCAGTATCGATATTGTTCACATTCCCTATCTCGTAACTGTGAGTACGTTCATGCAAGATTTTCTCTGTAGACGGACATGCCGAAAGTACTTTTTCCAAGAAAAAGATGATGGCTATTAGCCCAAGGATACCCAAGACGGCACCTCAGTACACAGCCTCTTCGTGCTTGACCATCGCAATTCGCCCACCATCGTTCTCACTGTGCTCTAATATCGATGCGCCTTTAATGACCTGATACCTGAAAAGACAGACCTGAAGAAACGGAAGTAAGAAGTACAACACCTGTGGAGCAAGGGCCACCCTTCAGGCATCGGCAAAGTTGCAGGTTCCAGAGAGTGCAGGGAGGAGCCCTGAGGCAGTGCAAGCCTCAGTTAATTAAACACGACCTGTATGTACAATGCGAGCTACCTCATGGTTTGAGGAATATTCTTATCATCGCATGCTTGTTGAAAAAACTATTTGATTTCATTGTTCATGTTTTTGGTCATTCTTTATTGAAAGGATTGGATGACGCCCAGGTCTTGGCCTTTGGCCGGCTCTGTTGGCATCTGGACCTGACCAACCACGCGACCTTTTGAATCAAGAGTCGTTGACATAAACACTTGTTACACTACTGCATGTTATGACACAAAACCGGAAATGTTGATGTTTTTCAATGCCCAAAGCGTGGATTATTATGCATCGAATCATCAATCATCAACACCTTTCTGGCCTTGCTTATGCGAGGTGACGCCGTAACTATCCAGCCTCTTGAGTGTCAACCTTTTGTCGATTGCGTTTGCAGTGACAACGCAATCAATACAGGTTTGCACCAAGATCTACAGCAACGATGGGTCTCTTGCAACCATATTCCGTAGTCCTCACATTTCCCTCAGTCGACGTTTTGGCCAGCCCGAAACATCCGCCCTCAGTACATACAACATATCGCTCCATAGGTGGAGTAAAATCAATAGACAAATTTGGAACTCGTTTTCCAGGGGCAAGACTTCGTCGCTGATAGGTGATAAAGTCAGCACCCGCCAAAGTATATGCTGTTAGAGTCGATACGAGATCGTCACCCCATACTGGTGCAAGCACCCGTGTCGTTGACTTCGCTTGGCCCAGCGCTTGGCCTACATTCCAGGTACCTGCACAGCCTCCAGAGTCGTGGCCTAGGGAGTCTGGGCTTGAGACGTACTAGCATTGATACATTGCATGCGGTGGTTGAATACGACACAGCGCATGTGAATACGACAAAACTCTATTAACTGACATTTACCTTCATGCTTGTGGTGGCTGGGCATTTCCAGACCAATTCCGCTCCTGCTCTCCGGCAAAGAGAAGGCAAAGAAGTCATCAAATAAACAAACAAGCTCTCTTCAGAGATAAAAGCCAATTGGCATAATACATATGTGAGTCTCCTATCACGCAGGCCCCAAGACTAGACTAAACCAATCCTGTCCCTCCAGTCTCCGCTCCACCGCACTCATAAAGGACGACCCCCTGTCCCCCTTCGACTGTACGTATCAATTTACTCGCTAGGTACTTGCCGCTATTACGAACGCCAACCAGGTCAGGTCGTACCTGCTTCCTACTGTCGCTACCACTACTACCAGGTTCCCGATCCCTACCTCCCTCCCTTCCATCTGACTCCTTCCCTTGGCTGTTGCCGCTGGTCTTCCTTTTCCCTCTCATCTCCCCCCACACAAGAAATCCATTTCATTCATCATCCGTGACAACGGGAAAAACCAACCAACATCGACGACGACGAGACGACCAAACACTGTCTCTATCAGCCACGCCTCGTCGCGGAGACGATTTCTCGCCTCGACCTTTCGCTAATTAAGTTTACTTCTTTATTATCGCTTTATTCCGTCCCTAATTCTCTACGCCAACCTGGCTTTACTTTCGCTCTTCATCTACCAAAGGCCTGCCTAAAAGAACGCCTCGTCTCTTGAAAGCCGGATTCGTCATCTTTGCTGATACTTGATCGACCACTCTTCTCGCGGGCACTGCTTGACGTATACTCGTAATCTCGACTGTTCTTGACTGTTGGAAGGACTAGGAGTACAACACTGACTCCTGAAAAACGACGATAACGACCCTCCGACCGAACGAAACGATTCGATCGATCAAGAATTCAATCTTCCCTTGGCTACGTGGTCACGATGTGGTCTTGTATCATGAAGCCACTGGCGGTCCTCGCCTCAGTGGCTGCTCTGGCTTCGCCCGTCGCGGGTGAGAAGATTCTCTATTCAAACTCGCTCAACAGTTGTCAAAAGGACAATGGTTTTAAGGCTACGCTCTTCAACGTCGCTCTGACACCCAACAACGGCTCCGCCTTTGTCAAGGCTGTGGCAACCTCGTCTATTCAGGGCAAGGTCATTTTCGACATTCGACTCTCCGCATACGGCTACCAGTTTCTTCAGCAGACCGTGGACCCTTGCTCAATTAATCTTGCCGGTCTCTGTCCGATGGTTTCTGGAAAAATTCCCTTCAAGTTCAACTTGCCCGTTGGTAAAGAAAATCTTAAACAAGTACCTGGAATTGCCTACAGTGTTCCCGATCTTGACGCTACTGTCCGTGTTTATGTCAATATGTCCAGCACTGGTGAGAGTGTCGCTTGTGTCGAAGCTGATTTCTCCAACGGAAAGACGGTTGATCTCAAGGGCGTCAAGTGGGCTACTGCTATCATTGCCGGTCTTGGCCTGATTTCTTCCGCTGTTGTTTCTGGGGTCGGTCACGCCAACACTGCAGCTCATGTCGCTTCTAACTCGCTTTCCTTGTTTGGGTATTTCCAAGCTCAGGCCATTCTTGGCCTTACCAGCGTTGGTCTCCCCCCAATTGTTTCCTCTTGGACTCAGGATTTCCAGTGGTCGATGGGCATCATTCGCGTTGGCTTCATGCAAGACATCTTCACCTGGTACCAACGAGCAACTGGCGGCACACCGGAGTCCATTCTTTACAATGTTCGGCAGGTATCAGTTGAGGTTCAGAAGCGAAGTCTGCAGGCTGCTTCCACCAGTATCGATCTTTTCAAGCGCAGCGCGGCCATGATGCCTCGAAGCATCACGGAGCCGATTGGTCATGCTGCAGGGACTCTGGCCAAGCGAGCTAACATACAAACTGAGGATGGTACTTACATTGTCTATGGTATTCAGCGAGTTGCGTTCAAGTCTAGGATTGAAAGCACCAACCTGTTTATGACTGGCCTCACTTTCTTTTGCATTTTTGTGGTTATCACATGCCTGGCCATTGCTGCTTTCAAAGGAATTTGCGAGCTCTGTATTCGTCAGAAGTGGATGGCCCCTGACAAGTTCCTGGAGTTTCGCAACGGCTGGATGACTGTCTTGAAGGGCATCCTTTTCCGTCTGACGTTGATCGGCTTCCCTCAGATGGTGATCCTTTGCCTGTGGGAATTCACTCAGCAGGATTCGCCTGCTGAAGTTGTTCTTGCTGTCTTTTTCCTCTTGGGAATGACCTTTACCCTAGCTTGGGGTGCCAGCAAGGTTATCCGCATCGCTCGCCGCTCCGTTGCCATGCACCGAAACCCAGCCTATATCCTCTTCTCGGACCCTCAGGCTCTCAACAAGTGGGGTTTCCTCTACGTCCAATTCCGTGCTTCTGCCTACTATTTCATTGTTCCTGTCCTTGTCTATACTGTGGTCAAGGCAATGTTTGTTGCTTTGGCTCAGAAGAATGATGTCGCCCAGGCTGTTGGATTCATTATTATTGAAGTCGGTTTCCTTATTGCCGCCTCAGTTCTTCGACCCTGGATGGATAAACCCACCAACTCATTCAACATTGCCATTGCTGCTATCAACTTCATCAACGCCATTTTCCTTCTTATCTTTTCTAACGTCTTTGGACTGCCTAAGATTGTTGTGGGTGTTGTTGGTGTCGTGCTGTTCGTTTTGAATGCTGCGTTTGCTCTTATTCTTCTTCTCATGCTCATTGTCTCAACGGCCTTGGTCTTCTTCCGCAAGAACCCCGATGCCCGATACCAGTTCATGGCCGACGATCGTGCCTCGTTCATGAAATCTCAAACACAGGTTAACGCCACAACTGAACTTGATGCTCTTGCAGCTACTGCCAGAGGTGACAAGGCTGGCTATAGTAACAAGCACCTCGATCTCGACGAAGAGGACTCGGTGTCTTCTGAAAGCTTGAGAAGACGGGCTGAGATGAACAATCAGTCCCAAACCTCATTCCAAAGGGGCGATGTTCCTCCTCGATCTCCTGTGAACCCTTCTATGCCGCTCTTCCCGGCTGACGGACGACCGGCAAGCCCGTTCCGTAATGCCTCACCAAACCCATACCAACAGTCGGCGTCAAATCTCTCTCAACAACGATCGGCAGGTGACAGTAGCCCAGGCGGTTACAGATCACAGAACAATGCCAGGTAAGCTTATGCGCTGGACTAGGAAGAGAATGCGGACACTGACCTTTCTTTAGCCCTTGGCAGCGTGGTGCTGGTTACGAGCACTAATTGATGTAACCAAGTGGCTGTTCGTTAATTTCATGACAAGCTTGGGTCTGAGGCCACCATCGTCTGGAAAGGTCCTGCATTTGATGCAGTTCTGTTACTGCAAGGCCTAGCCCAGCAGTAAACCGTGCTAAGTTTCTGCTGTGGGCGGTAAAGAGAGTGAGCTCTGGACCTAGGGCCGTTAATTGACCTTGTCTACGCTAAGACCGTGTTTTCTTTTTATCTATTTGTTTTGCCCTTATTTTTTTTGGATGGTTTGTCACAAGCATGACGATGGCGTCTGCGATGAGACTTGGCGTTGGCGATCATCGAAACCTTAGTGCTCTAACGAGTATTTGCTTTGTATATAAACAGTATCGGGAAGGAATGAGGAATGCGATTTTTTTTCGTTGGACTGGCATGGCTCAGGCCCCAGTCCATGTCGATATCCAAAGGAGAACACTGCAACCTAGAAGATGTGGCAGTGGGAAGTTTGACTTCCCATTACGTCGTATGCAAATAAAAAACAAATTTTTTTAATTACTGCTGTATTTCGTAGCCCAGGTGAACGATAGTCAACATCATTTGGTAACTTGGCCAGCTTGACGTTTAGGGCTGGGCGTAATTTGAGAAAATTGCTGTTTACTTCATTTTGTCTATGGGAAAAGGCCTTTCAAGCGACTGTAGTTTCCGTGATGAACGGACAAGTGTGTAAAACCAGCCACCACAACAATTGCAAGCTTCCTATTCTCACCCACATCCTCCATACAATAACTAGGACATTGAGAGTGGAGGCTAGGGGAGAAGGGAAATACCAAATGCCCAACCTCCCCACCCATCCTTCATATACAACAATTAGCCCATATATCTGAATGGAACAGCAAGGCTTGCGTTGAAACGAGAGGCTTTGAGATACAAATGAGACGAATCAAGACTACATTAGGTCTTGTGGTATGACTATTGATACACAAAGAATGGTATATAGAAGCAAACAAGCGAACCGAATTCGAGAAATGGAATTTGTGAGACCACAAAGTTCACTGGCTAGTAGGCTGTGAGACTCGCAAGACTTATTGACGAGTATTTAAACAAAGGGAAGAGAGATATAGCTGCTAGATTGCCAAAGGTTGAGGTTTTCTCGTGTTCTATCCGAGTCCCAAAAAAATACGCGAAGGCTAGAAAATAAAGTGAAGATGGAAGGAAAAGAGAGGTAGAAGATTATCGAGAAACGCCGTCGTCGAATTGTGATAGTGAAAAAAGTAGTAGTGTCTGTCGTGTTTGGGCGATGGATGTCGTTCGTTGTCATGATGAGTGCTTGTTCAGGTAGCTCGAGCCTCTTACAAGTAGGCTGCCTCCCCCTTTCCCTTTCAACGCCCACCCTTCTTTTAGCTCCATTGCAAATTGCGATTGTCTCACCGCCAACACCAACACCTGTCACTCGATTTCCGCTCTCTTATGTTATTTCGTATTCCTCCCCCTCACGTCTTCGTATCTCTGCATCATCAAACCTTTTCTTGGGTGATATGAAATGCGAAATCGCATACGGCAAACTCCTGCGGCAAGTTCCGACAGCCACATACGTGTTCTCATGCAGGAACCAGGAACCAAAAATCAATAGATCCAGTTAGATTAAATTTGAGGGGTTAAAAGGCAAAGCCTTGTTCCATCAGTTTGTCGACATCACCACCTGCTGCTTGCACTGCTTTCACGGCCGCCTCACTCAATCGCCGCCTTCGTTCCATCGCCTCACGCTCTCTTCGCGCTTTGGTCTTGGAACTGCCGCTTGGTGCAACGCCTGTCATCAGGAGACCGCCGTCGCTGGGAGTAAAATTAACGAACCCGATCTCACTGCCGCCCCCACTGCTGCCGCTTGCATCTCTAGATCGTCGTTGCTTGCGCATTGCTGTGGGAGTCCCAGGAACCATACCTCGACCCGAGGCGCTGCGAGCTGATGCGACGGACCCGTTAGAGCTGTGGCGCGAGTGTGCCGTAGCTGGCGTAGGTGGAACAGATGGTTGGCGTGTCTTACGGATTGGAGAGCACGACAAGTGTCGGGCTCCAGAGGACGGTGCTCGTGGCGGACGATGGCGTTCTGTCGTTGGAGGGATAGGCGGTGGAGGAAGGTAAGTCTGTGTATTGAGCGAAAGGTCATGAACGGGGGCCGAGGCGTTCCGTGGTTGTGGCATATGGATCATGAGGCCAGCCGAGTTGGGATCGTGAACTTGATACTCGTACGGCAACTCCGCATGCTGGGCGTGCATGGCGAGGTTAAGACTGGCATTTTTCTGCTGTTGCGGATCGGCGACAACATATTCGCCATTCTGATTTAAGAGATTCAGATCCCACCATCCGCTCTGATGATGATTTTGAGCCATGTACTCCTGCCCTGGCCATGTCTCGGATGCAGAACCCACCACAGTGACGGGTTGTTGGTGGGGATGACCAGTGGCAGCTGGTTGTCGTGGGTGGGGGTGGGCATGCACCTGTGAATGGGGATGAGGATGGGAGTGGGCATGTGGATGCTGGTGTGGATGAGGGTGCGGGTGCGGGTGCGGGTGTTGCTGATGCTGCCAGGCTGGCTGAGGGACTTGTCCTGCCATGTCAGGATGGTAAAGGCCAGGTTCAGTCTTGACTCCTGGGGATTCTGCTGGTGTGTGAATCCCGTTGGTACCGAAGAAGCGGAGAGAGTTGTTCGGTGGCGGCTGAGGAATTTCACTAAAGGGATCGTCACAAAACCCATGAACAAAGTTGGTGCTATCCGGCCCGCAGGCTGGTGATGGGGGGAATGCGTCATTGCCGTTGCTATATTCGTGATGCTGCAGTCGCAAGGCCCGAGGAGGATTATCCATGGTCGGAGAGCCTGGGCGATCCATGACAACGAGTTTCTTAGGTTTGCGAAGTTTACTGGCCTTGCGAATTGTGGAAGAGAGTGCTTCAACGAATTTGCTGGGTTTCCTGGCCGTCGTGTTGGGTGGGGTCGGCGACGATGGTTGCGAAACAGGCACGCGCCGTCCGGGTGATGAGTGTAGTGAAATGCCATCAACACGAGGTAGTTCTGGGTCTGACATGGAAACTCGAGGTACGGGGGAAGGTTTCTCAGCCGTCAATCCATCGGTACCTGCAAGTGCAAGGGTGCGAGGATCGACTTCATGCGATGCACCTGGGGCAGCGGATGAAGTCGGCTGAGAGGGCACCGTCGCATCGACCTGAGAACTACAAGAGAAGAAATCGAACTCATCTTCAGTTGTTGAGACGCCCGACGAGGCAGAGGCAGTGGACTCGGCGGGATGGTTGAGGATAAGTCCATTTGCTAGGGTAGGCATTGATGGATCGTGGCCGTGTGGATCGGCCATAGAAGACGGATTTTCACTATCAAAGTTGAGAAACTGACCAAAGAAGTCGTTTGATCCATCGTTAGGTCCATTGTCGGTATCCTGCCAGTAGAACCCTGGGTCGCGGTCGACAGCCTCAACCCGATAGGGCAGGGTCCAAGAGGCCATTGGAATACTGGACTGTTGTTCTGCTATAATGGTTGAAGCTGATGGATGAGGACGCAATGGGGGCGCAGTCAGCCAAGCGAGTCACCTAGGGCTGGCTAAGAGAGTTAAGGAAGACGACGATGTCGAAGTGGAAGTGGAAGTTGATGGCATGAATGAGATGAGAGCCAAAAGAATGGCAAAGGAGGGAATGAAAAGAAGGAACCAGGTCTGGAGCCTGAGGAGCCTTTGAGCGATAGTGAGAAGAGAGGCGAGAGGCCTGAACCAGTCAGATGCAGCAAAACAAAGTTCGAGACGAGCAACAAGGGACTCTGCCGGTAAGCGAACGAGACCTGGCAAGGCGTGGAGATGGCCAAAGTCAAGTCAATGGAGCAACGGACAAGCCAGCGACGGGTACCGGAGAAACGGGCAAGACACGGAGACAAAAATCAAGGTTGCTCTTTGCTGAGAGTAGTAGCAAGAGATTGATGAACGAGATCAGAATCAGGGTCATGGGAGTAAGGATGAGAGAACTACGAATTTACTCTGGCGTAGCAACGAGACCGTTGGGTCGGGTTGCTACTTGGAAGAGGGCGATTTGAGTGCGACCGTGGGAGGAATGCACGAGGCTATGAGGGAGCATTCCATTGAGAAAGATTCTCGTGTCATGAACAGATGATTGACCCCCCTTTGTCCATTCTAAATGGGAATTAAAAGAGGACGATCTCTTTGCGCTACAAATGTTGATTGATTCAACGAGATAAATATTTTTATAATAAAAACCATTTGACGGAAATAAAGGGTTGCCCCCATGCATTGATGATTGAGTGTAATTCAAGAGTCACAAAGTGACATGACCCTCCCTCAAGTGGTGATGCTCTGGATGCCCGAAGCCACTCGAGACTAGGTGGAAGAGGCGCTGGGACGGGCTAAGGCAGAGTTTACGGGTGTACCTACGTTAGCCCAGCATTAGCATTAGTATTTGTGGACTGGAAGGGCGAAAGGCGAGAGGGGAGAGCAGAGCGTTAATGGGGGAGAGAGTGTGAGAGTTTGAGATGGAGCCGGTTGGTGATGAGCGGAGCGTTACTTTCAACTGGGTGCAGGTACAGAACTGTAGAGTTTAAGTTGATTGAATGATTGACGATATGACGTCTAGCGATGATCTACCTGTGAGGCCATTACATCACATTACATCTATTACAGCATATCATATCTATATTAGATTGTCTAGATATTGATTCTTTTCTAAGCTGTCAAAGATCCTTGGAGTTGTTTCTAGTGCCCTGGACCTGGCCCTGGACCTGGACCTGGCCCTGGACCTGGCCCTGGACCTGGACCTGGCCCTGGACCTGGCCCTGGACCTGGCCCTGGCTTTGTGTACCTTGCAGCCCAGGTAAAATAAATTGGTTGCATTGCATACATAGTTGCATCTGACATGACATCCAATACAGGGGGAGGGAGGTTGATCAGATCTGGCAAGCTCTAGGCCCCTAGGCCCGTCTCCCCTCCACTACGATTATCATTGAGTCCCTAGAGTGCCACGTCTCCGATCGATCGTCGCCCTCACCCGACACATTCAATTAAAACAATTACATCTTCATCATGGATCTTCCATCTTTCCATGTCTCATGTCTCATGTCAAGAATGCTCCTTCAGCCTGCCCAAACTCGTCACCTCACCAACGCCCGAGTCCTCATGACTCTTGATAGTAAACAATGAGTTTTCTCCTTCTTTCGAGGCCTCTTGAATTTACAGGCTCGCTGTACCTAAAGTTATAATGGTTCCGTCCCCCGTTACCCGCATCGTTGGCAAGATCAGACCGATGAGACCCCTTCCAGAGGCTTGCGCTGATCTGGCGCGCGGCTGTCGATGGCACCGATCAATCCATTTACGTGCGACAGTGGCTCGTACGATGCGACTATCGTGTGTGTCGGAGATCCCTCACCGTGATGCGCGGGGAAATAATAACACCTTTACCGGCTTACACGCTAGGCATTGCGGCATGCTTACGTATCTTGTTGACGAGTTGTTAGTGGACAATCATGCCCGTTCTCTCTTGGTACGCATCATGACTGCCCAGCCCGGTTGGTGATAGCTTCACCAGCCATGTCCGATAAAGTGTGGAAATCAACCAGATGGAGGCCTGACCCACTCGAGCTTTTTTTCTTGTCATTCTTCACCCCCTTCACTAATGTGACCCAACATGCTCGAGATTTCCGACTTGGAAGCATATTTAATAAGCACACAACATGATGGACTCTTGTTCACAGCACAATGTTTGATGTGATAATTGCTATTTCAATTCGTCCATTGTGTCCCGCGGGGACGGTTCTGCCCGCTCGTCGAGACCAGACGATTTGTGAAGCTCTGCTAACGTACAGGAGGAGTAATACTAATTCCGACATTGTCAGTCTTACAATATAATGCAATCAACATGGTATCATCTTAGCTACCTGGCCATGACCCTTGAACCTTGGCCATGATTTTCTCGAATCATGAAGCGCCGCATGCTAGTCCTGTCTTCCGAGCATATATAAAAATACCAAACGCCTGTAGCATTGCCCATAACAGTAATAGAAACATTCCCGGCCCTTATACCAATGCGCCAGGCTGTGATTTCTATATAAAAAAAATAAATAAATAAATAAAAAACACCAATCAGTCTAACCTCAAAAATCCTGCAAACGCCTTTACCCAGTCACCCATGACTTTGTCTCAGAGCGCAGATGCGTCGCTCGTGTAAATGCTTCAACCATGTAACTCCGTAATGCCGTGGATCAGTAGCTCTTGAAGAAAGTATTCTGCGCCATATCGCCTATGCCCAACTTGTGCGCCGTCAAAATGTTTTAAAGAAAGCACCGCAGGTATTTGGGATGCTTCACTGCGTTGAGATCACCATCTGCGGGACCTGTGAATCCGATCGGCCTCTCACTGAGTTCGCCGTGGAGTGAGGCTGCGATTGTCTGTTCCTCTTCTTATCGCGCCGTCGCATTCGAGGCACACTGTGAATGGTATTGCGGCAACGACTTGCAGCATCAGCGGATCTTCGATACCCAAGCTCGTAACGCTTCTTGATCCCATCGGGAGTGCCAGTCGTCCTTCGCGGTACAAGTGGTTGAAGGCAAGAGAAATCAGGCTCATCCTCACAATATCCTTCATCTACCTCGAAGCCGCCAGTTGTAGTAGACCTGTACACTGACCTTGAGGAATCCCCCGAAGCTTCGGCAAGAGCGGTCGGGTCAACAGCGATGGGCAGAAATGAATTGAGAGGTCCACTTAGAGCACAGGCTCGATCATCTTGGGCTTTTGTCGAAGAAAGGCTATGAGATTTCGCAGCTTTCACTTCATGGTAGGGATCAATTTCCATAGAGTTCAAACCCCGATAGCCGATCATGGACTGAACATTGACACAATCATCGTCCGGTAATGAAATAGGTGAGAGGCCGGTTTCTGGAAGTCGTGTAGTCGAGCGAGAAGAATCACAACGGAAATGTTCCAAAGTAGAGCTGCCAAGTCGAGAAGCAAGGACGTCAATTGATTGAGGTTGAAGAGGCTGAATGCATTTGAATTCGGAAGCTGAAGATGATATCGAGGACGAGGCCGGTGGTGAGTTTGGTGGTGATAATGGTTGTCGGGCAGATGATGCGCTTTTGAGGGACATTATTGTAGTTGTGCTTGTGCGTGAAGCAGTGATTTTGATATCCTTCTTATGATGGAGTTGCGTTGCCTCTGGCGAGTCTCTCCACTGGTTTTCCGTGCGAGGCTCGCGCATCATTAGAGGCAGCTGGGGATGATGGCTTGCCCCATGGATCTAAATATTAGAGAAGGTGAACTGGTTAAAGTCTGAGATGAAAGATGAGAATTAAGTCGGAAATAGGTGATTGGAAGACCAGAGGGTACAAAAGCGGAAAGGGAGCAAGGAAGAGCAGGGCAGGCCAGGTAATATGAAGGTATCCTCATTGCGCTAGAAGAGCAGGCGGCGTTGACGCCGCTTCATTGCTGGGGTGGACCATGGAGCAGCCTACCTTATGGTGGTGGTAGCAGACTAAGGTTAGCCTTGGTACTACGTTAAGTAGGCTATCTACCTACCCAAGTTACTAACTCTGTAGAGGTCGTGTTTTACTAGATTTAGCTTAATGATCCGACAGGATGGTTGGGGTTTCTTATTAGAGTGCACAGCCTATTGCATAGTACTGAACGGACGACTGTATGTACGTATAGTATCACCGTCAGCGCAGCAAAGGTACATGTATTTCTTCGTTTCTGACAGTGCATGCGTGCATGTCTCTACCGAAGGCGTAGGTGTTGCGCCCGCCCAGTGACCGTCCTTCTGGAGCAATTAAGCCTCCTCCACTGCTCCAGGTTGTACCGACAGCCGGGTCTCTAAACCCGACAGCGTGTCCGAGGGTGGTCCCAGTTGCGGTGTAAGTGGAGCCCCGGTCTTTTATAGAAGTGCGATTGGCTTGCAGGAGACTTGGCAATATCTTGGCGTTCCCTTTGTTGGCGCGAGTTGCATGGATGCAAATGCACATCAGCCCATGTTCATGTCCTTTTTTCTCGAGGGTGAGCCTATCAGAAGTCTCTACACGCCTCAATTCAGTCGAGGTTCAAGTCTGGTCAACTCAAATCCCCTTGCAGTTGAACATAATCAGTCTGTCCGGCAATACCACCGTCCAGTCTGTCGGGAATAGTGGATATGATTCGTTTACACTTCACTTGTACTGCAGATCTTGCTCCTTCAACTGTAGCTGTACAGTTCGATCTCAATTTCACCCCTGAAACCGTACATGAAAAAGGGCTGACCGTCAGCTTGAGTATTGACCGCCCACTGGCGTCAGCGTCTGCACCACGACACGGGATTCGAGCTGAGGGGAGCCCTAAATGCCGCCTTGTTCGTCTCTGTAACTGTTTTCATACCACCCCGCGTCTCCCCCGTCGGCTTCACTTCACTGGAAAACGGGTTAATTTCTCGGCGCTATGTAACGATTCGACTACCTCGAAGCCTGGTGCCACCTACTCCTAAGGTCCTCCCGTGCTTCCTTGCTTTGGCTTGGTTTGGTGATTTTGACTATGAGGTAAGGGAGGCTCAAATCGGGTTTCAATCAGCCCATTCTAACAAGATACCATGTGATGATTTTGACAATTTTGAGTGCCGGTTGTGTTAACAAGGTCTTGGAATGCTTTTGCCGTGAGCATTCATCGATTTGACGCAGCATTTGCGGTACAGTACTTCATCTGACAGGAGTTACGTGATACATGATCCGGCACTGAAATGCACACATCCATGGCTCTATGTGCTCAGACCGCCGATAATTAATATTAGCTGCAATTGCTACGATACCCCAGCGCCTTACATACTCATGATCCAGCGTCAAACCAACAGAACAATCGTCCCCGTAGGGCAGACACAAACACTAATCAGTGTCCGATTTCACGTCCAATCGCATCTGATCATTTCCCTGGGTCTCCCCCCGCCAAGATCTTCAATCTTCCGCCTTTCCTTCGATAGATCACCCGCTTCCATCAAAGCCAAGACTACCTCTTAAGCCTTCATTGAACAATACCCATCTTTGTGGACAACTTCACTAATAAGATACCTGAAACAGGGCCATAATGCGCTATTTAGTGTCTTCTAGCCCATGTGCTTTCACGTCCCTGAACACGGAGAACCAGGGAGCAGCCTGGCTGTCTTTAGCACTGAACGCTAAACTCTTGTGAGCTGAACCTCCGAAGCCATAAATCCTCCCGGTGTCGAGTATTATTCAATGAGCCAGGAGGTACGCAGTAATCATACAGCAGCTATTCGTGAAGCTTTTTACCAGATTTCCAGCGTTCAAAATCAACCGGTGTTGTGGAGGCTTGGCTTCTAACAATGAGCTGTCCGATCTCGTCCGCGCTGTCATAACAAGGACGGCTGCTCATTATAGCCTACGATGGGGCAGTGACCATTTTTGACTGGAATCAAGCTTGGCAATCAACTACTGACGCAAAGCAGTATCGAGTGCTTTGCTGGCTGCGATTCCAAGGAGCTGACTCCCTGTTCGCACACACCGCGATTCTGAAGATGCCGATGCCGATGTCGATCGGCTGAATGTGTGTTGATCAATTTATACCCGCAGCCGGAACATTATACTTTCCCTGCACCACAACTCAAAAAAAGGGTCGGACTAGATGCTCAACAAGCACGTGCTTATCGGTTAAAATGGAGTCTTGCGAGGTGCGGTATTGACTGTCTATGCAAGTCAGCATTTCGAAACGAACGAGTTGGTTCTAGGGCGCATCGCTGGGACCAGAACCTATCTCTGCCCTTTGCGAACCAATACTGATGCCATTAGGGGTTCGAAGAGTATCCAAAGACATGGTCCTAGAGCTCTACTACATCAATGACCAACGCACTCATAAGCCTCCTCTCCGACCCACAGCGCTGGTAATGCTGCCGTTATTACCAAGAACAGGGACAAGCAGACTGTACCCAAAACTCCGGGCTGTGGGATGTCAGTGTTTCCATAAGTTCTACCTAGAAACTCTCAAGGGCATAGACAATGTTCAAATGGGCCCGCAAATGGTTAGACTATGGTATCGCCCTTGTTCCCAGACCGGGTCGTAGGTCTGGGCCTCTCCAAACTCAGGATCAGCAGTGAGCGGCCGCCGTGACCTGTACAGGTGTCATTGCAATGTTCCTGGCATAAAGGACTGGTTCCACGTGCTGCCATCGCGGTTACTAGTGTACAGTTTCGGACATATACACAGAATTGACAAACTGACTTTCTGATATTGCTTATTAGTGCCAAACACCTAAATGCAATGGTCACTTTATATTGTCACAGAAAAATGGCCTACCAGTAATAGGAAATGATGAACAGCCCATCTCAAAAAAGAAATCAATTCGCTTCGGCTATAATCATACAGACGGACTTTACGATACCAGATCATGTCTCACCTTCAATTGAACTTTCAAGCTCCGTTTACGACTAAAATGACCCGCGGGACAGGGGTAGCGGGAACATCCAAGGCGTAAGATCACGGACAATGGAAGTAAAGTTATCAACCACTTGAGCTAATCTGGAAGAAACTCATCTACGATCTGCTATCCACTTTAGCCCGATGATCTCGGGAAGTTCTGTGCCACAAATGCTTATTACTGAAGCATGAATCTCACCGCCAAGCTACTCTGCAAAGAGCCGTGTCTAAGGATGTAGCGCATGGGAATGGAAAACTTGGCTTACAAGAACGGGTGCAAATACGCCTTACATATGTTTCAATGGCAACGAGCAGGCAAGTGTAAGTTTCTGGTTTTCTGCAGAAATTGAAAGTATCAGAACCCTGTCAAAATGGAAACTAATTCTGTGAAATGCACCTCTGGTCTGCTATCTAAGAATGCGCCCCTTCGGAATTAGCATCTCGATCGTACCATGATGGCTGAACAATTGTGCTTCTCGACCCAAGGAAGGAAACCCAATTTTTAGATGGGCCAGACTGGTAACGGTAGTTTTTTTTTTTTTTTTTTTGCTTCTCCTTTCCTTTGCCCAGCTATCAGTCATGCAGGAGGGGACCTCAGCTTAACAGGCTAGGGGAGTAAGAAAATAGAACAACCCAATGTTCATATATGACAAAAAGACTTGGTAAGCTTGTACTAAGCTTCGAAAACTGTTAGGGCTTGTTTATTTTGTCGTCCAGGGCCGAGGTCCAAAATCTTGCTCCTTGAGGACTGGGCAGTTACCCAGGCCTTTAGGCCCAGACGCACTGAATCGAGATAGGTCACATCGCTGAGGGACCGTTGTCAGCTATCCTAATGACATGTCATTTTGGGCGTCTCCTTTGGGAAAATTAATCGCTGGATTAGAAATGCGTCGGAGCTTGTGTTCCTCCATGACGTTGAAGTCAAGACTCATTTCCCACAGTAGACCGCGATACATCATGGGCGAAATGCATATTACTATTCGGCGAACTGTTGAAGGACTCTCTGTCAAGAGACGCGCCGTTGCAGATGTGAGCCTCCTAAACCATTATGCGAGATGACTGCTGATCTTTCGACGTCACGGAAAAGCATGCCTCTCGCCTCGACGGAGATTGCATGGCTTTTACGCCATGATGCTGATCTCCTTTCACTGTCCCTGCATGAGGCTGAAAGCTGCTTGTTTGACGGGTTGTAGCACGACCTGATAATCGTTTGGTGTGGGTTTTCTAGTTTAACCTTCTGCTCATAACGATCTCACCCAAGCCTTGGCGGGATTTATCATCTTCAGCAGACACAGCCCAACATAAGAGACCACAGCAAGCCAGTTCGGCGAACTCGAATGTCCAGCTGCGATGTCGAAACCAGTAGCCAGAATTGCTAAACCTCTGAGCATGTGGCGTCTGGCCTTCGGCTATCAAACCTGTTAGTTGGGATAACAAAGGATAAAGTCTCCCCGACACACCTCGGTCGTAACTGTGCTTCCAATAGTCGAACTTTAAATCACATTCACGACGCCTCGATTCTCCTTTGGGTATTTCGTAAGTTTGCAAGCGGCTGTATTGGACCAGCCTCGCCTTACTAAGGTATGTCAATACCAACGGCGACGAAGTTGAGCGGCGCGAGAAGTCAACAGTAAAGCTGGTCTGTTTGAAGCATGGACCATGCTGTTCAAACGTCTTGAGAATCCCTGCTACACTACAAGGCTAGGTAAATACAAAGGTCACTTGAATTACCCCAGATTCTGTGATGGCCAAAAGACTGCTGGCGCATCGTCAGCCACTACAGAAGAGCATATACTCCTGGATGGAGCGGAACGGAACGCAGCGTCCATCCAATTTGTAGTGATTACTAGATTGTGGCGCCTGAAGTGTCATCATGGGATCCATGGCTGTGGCTCGGCCATGATTGAAGGACATGAAGATAATGTCCTATATTCTCTACAGCATGCTAAACGATTACTCCCACGACAAGCATAGATACATTCGCTACCAACTCATAAAGATGCCGCTACCAGATTTTGTGATTCCTGGGCCATGGAGTCATGAATCGTCACAAAGCATGTAGCATAGCAGTGTCATTCGGCGAGTTAACGTTCCCCGTTCCCCAACGCCGATCTGAGATCATGTCGATGGCATACCTTGATACTTTGTGGAGATCTGATAGGGCCGTTCAATACCCTACCTATTAAACTTTAGGTTCGATATGACTTCATCAATTTGCAGCCTCAACAAGATCGTTTACCAAGCTGAAGCTGCTGATCCCCATGGGTAGTTCTCTCATAAGTGGCTTGCCATTCTGCATGCCAGGCATGCCTGAACTCGTGGGGTCTCATGACCGACATCTCATTTCTTCGAAGATGAAACTTGAATCATTGACAAACTGAATCTCGGGCCCGAGCAACGGGGGGAAACACTCATCTTGCATTAGAGGCGCAATTACGCATGTCAGATGAACTGTGCCCGAGAGTTGGGAACGGGGGCGTGTAAAAAGCAGGCTTGACGTCTGGAAATACCTGTTATCACACTTTACGATGTACTGTACAAGAGCTGAAACCGCCATGTCCTTGGCAAAGGGAATAAACACATACCCCAGAAAAAACCAAGAAATGGTGATGGCGATGGAATGAGGGTACCTTGGGTTACGAGCCTCTGTTTGTGGGTGAACAAATGAAAGCGAAGGATAAGATACACATACCTCAGTATGTAAAGAGACTTTGCCCCTAATTATGAAGAGAGGTAAAGAATGAGAACAGTTATAGATCAGGATTTGCTCATCGTAAACTCGTCTAAAGCTGGTCCAAGGATTCTATAGGTAAGGTAGGCGCCTAAAATCGAGGCTTTGCTTTCTTTTGGTCCTTAACTATGCCAACCCCTACTAGCAGACATCTGGAGCAAGAAATTCATCATGATTTACCACGTGACAAGGTGGAATAATGGCAAACATCGAAATCTGAAGGTTTCCCAAGTTTCTCTTCCTCGATTCACAGCATCTGATCCAGGGCTTCCGAATGGATTAGAAAGTTGTGGGCTAATTTGTCCCTCAAACCAATGGGCTCATGAAGACAACAGCTAAGCGCTGACGATATGCCCCGCGTAGGCGCTTACAGTTCTTAAACTGGCCACAGTACTTAGTGAGCAGGGGCCTATGACTTGATGGCATTCAATGATTGGGCACGAATTCGAAGGAAGCATTCAGTACTCTGCAGCTTGCGCTGTATTTGTCTGAGGGGGTCGGGAGCTTGGCCGTTCGTGACGCGGCCGTTTTTCGCTTGATGTTGAGACAAGCAAATGCCAAAATAATAATGGAAGGCATATGACAAGAAATACGTAGATATCAGGCTTTGTCTGAAATTTCTCCGATTCTTTCATTCGGGGATCTCTAATTTCAAACTTCAAAATTCATGTATCGCGGCGGATGAAACCCGATGTCGATGCGGGGCTATCCTGGCTTGGCACATGTTACAGGCGGCTAAAGGAAGCATATTAGAGCTATCATAGGAGGGCTCCTGAGGACGAATTTTTTTCTCCTTTTACTCTTCATCTTCTCCTGTATCTCAGGAAGCTCTTCTATTGTGTGAAGTCCTGTGTTGCTGTTGTTTCAAATCATGGCGAGTCAACAGCATTACTATCCTCGTAGGTCCACATCCACTTCCGCATCATGACAATGAAGCTGATCATGACACCTCAATAGCTCCACCAGGTGCAACACAAGGCTCCCCAGGTTCGCAAAGCTCTTCCCAAAGACCGTTCGATGCAGCTAATCGCACAATGTCTGAGTAGCTCCTCAACAACAGCAACAGCATCACCAATATGCGCCGCCACCGACATCGCCTCCAGCCAACCGCACACAATTCTACCCTCCCCCGCCTCAGCCTCAATCTCAGCCTGGACAGGCCATAAACTATCCTTCTCCTCCTCAACATACACCATCTCCCAAGGTTCCTCACCAGCCGACGCCGATTCACTATCCACCCCCTCCTCAGCCTCAGCAGCAGACCCCATCTCCGCAAACTAAGCATCATTCCCATAGTTCCTCTCAGGGCTACTATCCTCCTCCTCCTACTTCGGCACCGGCATATCAGCAGCACTTTCAGCACAATCTGCCTCAGGCAACGCCTCCACCTCCGCAGACGCAGTATCATGTCCCAGGTCAACCGAGTAATTTGGCCATGAGGCCTGCGGCAACCCCTCCAGTAGCAACCCCCCCCGCATCGACTCCCCAGTCTACTCAGCAGAACTTTGACCCGCCTCCGCCGGTGTCCCCTCTAGATGAAAACACATACCCAGTCGAGAAGCCCAAGCAGGATCCGGCGCAGCAGCAGCCTGGAACTGCAGTTGCAATGACTGTCTCTGGGGCGCCTGAGGCCGGTCAATTTGTTGGCGCGATGGCCACTTCTGACGACGTTGGAACATTCAATGGTGGTAGCTACCGTATCAGTCATCGCGATACCAATACGATTCTCACCATCCAGCTCGCAATGGGTTGCCCCATGACCGGCAAGCCAGGAGCCATGATCGCCATGTCTCCCTCTGTTACTCTGAGAGGACAGATCAAGTTCAGCATGAAGAAAATGATCACCGGAAGTGATATGTCGAGCTCGACGTATATTGGCCCAGGAGAGATTCTTCTTGCACCCCACAGTCTTGGTGATGTGACTACCCTTCGCCTTACAGCCAAGGAGACCTGGTCTGTAGGACACGATGCATTCTTGGCTGCAACTCAGGGTGTTATCAAGGACCATAAGAGTCAAGGATTGGGAAAGGCTATGTTCAGTGGTGAGGGTCTCTGGATTTACAAAATCAGTGGTACAGGACTGTTATGGGTTTCAAGTTTCGGTGCTATCATTCAAAAGACAGTAAGTTTTTTTTTTTTTTTTTTTCATTTGTATTTTTTTCACTGTTCTTTCCAGGGGTTAACATATGAACTAGTTGGTCGAGGGTGAGAAGTATATCGTGGATAACGGGCACCTGATTGCTTGGAACTGCAAGTATGTCATGGAACGTGTTGCCTCTGGAGGTATCATCTCAGGCCTTGCTTCAGCCGAAGGTTTAGTCTGCAAGTTCACCGGTCCCGGAACGGTCTACATGCAGACTCGCAACTCGGTAAGTGATTCCTTTGTTTATCATTTTTGGGTCATTAACGATGTTCTAGAGGGCATTTGCTGCTTTCATGGGTGGACAACAATATCAGGGCTAGTTGTGTTGTTAAATCATGAAGAGCATACGTATGAAAGCGGGAGCTTATCATTTGTGTACCTTGTATTTCTTGTTCTTGGGTCATTGTGGAGTTTATTTCTACTGGGCTGCTTGTAGTCATTGGATACCTCTAATTGCTAACCTCTTTAATCTTGTGGGCTACTTACAAGTCTGTACCTACTGAGTTTTCCTGCATGTTCGAATTCCTACTATGGTGCGAAGCCTTTGTACCTTTGTGGAGTCTGATAGGTCTTCTGCTCCTTCTTGAAACAGCGACTTTGAGTCTGGAGGAAAGAGGGCATCTACCTGCCTAGGTAGGTAGGTTCAGTAGGTGTGCTTTCTACGTTGAAAGGAACAGATCAACACCTTCCACCGAAGTTCTTTCGAAAATCTTTACTGCTCTGATGGCGCTTTCCATATTCTTAGCAGATTACTGCCGTCACAAGTCATTTCAGTTCCTCTCACGCCGTTGCTATTCTCCATCCTCCACCATCACATCTTGGTCTTCATTTGCAAGAGAGCCAATTCCTCCTTTTTGGACTATCTATCCCGCAATACGCAGCATTAAGACATCCTGTCCATGGCAAAAACGCCTGGCCAAAAGCGAATTCACTTGTCAGCGATCACCTCTGAAGCTTATCAAGGCCTCCGTCCTAACTCAAGCTTAGCATCTTTGCTTCGAAGAGACTGACTACCCAGTGTCCTGGTTTGCAACTCTTGATTACATTTCTCGTGCCTTCTTCATCGTATGTTGTCCTTTGAGTTAACACCTAGGTCGTTCTTGAATTTTGACATATTGATTACCTGTGAACTAAAATCAAGACTGATATCTGATACAGGCATCATTACTATTTCTGCTGGGGATGCAACCTCTAAATCGAACTTCCCACGTCGGTCTGAAGTCACAAAAGAAGCACACTGTGGGAAACCGCACTAACTGGCTGTGAACTTGAATTTCGAGGTCCATACCACTCCAGCCATCAAGACGCCCAGAAAAGTCTGGAGCATACTACTCTAAACACATGTTTTGTGTTGGTATACAGGCATATGCCATCACTTGAATCGGAAACGCTGGATAGCTCATCTGGAGTTCAACCCGGGACGAGCAAAATTTTGTCAACATCCGGCTATCCTTTTTCGACATCGTGAGGCACTCAAGATTCATATTTGGTCATGTCTTCCGAAAAGAGGATTCGAAGCCACATGGCACGCTCCATCGTTTCAAGCGACCCAACGACTGATGATTCTCTGAGTGATGTGTGTGCAGCACCATCTATTTCGTGTAGAGAATGCTCGGAAGAAAGTTTTACAGGTTCAAAGTTTGCTGAAGCAATGAACAACCCAGACTGGCGTCGTCGACGCGCTGGATGCAGCTCTTGTGAGTTTACTGCCACGGGAAGCGGCATGAATCACGCTCGCCCCAGCAGTAGCGAGATTTCCCATAAAGTCTCCGAAAAAAGGGCCATTTCTTACATGAATAATGGTAACATATCTGCATGGGCCTTCATTGACGGTGCCAATCAATCTCAACTTAGCCTTTGCAGCTCAGAGCCTGACATCAAGGACTCGAATGTGTCTTCTACTAACGAAGAGCACGGAAGCTTGAGCCAGGATAACATAGAGCCAACCGAAAGCAAAAGTATCGGCAATGCCATGGGTGGGCTCTGCATCGTGCGGTTCGACGTCGACCTGGTCGGTGGTCAATACAAAGGTCGCCAGCTCCGTGTTTTTGAAGTCTCACCCATTCCCCTCCATGCTGGTAACACACAGGATCATGGGACAGCCATCGCGAGTATTGATAGGGAGGCTCCTATTGCTTACATCCAACGTGTGGTTGGAAAACGGCCCAGAACTGAGCAAGGAACAGAAAATCATCTAGACGAAAGTGGCCCAACTCCTCGCCATGCTTCCCTCACAAAGTTCAGCAACGGGAGTAGCCTCTATGACGAAAAGGTCGGGAGGGCCAGAGAAGCTTTGCTGAAGGACCCATCTGTCACCAAAATTGGTAGCGGACATGTGAATTCTCAATCGAAGATAATGAGTAGGCTGCCTTTACCAATGGAGCAATCCCGAGAGAGCGAGGAAGTCGAACGCAGAAAAGCAGCTTTCAGGAAGATTCTACATAAGCTCCAACAAGGATCAAAACTGCAGACTGAAAGCACCAAAAGAAATGCGTTCAGCGCATCTTCGCGTCTCCGTGGTTATCCCTGGGGGCCGAGATCAAGCCGGCACTCCAGCTCATTTGCGCAACAACACAGCTCCGATTCCGGTATTGGCTCTCTCTATAGCGACCCCCCAACAAGGAGAGACGCTTCTAGTGACTCTGGGATCCGTATTGATTCAGATGTCCTCACATACGGTTTGAACCCTAGAGCAAGAGAATTCCTCTCGTTCAAAAAGGGTTTCTCAGCTGAATCACAAAGTCAGGAAATTATCAATTTTTCAGACGAAGATGTTCTGAAGACTATTTTATCAGATCATATAAACTTCAAAGACGAAAGAAACTTCGAAAAGCCCGTAGAAACCGAATCCCGAAACCTGGACATTCCTATGCCCGTTCTGCAGTCTGACACTAATGTCAACAGTACAGGGAACACTTCGAATCCAGAGTTCAGTACGGCCGACACCACCAAACAGGATGTAGGGGAGTTTAACTACTCTTCGAAGGTATCGCCTACCAAATTCGGGGTTCCATTAGGTGCTTGTGGCACTTCAGTGCGGAACATTCTCCCCCCTGGGGTGCTACCTGGTCTTGGACTCGGCGGAATCCTGCCAACGCCTGCCACGTTCGGCAGTCCTCCCAACCCATCAATGATCGAGCCTCTTATGCAACAGTATTCTTTTGCAACAGGTCCCTTCATGGGTAATTATGCGTTGCCCCAGATGCTCTTTAATCCAACCCTGAGAAGTGGTTGTTTCCCAGCTCGCCCGCAACCTATTCCTAAACCGACAAACCCTGACCCAATTCAACAGCAGCAATATGAAGAATATATTGAATGGCGTAAAGCTAATGAGCCTGGATATGCACTTGCATGCAAAAGTCGGCAACAACGCCGTGCCCAACGTGGTTCGACGACGCAAGCTCCACCATTGCTTCATTCTTCGAACGACGGAGCTCGAACGGTGCAATAACTGGGTTGGTTGGTCATCTCATGAGAGAAGTTTTAGAAAACAATGTTCCTGGCCTTTGACTTCACCTTGATGCAAAACAAATACGATCAACTCGCGAGTCCTGTCATCTCCATCCGTGCAACCTATCAGCTGAGGGTCCATTGATAACAGAGGTGTTCCTGTTACTTGAAACCTGAGTTAAGTTTAATGGGTAAGTACATGTTACAAGGTTTCATGCTGTCTTTTCACACCAGTGGTTTTGCGTTGAGCCGATGGGATGGGCAATCAAGTGGATACTTATTACACGAATAAGAGAATTCTCTTGTTTATAATATTGTATTCATAATCATGGTAAGAGATCAATGGTTTGGGCTGTTGTCATTACCCGATGATGAGAAATTCATCTGTGTTATAAAAGTTCGAAGAGACGGCGGTACATGGCAAGAACAGCTAGATGCCTGCTTGATATGGTTATAGAAGAGTGAGAAAGGATCGAGAAATAGATACTTTAGACAAATCCGTCAGTAATGCGCTTTGATTAAGTTGTAGTAGCATCAAATTGGGGCATGTGCAGACATGAAATGCGTATGCAACCATTGTATATCCGCCATCTCTGTCATACAAACTATTGACAGTGGCTTTGGCCGGTATTGACCATGAAATGGGTATGTGCAACTTTTGACCCATTGCAAAGATTTGGGTTCAAAAGGAGTACTTTCTGCAAGTAAAAAGGGGTTTGGCGTTTGCATGACTACCTATGCTGTGATAGGAGGTTGATGTGTCAGGTAGAAATCAGACCTCCTTCCAATCCGTAGGTAATTCATGCCAACATCATGACATTGAGATACTCAAGAAAAAGATTCAGGGAGACCGGGACGATAATTGCGGTAGTTTGTCCCCATGGCTACAATCACATCATTCTGAAGCCAAGATTCTGTTACAATAGCATCCTTTCAGCTCCATGCCTCAGACATTTAACCTTGGCTACAGGCTAGCCCTAACCTTGAAGGATATGAGGTTGTGAAATAGTGAGTCGATCAACCAAGAGACAACGGTTCACAAGTCTGGCAGTATTGCGAGTGCATATCGATGCTTTCATTCACAAATGAAGTGGTTAACATTACAGCAATGAAATTTACAGATTGCTACCAACCCATGCATCCATCCGCTCACTGAATTCGTCGCCTGTGCAGAACATCACCTAAGTACAATTCATCATTTAATCCATCGTGCGGGGTTGAGGGCCCGTATGTGATGGTGGTATGATAGTTGAAGAGCCAGGAAGGGAAACCATTAAAAGACGCCCACCTTTTTTGCAATTAGTCGCCCTATGATCCCAATTGACCCAAATGTGCAGAGCTGTAGATTGGGAAATACAAAAGAAAGAAATAAAGAACAAGGGAATGAATGGACAACACGAAGCCCCTTGCTCGAGCTTTAGCATTCCTCACCTTCTGCGTCCTCATCCAAGCCTTCATCGTGGACGCTGGTTAGCCTTGATAGCTCAATTTTAGCCGCCTTCAACGGTTGGCATGTCTCCCATCCTTCACTACTGGGCACAATAACACGGACGCTGGGTTGCGAGGCCCATTCCGTGAGAGCTTCGTCGTTGGAGCCTCCGAAGATGACTTGCGGTTCTTCGTTACTAGCAGCACGTTCAAGGTGAACAGCGACATGTTCCATTCGGTCATCCCAAGTCTTATGGCCGTTGCTAAAGACGGTTGTGCAGTCTTTAGCTGGGCAACGCATATAGTCTGGCAATCTGCACCGCTGTCGAAATGCTTCCTCTTGTAACTTTTTCTCCTGGACTAACCAATCGTGTGGGAAGCTCTTGTCTTTCTTGTCAGCCTTGGCAACCTCTTCAGGTGCGTGCATACGGCGAATGTGTTGTGTGTAGAGATCTTTTCTTTTAAAAACCCTACAGTGAGTAGGAGTGCCCAAAACACCTTTTGATGGGGTTGAAGGATATCCACAAGCACCAGTTGTACAGAGCCAGTAGTGTAAATTTACATGCTGAGCCGAAACATGTCTTTTCCATTCATTTTTGTTTGCAAAGACCTTGTTACATCCTGCAAAATGGAACACGCAGATGAAAGGGCGAGTATGCATGACATTGATATGTTTCTGGACTGATGCATCATCGTTGAATACTTTCTGACAATATATGCATTGTTTGCTTCCACAGTTGGATGAGAGTAGTTTTCGTGACGAAGTACCCTGAAAAACAGGCCGTGATTTAGTAACCTTTCCTCTGCTGGGGTTGGCAGTAGAACTCAGTCGTCTGGTGCGGGTACTTCGACTGCCACCTTTGACATTTCGACGTGGCTTGGAACTGGACTTGGGTCTATAATCGTCATCGCCGTTGTCGTTGTCGATAGTGTCAGCTTCGTCTTCGACCATCGCGTCCACATCCATGTTGTCAGGGTCAGGGTACGACGCCTTATTACTTGATTGGGAATACAATTCTGAAGGCGGAGTGTTAGAAGTTGATATAGGGCTCGAGCCGTCGCCCTGATAGAAAGAATCCGGGGTAGTACTGTCAAAATCCGCACTCATGTCGAGAGTGAAAACGCCCAGCTCTTCTTCCCCTTTGACCACAGGGAAGTCTTGACTGGGTTCAATTACAGCCGGGTTCACACATCCTTGGGGTGTATTTGATAAACCGTACAGGGAGATACTCGGTGAAAGAGAGCCCGAATAAGCGGTGTTCGGGGACAAGACTGCATCATCAGACGGCGTAGAAGGACCTTGAGTGCTATCTATATGGACATCGTTATCAGTCCAATGGGGACTTTGAGGTCCACTGGCCGCCGACGATTGCTGATAGGACACTGGAGAGCCCTGGCGGAGTTGTGAACTATGACGGAGGGGAGAACCCATCTCATGATAGATTCCTGTATATTGACTGTTTGGGAGAGCAATGTTTGACGGTGCGGTAAAGTAATTGCTCTGGGGCTCCTGCAAATATCTCTGCATGCTGTTGGTGCCATTATAGGTACCTTGCTTGCTGGAATATGGTGTTGTATGTTGAAGGAGGGGGTCAATTCGACCACTGAAGTCTTGATGATTGATGAAGTCAGGGCTGGGGTATGAGAAGTAGCGCGTATTGGACGAATATCCTCCTACGCCGGTCTTCTCATGGAATGATTGGAAAGTCATGGTGCCAGTTGCTGCTTCTGTTTCGAGGGATACTATAAATCAGACTTCTGGTAAATGAAAATCGATATGGTCGACTTTGCAAAGCGAAGAGAATCTGGGGAGGGAATTGTTTCCTGATTTGTTCAATGCTTCAACGCTCAGGATTAAAGTTAAAAGCCATTAGTTTAGAATTGGTGAACGGCCAGATGTATCATGAATGGAATATGTGTATGCCGGTAACGCAAGGCGTTAGACGTATAAGTCATGTAGCGCAAGATCAGGAAAGCGAGTCAAGTAAGGAGACTAGTGCGTATAATATAAAAAAAAAAAAAAAAAAACAATTCAAGTCTATAAAATATCGAGCAGGAATGGGGTACTTGATTGCTGACCAGGATGGAGAGGAATCGCCATGGTGGAGGGCGAGGGCACGCATCTTAAAGATTATAAAGGGCTCTGAGACTTGTATGGCCAGAAGGTCTCGCCAGCCTATCTGGAGTCCTCCAGAGACGCGGGCATTGGACACTCCCTGAGTTGATCGAGCAGAGCCTCAAGTACGTACCTTAGCCTGAAGAGGCATCAGTAGGTGTGGAGCGTCGCGCTGATCCCATCAATTACTCTTCAGGACGACCTGCAGCAACATGGGACTCCAGACCTGGTCCTGGCGGCCTGGCCCTGTCCACCCTGTAATGAGATGGTGTGTAAACCGGGATGGAGCCGTGAAGCTGAACAGGAGGCACAATGCCAATTCCAGTCTTCTCGCCAATGTGGAGGATCGATGACTTGTAGTTTCGTAGCTGCTTGGTGAGATAGAGGTTATCTCATGGAGCCCGCTCTCGAGTCGGCATGCATTGGAATATGAATAACCAACCATGAGAGATCTCCGCATTCACAACATGTCCACGCCGTTGAGTTAAGCCATATTGACCTTATCTCCAGTCATTGGCAGCCCTGGGCATGGCCACGAAGTTAGTCCAAGGCACACGGGGTAATGTTTAACGCCACCTCAACAGGACGGTAAGGCCCGCTCAGCCGCCCTGTCACTATCGTACCAATGCGGATATGCGCCATTGCGATTTATTTCGGGCATTGCTTGCAGCCATGATGGCATTGGCGATGCCATGCCATGCGTCTGCGTTGCTGGTGTTGAATTTTGATAAGCGGCAGTACACGTAGAAAGTTGGAACCATGTCTATGTAGTGCAGGGGCTAGCAAGCACAGCATGTTGCCCCGGAAGCTGATAACTAGCCTCGGACATTTCGACGCAAGACGTACGTCTCTTGTTTGTGACAATTGTCTCGAGTTAAGGTCATCTGCACCAGTGTGGATGAAACGTTGAGTCACAGATAGCCTGTAGCGTGTTAAATCCTGTAAAATCCGGGTTAGTAACTTAGGATCGCGATTAGCGGCGGCTAATATCTTCGAATAATGACCCTTGAAGCGCAACTTAATGATTCCGTCTTGTGACATGTACGTAGTACGTCGGCCTAGTTTTGCAAAGTATGGAGCTAATGACAGTTTAAGAACTCGATGAGAAAGTGCAACATACTTTGAATCGCAGCATTGATGAAGGCTTATCCGAGGCCAGGGATGGAGATCAGCTATGGCATGGTGAGAATAAGATGGTGGTGATGGGTTGACAAGCAACTTTGTCCATCCACCAGCGCGAGCTAGAGCGGGAGGATCGACAGCAGGCGTTAAAGAGCAAGGAAAGAAAGCCCAGTGAGAGTACGTCGCTCCAGCACTTAGCCTTTATGGGTTAGGTCGACATATACACTAATGAGCACCTTAAAAAGGCAGCCATCGCCTAAACCTTGACCAATAACAAGCGGTAAAAGAGAGACTAGTGAATTGCTAGAGCCAACAGACTTACAAGCATTGCCTCGCCCGAGCTGGGTTATCGCTGTCATTGTTTGGTGAGGTTCCACCCATGCCGTCCCGTCTTACAGTGTACAATAACACACACACAGAACCTTACTGGACATACGTGCAGTATAAGATCTGAACGCAAAAGTTAAGTCTGTTCTATCGTACGGGTTTGACTTTCAGCCATCAAATCCAATTGGTAGGAAGGCCCTTGCTAGAATTGATGTTCAATGACAACCAGTAAATGATAACCAAGAGTCCAATAATAGGATCTTGACGATGGCTGTATGTACACGACAATTCTTCAGCATCTAGTTGCAGTCCATGTTGCAATGGACAAAGGAACATTTCCATCATGTGACGAAACCAATCGTTGTTGCAGTATTACCAGAACTAGAGAGAATAAAGCAAGATAAATAATGGAACCATCCCCTGTTCTAGGTCATGATCCTCACCTGAATCCATGCAATCGGTTCATCCAGTCAGAAAAAAACACCAAGATCGCAGATGCTACGTCTTCACACGCACATGACTCAAAATAGATAAATTCGACGTCCGGCTGAAATTGTGTACCTGGTATCCAGTGGCCATTCCTGGTTACGGGACAGCTCTTGATGCACATTGGGGGCTGTTAATGATCCAGCCATGTAACATGACCTCACACATTAATCTAGATAGCCATGATTATGTGTGAGTATTTAGCTGTGGCTACAGACTCAGCCCTGCTGTCGTATTCCGATAATTCATTATTGACATCTGTCATGACGAGCGAGATACAGACACTCGACCTTCTCCCCGAACCAATCGTGAGTTGCCGTGATGTCTTCCTCCCAACTTCAGCTCTCAAACCTTTTTAGCCCCTAGTTCTCAGACAGCCTGCACACCACCACTCCGATTTGGAGAAGATGCAACCTCTAGAGGCTAGAGGTCAAGCGAACAGTTAACCGCCGTTTTGATATGAATTCATTTACTACCACAGTGTAGCAGCTCTATAAGTCTATCTCGAATGTAAGGGGGAATGGAACTCTGGGTCGCTCATGTTGTCCATTCTACGGCTATGGTCAAGGCTTTCTCTATCATGATGATCTTCTTCATGGGTGGTGCAAAATTCTTCAGCCCCTCGATGATAGCCTTTAAGGTGCATGTCTTGGCTCACTCGACCTTAGTGAACATTTCTCATTCTTCCCCATGCATAATGCAGATCTTTGTCTTCCGCAGGTAACCCCTGCGAGATAGCCTATTTACTGTACGTTTTCCAACTCCCAGACTAGAACTCACCCAGCCCCATACCCCTGCTGAGGAACCATGGACCATACTAGTGGTCCCTTGTGTAACATGACAGATGATGTGAACTACCCTACGCGGCTGCTGGGGAAATGAGCAACAGCCAGAAACTCGCAGTGGTAGCTTGACTGACCACTCACATGCCGAAGTAAAACCATGGTTCCTTTCTTCATTGCTGAACTGAAACCAGCCGTGGTATACGCAGGATAGATACCCGGTAGACAAGTTGTGAGTTGGACTCAGCTTCGGAGCATAACTTCCATATCAACCTCATGACTGGTCTTCACCACACCCCGGGAAGTTATCCGGAGTTCCTGTTAAAGTGGCTTTGAACTGAGACAATAGCCCGCGCCATGCCAGTCGATGGTCCAACTAAAGTGGAAATACGTCGTATGCACGCAGTGCACTATTCAGGTATGTGGGCGGCACTTGAAGTTGGCCGATGCCACTCCTTTCTTCACTTTCGGGGTCTGTAAGGGCTGTTTGGCGCCGTCCACGAAGATGTTGACTGGTGATTTGTGAAATATCAATAGAATCGTTGCCCGACAGTCTGTGGCCAACGATGTCGCCGCACGGCGCTACAATATTGGGACGGACGCATGAATTAAACATGAATATAGTTCTGGTTTACGCACACTCCAATCTCGTTGAAAGCTGAAGAAAGCAACGATAATGCCAAGTTCATTTCTATCATGAATACAAACGCTTCCCAGTCAATAAATGCGCCATCTGACTTTTGTAAATTCCAGATTTCAAACAAGCGACATAACGGGGGCATATCATCCGATTCGTTAAGGTATCCATACAAAATACATCCGCGATTATAGTATAAGATAGACGCAATTAACAAGATCTGCTAACTATCGCTGGTGGACGGAATTGTGTGCCAAGTGCAATTTTTGCACGAACGTTGGTTGCACTCACAACACAACGTGTTGTTGCTGAAACTGTTTTCAACTGCGCAGTTACACTATGTACGCATGTTAGCTTGTCTGTAATTGGCATACTGGCTCGAGGTTTACTCACGCATGTCCACATATACATCTCCTTCTTTCGGCCTCGACGATCCCCGCCATTGTTTTCTGTTGAAACAGGACTTTGGGGAGATATGGTATCAGAGGGGGATGATGCGGGTGAGGACCCAGACTCAACGACCCGGGGTTCCGAGACGCCAACCCCGAAGTCCTTCTCGTGTATCCACTCGCTGATATCTTTTTGAGGTACACGACGACCAGAGAAGTGGTCATCGATATGGTCACAACGTTTCGCCCATGTATTGTCTGTTTCTTTGATCTCGACAGTTTTCTGACAGAAACCGCACCAGAAGTGGGCGTCGCAGTGACGACCCTTTCGGCAATTATCAACTTTCTCTTCGAGCTTGATCGGATCTGCGACCTCATGCTCCTTCGAAAGGTGGTTCCGGAAGCTCTCACGGCGATAGCAAACCTTGCCACAACGTTCGGCAGAGTCAGACTTGGTGAAATCACAGATCCAGGTCTCAAGTTGGTAATGTTGAATACTTTCGTGTCTTTTCCAATCGTTTTTGCTTCCAAATGTCTTTTTACAGTCTGCAAAAGTGCAGCCGTATGGCTTTGAATGCCTCTTCTGGTGCTTCCTACATAGATTGTCAGCTGAGGCACTAAGCGCAGGGACCAATAATACTTACTTGAGCTCACACAACCGGGGGAATGCCTTGTCACAATTCTGGCATTTATGAGGGTGAGTTTGGCTCTTGTTGCCGACAACATCTAGTTTTAGAGTCTCGCCACCGATGCCTCCTAGGCGTTTTTTCAGATAGCTAGCTATCAGATCACTAGGTATCCTGTCAAGAACTTTGTCATATGCCGTTTCGGGGTTCGCTTCGGCAAGGTTTTCGGTTTCTTTCTCTTGCGAGGAAATTGCTCTGCGAGTTCGTTGGGCTTCATCAGCGTCAACCATCCTGACATCCGGCTGTTGAGCTTTCAAGTCTCCACTGATACTAGATGAGTCCGTATCTGATCTTCCGCCTTGTTGCACGCCATCCATCGCTTCTGGCGCAACATCATCTGATTGTCCAATTTCAGTGGCAGCAATAACGTCGCCAGGTGCATCATTCTCAGCAGAAGCAGACACTGACCAGTGGTTCGCTGTTAAGATACTACGTCCGTTAAGAATGTTAGGGTGTATAAAGTTCTCGTCGCCTTCTCGTACTGTTTCGAGGCCTGATATATCTCGATCAAAGGGCACTGAGGCTGAGCCTTGAGAGAGATTATTGGTACCAGATTGGGGTTGAGAGACACGGCGATCACCATAGGGTCCGCGGAAGGACAGAATTGCTGAGGAATGTATCAGGCCAGGTGAGTGTTCTTGGGCTTGGAGATATGCCATGGCGCTCCCTCCCACACCTTCAAGATCTTGTGATGGGACTGGACTGTGATTTGTTAGCTGGAAACGAGTACTGTGGTGAGCCACAACCTCAAAAGGAGTAGAAAAGGCATACCGATGCACATATTCTGATAGGTCGTCATTGGCTGAATATATCTTTGAGTGAATTCGCTGCAAATGTGAACGGAAATTATCTGCCCTGGGCCAGATTTTACTCTTTTTAGCGCAATTGCCAATGTTACACACAAAGGTGCGACCAGAAACAGTTCGGTCGCTGTGTACAGTTCTCTTGTGTCTGTCGAGATCGTTCTTGGAGGTGAAGCCTTTCTCACGCGAGCAACCTGTAACGTCACAGTGCCAGGGAAGGGAATGTTTCAGCTCGTGTTTCCTACACTTACTTAGTGAAACATTAACATGAGAAGTCCCGGAAAAGCTCACCTTAGCTCAGATCGTGTACGGCATCGTTTTTGGCAATCACCGCAGATCCAACGTCGTTCCCCACCCACTGGAGCTGTTGCAACGCTCGCAGGGGGTTGAGGACGGGCCCATTGGTCTTGGTATAAGTGAGCATTATTAGTGGCTGATTGACATTGCAGTTGAAGGGTTTCCAAGTTTCTGTTAACAAGCTGCGCATCCGGATTCTGGGGTTCCAAAGTTTGTACATCAGGATCTATATCTTCACCATACGCAGATGGGTTTCCAATGCTATGAGTCAAACGACTTCCGTAAGCGGAATCCTCTGGGTTGGTATCACATTCGGACAAAAGTGGTTTGCTCCGATAGTCTTGGTATGATGTCTGAAAGTTGGCAGATCCAATAAGTTGCGAACGAGTCTGGCCATCATTAGGCGCACCGAAGGCAAGGGGATTCCACGGATCATCTCCAGCCCAGTTTTGCCAAAATGGATTCGTTGCTTGAGGTTTTGGCTGGCCCAAGGCAGCCATGTTCGCGTTGTGCGATTGAGCCGCTTGGGGGGATATGTTGGCGCTGCCCCGACGGTCTTGCGGAGAGTTGAACGAATCCATTATGAGAACTGTATTGTGATATTGGTATTACTGTCCACCAAGGGCGATATATGTATACAATGTACAATATTGAATCGTACTGTCTATTCAGCAATACTGATAGTGCCGAGCCTAGGGAGGATCGAAAAAATAGGCAAAAGGCGACCCAGCGCTTCTAGAGATGCTAGAATCTCCTGTTAGCTTTTATATTGCAGCAGTGTATGTATCTGTTTAGGTCGAGGTGATGTATTGGAGGATTAGAAGGGAATTGAGCTTCAGGGGACAACAGGGTTCTCGACCAAGTAACAGCGACTATCCAGACAAGCCACAGGGACGAAGCACAGTAATCAGAAAAATGAGAAGAACCAAAAAGCATACATTGATCTAAGGCCAACAGCTTGGCCAGCGCAAACAAGCGCTGAGTCCAGAGTTCCAAGAGGGAATCCGAGGCGGGCGGACCACTCACTGGTGGACTGATACTAGCGTGAGGTCTGTGTCGAGACAAGTTTGAGTCTGAAAAAAAGGAGACTGCTCTAGGCTAAGAAGGCGCCCAGGTGCGCGAAGGAGTTGGAAGATTTGGATACTAGTGATGGTTCTGTTTTGTTTTGTTTTGAATTGTCGTGTTGTGCTTCGCGTCAGGATGTCACCACCAATGTAGTGAGCGGACTAGCCATAGACACTGCAGTATACGGATTGGTTTAGAAGAGTGTAGGAGGCAAAGGAGGATGCAGAGGCACGAACGAACTTGAGAGTGGCGGGAGGAGAGGAAATAGAGGAGAGAAGAGTTGCTACCTATGATAAAATGAAATGATAGATTGGAGGCATGGATTGTAGTTCGCAAAGGACAATTCCAGGTGAGATATGAGTTACTTTGTCTTCCCTGAACCGCCTCACTTTGAGGCTTTGCGATAAATTTGGGCCAATCAGCACTCTTCTTTCAACCCCCAAGATACTAGGCATCCAGCGAGGCAACCTGTGTTCGCCCACTGAGAACACTTGAGGGTAAAGGCGTTATTGCGAACCAACAATTAAGGATGCGGCTCAAATTGCGATATCATCCTGCGTCGCCTGACGACATAAGCTCCAATACATACGTCACCAGTATATAAGACGAAAGCCTCCATATAAGAGCATCACATGTTCTTTTCTGGAACTTTGCTCTAAATGCTATATTCACTCATCAAACATCGAGAACTTGGCTCTCACGGTCATTAGGACTAAATAAATGACCACTACTATTACCATCTCCTTATGGGCTTTATCAGTAAAGCCATTTAGGCCGAATCATAACTTACGACCTCTATACGACTAACGTATCCGGATTTGGCATTCGTCAAATTGTTCAACTGGTTTTAGTTTCGAGTAATTCCATTGCTTCCCAAATATATGTTACTCACAATCTTCCTATCCAAAACCTCAGTCGTTGCAATTGCGCACCAAAGAAGATCGCTTACCCATCAAAACTTTGGCAACAATTTCAAACCTTCATTGCTACTGATGCATCCTTGACACATAATCAGTCGATAATACAGTCCCCCACTCGACTCCCAAAGCGCTTGAATTCCTCGCGGTACCATCTGTACGCTGCTGCATGCCTCTCTATAAGCATCCCCATAATCTACAATGTTTTCTCTTATCTCTTCTCTCACCTGCCTCTCCCTGAACCAACTGGATTCGGTGACATGCATTCGCGTGATTACTTAGTAACCTTGGTAATATCTGCATCTTGCCGAAATCCCACTCAGACCCCCAAGGTCAAATGTGGCTGGACGAAAACAATCTGAAAAATCTATTTGTGATTAAAGTTAGACGTAAGTGGCGGTGTTAATATATCGGGAAATTAATCTATATCATGCTAGGTTCGTCAGCCATATCCAGAGTTGAAAATGATTTCAGCAAAACTATTGACAGGTGCGTACGATCATTTGATATGCTTAATTTTCAACTCATGCGTAGCCCCCACCAGTCTAATGAGGTGTGGCTTTGATGAATTCATTCATAATTTTGCTCGTGGCACTTCTCGGTCGATACGGCATCAGCTATCGCCAAGAAGCTCTTCAGCTCGATAGCAAATCTCTGCCAGTTGCCATGAGACACATCGTAACACGAGACTCGAATCCTTACTGGCCCTATAAGCTCGGATAGTTGCTTGCATCTCTGCAGCCGGCTTCTTTTAGTTATGTGAACACAAAGGCAATGCGTAGTTGAGCCCATCCTTAGTTAGGTAAGTCATACATAGTGTCGATTTCTTGAATATGCCAAAGTCAATTGGATGATAAAGGCTAAACCTTGCCTTGGTCCTAATTGTCCAACAGCCACACGATCCGGGATCCAGGAAAAGAGAAAACGACAAGAGAAAATACTTTAAGAAACTATCTATCAAGCCAGGGTCGACTCTCTCACTATAAAGCATACAGTCTTTGCCGCTAATCCAATGCTCATCACCATTTATTTCACTTATCGTCTAGGTACAGAATTGATTCCAACCATTGCTCCTACGTTTAACTTCATAACCCGAACTCCTTGCTGAGACCCAGGAAGCCCTTGTAAGTGAAGACTGCTTCACAACAAAACTTCTCTAACTAACACGATTATATTTGGATTAGTTAAGACAAAAGATATACTGCAAGAACAAAGATGTGTGACTGGGAAGAGTTTCTTTTTTCATGCAACCACTCGACCCTTCGCCTCAAGTCATACTGCCACTTTGCTCGCAACGATCCTAATCATCAATGTTTCGGTGTTAAAGTCCTTCGCAAATCATGGAGACAATGCGTTCCCTGTGAAAATTGTGCCGTAGCTTGGCGGGCAAGTGAGGTGCAGCCACAGCACAACTTCGATCATGGCCAATCTTTACACGGACGAAGCTCATAAAGCTTTTCAGTCACCTGTCAGTTTGGGGGGCGGTGGATGTTCCATCAGGTTGATGGCTAATGATTCCAATTTTTCTACCGCCTTTTGGATATGGGGGATTAATTATCTTATCCTATACTTTTATCGATCCTTTGTTATATATAAGTAGATTTCACCACCACGGTTGTTATGGATGTATTACATGTGTGGATGAAGCGGCATTGTCGGACCAAGCCAGCAACATGCATGAACCTCTTTTCGTCACATAGATCTCATATGTGACACAAGCTAACACTTAGGGTTGGTTGTCCAAGTTTCTATTTCCGAATTCAACGCTCGTGTGAAACTGAGCTGGCAGGTGCAGATGCCAACCCTGGTTTACTCCGATCAGAGACAGGCTACAAAACGGTCGCGAACAGCACCATAGACAAAACAGCAGAACAAAAAAGTGAATTCTGGATGAACTCGCTGCGGCCCCGTTTTGCGTAACAGTGTTTGTGCGAGAGCACAGTTGATATAATATGAACATGCTCTGCAATCTGCAGGGGGGTGGGCCGACAGCGGAGGCTCTACTACCCAAGGATCAACATCTTACCTCAATCCAGTATGCAAGAGAATGTTGTGAATCGTGTAAGAGAAGTCGAGAGTTTATGGAAACCAGTTCGAGATGCTCTCTTGAAATTGTTCCAGTACCACGCCAGCTATTTAGCAAGATACCGTTGTGTAAAGCGTTTGGGTTCCACAAGCTCACGATGGCGGAGAATAAGAAGTTCGAATGAGAGCTGAAAAAACATGAATCAAGAGGTTTGAATTGAGAATGGAGACTTCATAACTTGACTTGAGGACTCGGGGGGGCGCTCGGCTAGTCAGTCCATATTCGTAGCACCTTCAACGACACCAACGACGTTGTACCGCTTGGAGAAGAAAGTGACCCAGTCGTTCAGTACTCCCTTTTCCTTCTCATCCAAATCCTGCCATTCTGGCCGCGCATCCTCTGGCTTGGTCGACGTCTTGCCAAGAGCTCTTGAGGCATCCTTACCGGCAAAGACTATTTCAAATAGTTAGACATTCCGGGTGGCCGCAGATTATATTGCAATGCTTACCGTTGTATGAAGCTCCGGGAAGGTAGGCTTTGTTTCCAGTTACGTCGTAAACCTTGCCCTATGTTTGGGATGATCAGTTGTGTTCAGATGAGATCGATCGTCCAACCAGCTGCTTGTTATTTGAGAGCTCATACCTTGATGGCTACGTAGCACTTGTTCCCATCCGCGCCTTGATCAGTCAGCAATGTTCAACGAAGTTTCCGGGTACACAATCAAGTCAGAATCAACGACGTCTTGCTGAGCATTCTGAGGGACGGGCCGTACCGTTGGCCTTAGCAAGCTCTTCCTGAGAAATGATGTCGTCCTTTGGGGGGTCAAGATTCACGGGAACCTTGGGCTCAAACTTCCCAGCCATGATAGTGGTTATAGTTGTGAACGCGGTGTAGGATTGAGTGATAAGGGAGGAGTTTGAATGGTTTTAGGACCTTTGTTGAGATTCCGTCATATGCTTGAATCTCTCCCCTCCCCCGCCAAAGCCAGTGACGACCCTGAAAGTCCCTCGGCCAAGTCAACTTTAGCGGGTTCCGAAACTGACCTGCACTACTAAGTTAACCAGTTACCGTAAGAATCTCATTTGATTGAACACGCACAGGCCAGTCAGTATTCGTCAAGAAAATGGTCTGTGCGTAGCCATGACGAACTGACGCCCACTTGCATACAGCTTTTCAATATCTAGGCTCATCATTCTCGTCACGGCCACAACCACAAAAAGAAACCGTGCGACTCATCCACTGGCCTACCATGTCGGTCTCAGCAATTGCTTCGCTGAGGCCCCTACGTGGGAGATGTTGGCAGCATTCGACCTCCAGCCTCCTGTCCGTCCAATTCCAGTCGCGAACAGCTACAGTCAACTTCCGTGCCGTTATCGAGCTCCAACCAGGCCAGCATCGGTTTCAAACAACCAATCCGTCGAATAATCGTGATGGAGACCTTGAGGCTAGAAAGAGTCAGTTGCCCAAAAAGAGTCAACCGACACAGCCACAGATCACATTCCGCCAATTCGCCGGACGTGCTCTTGCTGCTGGCCTCCGTAGTCTTGTGGTTGCCATGAGTCCAACTGGTATCAAGACAGCGTTCAGACAAAGTCCAGGAGCTACCACACTTGGACTCTTTATGTGAGCCCCTCAGTACAGCTTCGGCCATGTTCTAAGCTAACCATACAAGCCTCGGCGTGGTATCTGTCATTGGCGCATATACCGTTTACCTCTACTTCAATTACTTCTACCACTACCAATTCACAAGATACCCGAAGCCCATCGCAAATTCCCTACGACGAGCTCTATACTATACCAATATCAGCCCCGATTCTGAACTAGCTCTCAAGTATTACAAGCGTGCCATGGATCAATGCGCCGAGCATGGCTTGGATCCTTACTCCGACGAAGTTCTTGGTATTCGCATTCAGACTTCACACTGGCTCCAGAAGATCGGAAATTACAGCGGATGTTTGCAGGTCCTTGAGGGTATCCTTGCCGATTGTAATAGATGGATTCGAGTTATGGAACAGTCCGTCAAGGATGGCAAAGTCAACGATGAAGGCAGGCTCGTGAAGCTCCAACCCGAAACTCCTGAGACCTCTTCCACACAGATTGCCAACAATGCCGCTTCTCCCACTGATCAAGGAGCGACTGGAGAAGATTTCGTGCCTGAAAGCCTCTGGCATAAGAGGCAACGTCTTCTCACTAAGACTGTTGGAATCGCCATTAAACTTGGGGAACTATACGCGGACGAACACGTTCTTGACCCTGACAACTCTCAGAAACACCTCATCTGGGCTGTTGAAACTGCTTTGAAAGAATTCCGGCGCCGCAAGGACGAAGGCATTAAGCCTGGAGAGGGTGATTGGCTAAGCCCGGAACAAATGGGTGGTGCTATGGAATCCCTGGGCCGTGACTATGAACGAAAAAATCAATTCCACCTCGCGATCCCTCTATTCTTCCAGGCTCTTCGTCTTTGCGAATCACCCTGCCACCGCCCTATTATCATGAACAACCTCGCCGCCAGCTTTGCCCAGCACCCTATCTTTGTTCCACCTACGAGCGAGCCCTCCGAGATGGTTAAGGAGCTACATGACCCTGCCATGCCCGCAACTCGAAAAGAGTGCCTAGAGGCTGCGCAGAACTGGGCCAAGAACGCTTATAAGCATGCAAAGGATGTCCCTGGCAACGAGCGTACAGATGAGTGCGACGAGGCGTGCGCTGTTGCTCTGTGTAACTGGGGAGATGTCGCAGCCATGTTGGGCAATAATGACTTGGCTCGGAAGAAATACAAGCAGTGTATCGAAATGGCGGGCAAACTTGGTTTTCCACATGCAGTGAAACAGGCTCAATCGGGACTTGCTAAGCTAACTTAAAGACTAGAAAGAAATATGAAGAGATCCTCTACCTTAAATGAAGCATATCAGATATCTCGAGGAACTCATGTACATCAATTGGGCTTGGCCATGTAACAATAGAATGATAGATGAAATCATAACTGTACCAATTATCACTGGAGCCGTTTGTCTCATAAGCCCCTCAGACAGTCTTAATAACATAGCTCGACATGTAGGCTCGTTTTAAACACATTTTCATGTACAAATCGCAACTTTCAAAGACAATACATGGTATCTGGCAGCTAATTCTAGACTCCAAGTCGCATTCCGTTCCTTAATCGATTCCTGAAGAGATATCCCAGACCTGAGCTCCTTGCAAATACAAATCCTTTAAACTCCAGTACGCCTGGCTACCGTGCCATTCGCTGTCTGTCTGAACCCAATCTTCAGTCCAAAGTTCTATGCCATCTTCTGCCTCTTTGCTTCCACTCCGCTTGCTGTAATCGGTGCTGTCCCTCCGTTTCCATTAGCAGGGAGGTCCGCCAGAGCAGTTCTACCATCCCCAGGAGGGGGCCGTTTCATCGCTGGTGGTCGATAACTGCCTCTGTTTGCAAGTGGACTGCCTGGAACAGACGGAGCACCAATCCTACGAGTCTGATCGAGCGATGGGTTTATAACGTTCCCGCGTGCGCTCTGGGAGCTGGGCATAGATGGTCGCACGGGAGTGAAGCTATTCGTGTTAGAGCGTGTAGCAGGTGCTGCTGTTGCCTGACTATTAGTCGGGGCAACGTGCTGGCCATTTTTTGCAACTGGCTTAGATGAAGTATGGTCGATACCCGGGGTCTTTCGAATGGACGGACTTTCTGCTTTTGGGTTGAACGCCTGCTGGCCCTGTGGTAAAGCGAGTCGAGTATTGTTTGAGCCTTCTAGGGTGGATTCGGGCAATTGGTTCACGGCTTTTGCAGAGAAGAAACCAACGGTTTCTGGTATGTTCTGAGGTGCATTTGTTGGCGGGCGCGGGTTCCCGATCTGGTTTGGAGTTGTGCGTCCCGAAGGTCCGCCTTGTGGACGGTTAGAAAGAGCACTTGCACCATTAGGAGGATTTGGACGCTGCTGTCCCTGTATCGGTGTTTGCGGTGCCTGATTCGGGGGTCCAGCAGAGTTCGACCTGCCAGTTTGTTGTTGAATTTGTTGGGCCGCAATTCTATTAGAGGGTTTCTCATTTGCAGTCTGGCCCAAGATGGATGTTGAAAGCATAATTTCGTCCGGGTGGCCATCTTCTGGAACACAGAAGTCTGCTTCGTCGAGTTCTACAGATATTCAGCCTCGATTTCCTCAAATCCATCTGAGGACAAGATACCTCCAAGATAATCATCAAATGACTCTCCAGCGGGGAGTGGTGGTGCGGGCTCAGTTTTGACCATAGGCGCAGCGGGCGCGGCTGAAGCCGCAGCAGCAGCGGGTTCTGTTCTTACAATATCACGCTTGATGAAGTCGGCATGTCGGTGAAGATTATCTTGGTCGAACTTCTTGACAGGTTCGGCTTTCATTTTCGTAACTTGTTTCACGTAATCTTTGTCGTAGATGCAGTTGCCCAAAACATTACCAAAGTTTCTTAAGGCTCGTTTCAATCCGTCAGTCGTTCCCTCCTTTTTAGCCTTTTCGAAAGCCATTGCCTTTCCCTTGGCGTTCTCGATGGATCCGTAACCAATATCCTCATGGTAGGTTCCATCTCGAAGTGTAATTCGTACGATGACTGATAGGCCGATGCTCACGCGCTGTGTTTGTGGGTTTTCGTCGGCAAAATCAACCTGAATGTTTTGAATGGAGGATGACCATCCATTAAATCCAAAAACTTCGTTCGCTAAGGTGATGCACTTCTCGGCGGTTAGGTAATGGACCTTTGTACCACCAGGACCTGCACGCGCAGAAATATATTCGGGGCCAAGTTGTTTATCTAGTTTCGCTGAGATAGTAGCAATGTCCTTGGCAGCCCACTCGGCGACTCGTGGACGCGGTTCCTCGAAAGGATTCGTTACCGCAGTATGCTGATCGCCTGGGCTGGGGAACCGTTAGTGGTAGCATTACACGCGACACAGCTAGGAACATACGCAGGCATGATGAAGATTCAACGCTGGTCGAATTTTATGCAAACATGAAGAACTGAACAAGTATCGTCAATGACGGTCCGTAGCAACGGAGAGAGGAAAAGGAAGTGTAAAGTTGGAGGTGAAACTTCGCCAGTACCTAGTGGCGGGTTTGATATTGATTAATGAGCAAGAGCGCGTCTAACGGTCAATCCAGGCAGTCGCGCCTCCGATTCGAGCGACGGGAGAGCACGTGACCAGGCTTTAGGCACGACCGTAATTGCAGGTACCTTACCTTATGTCATGTGAAGAATCTAGGGACTTATACGTCACAATAAAATGGGAAGAACAGTGCTCCTGGCTCCATCGATACTTCACGCAAGTTGTCTTAGCTTACAATTTTCGAGGGTTTATGATTATAACGTCCTACCTTAAGCTGTCGTAAAGCTACCTATTCAAGCGTTGAACTGAGGATCAAGTACCCAAGGAACACCACATACCTAGGTAAGTACAGTAGGACCTGCCTTAATCCTCAGTATACTACTACTGATCTTCAATTGTGAGGCTGACTGCCCTCCTCAAGTTGAGGAAGTGTTTCTCTAACTTTGCGGTCAATAAGAAATGTTAAGGGGAAAGGGGACCTCTGAGATCTTGGGGAGTGACGAAACACGATACTCGGGATTCGTAGGTGGTTAGGATGCACACATGTGTAAGGTACCTTATTAAGATATTTTTCCGAGTCTAAACTACAGTGTTGCTTTGAGATTAACTATTGATATAAGCTTCATCTTACCTGGTAACATCGCTTGACATGTTAGCAAGGTAGTCTTCGACAAATAAGTATTAGGAATTCACCAGATTCATAGTCACTTAGGTAATGACATGGAAGTTTGTATAGGCCCATTAAATTAGACTCAACGACGCAAACAAAATAGAACTATTGATTTAAGTTCCATTGAATCCAAAGAAATATATCGTTTACTCAGTGACAAACATGAGTAAAGGGAGGGAAGAATATGTGTAGAGATATAGACAGTGCGTTATACCGCTTAGCCAAGAACAGTCGTTTTAATAAACCTACATCGAGGTTCTTCGACAATCAGAGTACCATGTGAAAGAAAGGATCCGGATGACAAATGAAATACATCAAATTTCTACATACAGGTACACGCAGTCAGCCTACGCTTCCCAAGTAGCAGGGAGAAAAATCAACCCATGCTTATAACAGTAATCCCTACTATTCATGGCTGACAGAAAGGGATATCAATTCATGCACGCAAAACGCCAACCACCCTGCCGTAAAGATAAAAAGGGTGCCTCAAGTCTATGCCGCCTATGCTGCCAAATGAAAGTCGTCGTAATGATTCGGTCGTAATATGTGCGAACATGAATCCTCCGATGCGCCGCGATATGAAATCATCATCTTGAAGAGATCCAGAACATCGTTCCTCCTACCAAGGCCCGACTCTGACGGGAGCTCCGTAAGTACCAGACATGAGCTGGTTGAGGATAGAATTAGGGTCAGAGGGACCGCCAGTTCCCGAGCTCGCGTTGGCGCCCATCCATCCGACACTCGTAGCCATAGCGTTGATTGCTGAGGCAAGCCGTTCGCCGGATTGTTCGTTATGTCGAGACAAGATTTGGTCCCACCCTCCAGTATGTAAATTGAGGCCGCCAGCCCTCTTACCAGCCTCGTCGATAACAAGGGCCCAGGCCTTTGATATCTCCTCATATGCAGTTTCTTTGTGGTGTCGATACGTCTGCGGTTCCCAATTGGGAAGTCTGTGAATAATATTTGTGGCCTCATCCAAGAATTCAAGTGATTTCGTAGGCTGATTTTCATTTGGTGGCAAGAACTGAGGGGTGAAGTCGGACAGTGCATCAATCAAGGCAACCAGTGGTTCTTTGATCCGATAATAGGTGTATTCAGGGCTGGTCTCGCCGTAAGGGATTGCATCTTTCAACTTGGCCTCGTAGCCTCGCAAAACTTCCAGGGCTGACGAGACTGAAGGCCGAGGAGCTTGTGAGACAACTTCATGACCGATATCGGGATGGCTTTCGCATATGCGCTCAAGCACGGTTCTTAGCTGAGAAGTATCAAGAGTCTCGAGAAGTCGTGGAAGTGCAAGAGGTCGACCGATGACTTCGTTTGATCGAACTTTCTTGGAGGGTCGGGCTAGAGGTCGAGCAGCGATGGTAGGAGAGCTCCTAGGGGACATAGTCTCATCGCCATCTTCGTCGGCTTTTCGCTTTCGGGAAGTCATGCTGTGGAAGGGAGACACTGGGAATGTGTTAGTGGCGAAGAGCAGTAAGGGGTGAGAGGGCCCAAGAGGATTATCGCATCTCAGGAGGCAATGGGGAAGGGAAGGCACTTACGGGATCGTTGAGGGGACAGACGAGGGTTTTCGTGTTGGTGAGGGAAGACAGGAGGCTGTGGCGAGAGCAAAACATTCATATTGATCGCAAGTTCCAAAGTATCCGATATGGACTCAGGAGATATTTTGATTGTAGTCGATGAATGAATAAATCACTCAAAGACAACACAAGCCGACCTAATCAAAATTGACGTTGAATGCGTTTGCCGATAAAGAGGCTTTGTTGGTCGGTCGCTCAAGGCACCAGCGGTAATTTCCTAGTGTTGAACGTCAAGAACGAAAGTTCCGAGTTCTAGTGCCTGTTGTGAGAATAAGGACGAGATGGATCCAGAGTGGGAGGCGCTGTGAATAAAAATGAGAGTGCCTGTTGCGACTTCAATACGAAGCGATGCGAGGTAATGTGTCAAGGAAAATGAAGGAATCGTGGCGGGAGGTGAATGGCGTGGAAGAGGGTTTTAATAAAAAGGTGGAGGAAGATGGAGAGATGGACTGGACTGATCGAAGTCGGGGTTGGTCAGACTTTGAATGAGGGAGAGTTCCAAGGTTCCAATGTTTTTGGTCTGTTGTCTGGGGCTAGTGAATCTTTGCCCCGGCCTAGGTCGACGGGGGTCACGAGCGTCTCATTCGCTATGGCCACACGTGAACGTGGACCCGTTGAGGGGGCATTTTCACGGTCCCTCCCAGAGTCTTAATTAGCACCGTTTTGGGCTCGAGTGGCTGTTAGTTGGTTTCAATTTTCCTTCACCGCGAGCCGGCCTGGCTCTTCACTTGTCTGTAGTTCATGACTCTTGCCAATTTTTTAACAGCATCTAGAGTATCCTGTTTGCAACTCATATTTTATAGCAGGCATTAGATTGGGAAATTCGACGGGTCTGCCTATGATATACCCACCAATCAAGACCATGGTAAAGATGAGATTAACTAAGCCCGGGCCGTGTTGACGGGGCCGGAACGGGTCCTTTTCCCAATTCGTTCGCAACAACCGGAAGACGGGTCTTCGGCCGGCGACGGCCTCGGCGTTGCACGTCGGCATGCATCTCCCATGTTCCGGAACGCTGAGTCAAATTTGTTAATACTCTCCAAATACAGCTGCCCTGTGAGTGTTGGGCAAAAGATCGGTATAGTCATAATATCTCATGGTTGGGTCACTCGTAAATTATGCTGAACCAAGCAATAGTCAAGTTATTGCATAGTCGCTTACTCAATACAGAACCGTACCAATACGGAGTAAGCTCAGTCTTATTGATGATTTACTGATAACTTTGATTGATAAGTTCTATGATTGGATGTCTGCGCAGTATCTGAGACAGCGAAACCCCTGCTTCTATAGTGGAAGCCGAATTTCATCAAGGCGGTGAATGACATACGCGCCATTTATTCGTCTTGCTATTGCTAAGGAATGCTACGACAGTAGATGATATCTTTGACTTCAGCCTCCATATTTTCAATCCTGTGCTATTATTACTGGACTACATGGCAACGAATAGGCTTCCACCATCGACGCCAAGGCACAGTCAGTCTTCCAACATGAAACTTGGAATAGGAAGAATACAGTGTACTGCCTCGTGTTGAGCTTCATAAATAATGCATAGACGCCATAACACCGAAATTTTCATATGCGACGGGCGTTCTTTACATTTTTTGAACAAGTAAGATGGCCATTCGCCTTATTGTTGGTCTTATATGCGAGTACAAGTGACTGAACTTGGCTCTGTCACAACGATGCGAGAGACCGATGATCAGTAAGTGCCTGACTGGAAACGCCTCGAACTTCTCTAAAGTCTTTTTTTTTTATTAAAAAATAAAAAAAATAAAAAAAATAAATCTCTGACTTTCTCACCAATTCCGGGAGGTTGGTCTTTTCAACACGACAGTCAAACAGTATTTGATAGGCCCACAATCGGGAATGTCCTTGTCTCGGACCAGAGCTTCGGCAACGGGCCCCACATCTCCGAGTTCCTTATCATCGGTTATCGAAGGGAAACTGGCAGAAAATTTCTGGCAACCTGGGTCTCGTCTAGACACATACGCGGATTGCCAATCACCTCTGTGCCAACCATCACGCAAACCACAATGGCGACAAAAGAAAAGAAAGAGAAGAATTCCAAATCTTCACGTTCGGATGCAAAGACTGAGAAATCAGAAAAACTAGCCCAAATTGAGGAAATCAGCTCCACACAAGATGCCGAGATGGTAGAGTCTGAACCTGCCGCATCCTCCTCCAAGCGCAAAATCGAGCTCGAAGAAATCGAAGTAGACGTAGACGCCCCCGAGCCTCCTTCCAAACGCGCAAAGCGTGCACTCAAGAAGGGCAAGTCATTACCCTCGAAACAGGACAGTGATGACGAGAAGAAGGGCGACAAAGATGGCAAGGATAAGAAGGTCATCCGATCAGAGCACAGCGTCTGGATCGGCAACTTGCCATTTTATATCACTGCTGTAGAGCTGCGCAAGTGGCTTGTTGATAACTCTGGGGGCGTCATTACCGAAGAGATGATCACTCGAGTCAAGCTGCCAACCAACAAGGAACCCGGCCGGGATAAGAGCGCTAAGCCAGCGAACAAGGGATTCGCCTACGTCGATTTTACAGAAATTGGTCCCAAGGTCTCTGCGATCTCTCTCACCGAGAGTGATCTTGGGGGTCGAAAACTTCTTATCAAGGATGCGACATCCTTCGAGGGCCGACCCAAAAAAGAGCCTGAGCCCAGTGAAGAGAATACAGCAGACGGAAAGGCCAGTAAGGAGCAAAAGCAGGATGCCAACGCCAGCCGCAAGATTTTTGTGGGTAACATGAGCTTCAAGACAACTGAGGACGACCTGTACAGAAATTTTGAAAAGTGCGGCGAGATCGAATGGGTCAAGGTTGCTACCTTTGAGGACACTGGCAAGTGCAAGGGATTTGGATGGGTTAAGTTTCAGGATCCTGATGCTGCTGTGTGGGCCGTCAAGGGCTTCGTCAAAATTAAGGAAGAAGTCGAGACGGAGGATGATTTCAAGGACGATGAAGAGAAGGATAGGTCGCAGCAGAAGCAGTTCAAGACACGCAAATGGTGGGTGAACAGAATGCTGGGCCGTGAGCTCAAGGTGGAATTGGCTGAGGATGACCAAGTACGATACAAGAAGAGGTTTGGCAAGGATCGCAAGGCACTTCCCGACAAGGACAGCAACCCCCGAGGTCGTCCTCCACCGCGCAAGCATGATCAGGCGCAAGGAGGAGCGCGGGAGAGCAACGGTGTTGGCGAGCATGGCGCGAAGCCGCTCAAGGAGGCAGAAGACATATCCGTTGCGAGACTGACGGGTGCGGTCGTGAAGCACACGGGTACGAAGATGACATTTGACTAAGTACAGCGAGATACGCTCCATGTTCCCAGATACCCATTTTTGAAAGTTCCAATGATTCCTGATGTCTGATGTGAAATGTCGTTTTCATGAGTGAGAGTCATACGTGGGGACCATTTGGACTCAACGGTTGCAGTTTCGTCGAAGAGCCGAAGAGCCGATCAATTTCCCCGCTTTTACATACATGCAATCTCATGCCTTGATTGAGCGTCAAAGAGGAGATATCTGCCCTCGTACCAGCAATTCACCATGTATCAGTCTCAGATCACTTTTGTTATGGACACCATTTGTCCTTGGTATGTTGTCTTTCAGGTAAATAGGAATGAATCGTGGCTAATAGCTACCAGGACATATATTGGGAAGAAAAGGTATATTTGGCTCATCTTTATTTCAACAGGCGCTTAACGATTTGGCCACAGACTCGACGAGGCCCTGGCTCACTTCCTGTCCTCTCCTCTCTCATCTTCCATCTCCTTCTCTCTCCAATTCGCGTCTTATCAGCCCGATCCAAAACGTCCTGAAACTATCCCAGACCGTGCTGCGTATGCTTTGCATAATAAGCACAATGGCAACCAAGATGCCCAAGAAATCTTCGAAAAGTACATGGGCTCACTTGCACAGCCGCTAGAACTTCCCATCGCCTTCACAGGGCCAACTGGCAACACATTTCCTGCACATCGGGTTATCAACCAAGTCCAGGAGTCACATGAAGCTGGAATTGTAAACAAGCTCGTGGACGCAGTGTTTAGATTGTACTTTGCGGAGGGTCAACATCCTGGTGCTGATGATATGTTGATTAATGCATGTATTGAGGCTGGTATCGATGAGAAGGAAGCAGAGGGAATAGTGGAAGACAAATCCAGTGGTGAGAGGCAGATAAAAGAAAAGATCAGAAGCATCGGTATGGATATTGATGCCGTGCCGACCGTTGTTATTGAGGGTCGAAAGAGAAATTTGACACTCACAGGGCTGAAAGAAGTCTCGGACTATGTCAAGGCTATGGAGGCAATCACTCAAGAAAGTTCATGATCACGGATATTTGTGGCAATAGACAACTAGAGCATCGGTCATAACAAAAGACTCGTGTATCTTGGAAAGCAATGTTGATAGTAAATACACGAAGAAACGAAGGACCTGGTATCATTAAAAAGTTTTTGCCGCTCTCCACACTCATTATCATTTCAATCATAATTATCGTACGCCATCCATCTCATGAGCGACTGAACATCAGAGGTACTAATACACTCCGACTCTCCAATGCTCTTCTATCCTCCATGACCATGCCAGGGCCAAATGATGTACCAAGATCCCGACCTGCAAGAAAGCGGCATGCGTTGGCTTCGCCAACACGAGATTTCTTGCTACAGAATTCGCGGCTCAGCTTGGACAGGACGGCAGCCTTGGCCTTTTGCAAAGCGCTTATTCTCGCAGCGGCATCTTCGGCCAAAATACGGTGTGCCTCTTCTTGTTCTATGTTGCGCTGAACGGGGGAGATGCCTTCATCTGGGTCTCGACTGGTACTCTTTCTCGCAGTGGGGTCGTAAGTTGTGGGCTGAAGCAATACGGGTTGGGGATCGCTGATCAAGAGCGGTGCTGTGATGTTGGGTACAGGGGTTGAAGGGCGTAGGATATCCTCCTCCACAGAATGTTGGAGTCGGGGACGAGAGGTCTTGTGACGGCGTGACAGCGAACGTTGGGAGGATTTGGGTGAGGGGGATGGTGTTGCAGGGGCATCGTCGTCACTGCTACGGTGCTTTCTACGGCGGCGGCGAGAGCGTTTCTTTCTGAGTTTTGTGCTAAAGCCGGCATCTGATTCATAAATAGAGGCAGAATTCTCTTCTCTGAGGGTGATCTCCTCTGCAGGGAAGTCATCAACGACCTCCGTTTCAATATCGCCAAAGGGGAATCCATTAAGGTCCATATCCAAAAGCTCGCGACTAGCAGCAGTTGCAGCAGCACTTGGGCTAGGAAGATGTTCTGAGCTGGGACTTGTGACAAGACTGTATTCTGACTGGGCAGTCATGCTGTTGCTTCGAGACCATGAATCGTCAGTGTCAATAGGCGCAAGGACGTCGTCCCAATTACCGTTATCGGCAAGAACAACACTCTCAAAGTCGAATTCCTTGACCGTTGGGCGATGTGAGTTGATCAGGTTGCTGAGTTGAGGTGCATTCATAACAGCGTTGCGAACTTGAAGGTATCGCAATTTTGGGAAGGAAATAGCTCCCTTCCCAGGAGTCTCAGGTAGGGGGGACATAGGAGATGTGACCTCGTGAAAGAGTTTCTTGGAGGCACGGGGCGGTGAAAATAGGGGATCGGCAGCCAGAGCAACGGGGCAGGGGCCTTTGCGACCAAGCCATGTGAATGCAAACTTCTCGAGATTGGGAGCAAAGGTGCGGATGTACTCATCCATGATTTTAAAGTGATCACGACCTGGCGACGTTCCATAAAAGTCCCAAGAATCCACTGAGATGGATAGTTTGTTGATCTGTCGCCATCGTTTTCCTGCTGAAGGAACAGTTCCAAAGCCATTGACGTGGCGAAGATAGTTGAAAGCCGCAGGATGTAGTTGAGAGAGTGACAACTTGTGAAGCTTCTCTAGAGGAGCCCGCTCTAGGGAGATACGCAAGCTGATAAGAGCATAGTCGACGATATCACGTCGGTATCGCTCCCTGGGATTCTGTCCAGGGCATCTGATAGTCAGATGGCGCATGTTGGTCAAACTGCGCATGGCGTTGATAAAGCTAGGTACGTTGGTGGCGGCGTGGAAGAGAGGAGGATATTGCTGCGTCAGGATGTCACCAAGCTCAGCGTTGGCGTACTTGGGCCGAGAGAGGACAGAACCCATGCTCGTATGAGGAGTATACAAGAAACATATCTCGTTACCAGAGACGGGATGGATTAGAGGAGGGAGGAAAGTAGCGTCTGAGTGGGGGAAGTAAAAGGTCAGATGCTCAATATGATGGCCAATACGAGCAAGAGCAGCAACTCGAGCTGACTTGGTAAAGGTCGAAGCCGAGAAGGAGACATGAATGCGGGTAAAGATGCGCTTAGTGAGAAGGTTACAGCAAGCCGATGAAGATTGACGGATGTTGCAGAGGTCGATGGTTGAGAGGTGAGGAAGAAGAGAGTCTTTGATGTGATCACTTCTCAAGACGGTAAGAAACAGCAGTTCTGTTGAGGACGCCATTGTAATCGCATGTCGTGGAGGACTTCAGCCTCGTAGATCAGTCGCTTGTGCTTATAGATTTAGTGTCTTCAAGTGCCGGTGCAACTTTAATAATGATACGATGCAAAATGGTATGGCATCAAAATTCGAAGACGAAATGAGATTCAGTCTTTGTATAAGTTGCGATAGGATGTTACGCAAGTAACAGTCAATTGAGAGTGTAAGTAGATGCGGGAGTCGTAGTCAATGATGAAAGCCTAATAGTCAACAACAGATATAATAGTAGGTCCGGTTTGTTTGTTCAATTACTGTGAATAAGAAAGACAAGAGGATCGAGTCAGCCCGTGGGCGCCAGGTCCGGGCGGCCGAGATATATCTGCATCTGTCTCGCCACGTCCCTAAGATCAGCCTCGTTCTTTTTTTCACCATATCCGAAAGAACGAGAGAAAAATGGAAATTCCCCTTTCTCAACTCCATTCCCTTGCTCTAGCCTCTAAGTCGGCTGCAGGTTTGTGCATTGGTTCCATCGCGAGATAGTCACCATCCATCAACGACGAGTGGCTGTCAGTGACTCACAAGCTCAACTCGCCCTGGTCGTGTCTAGATCGAGGTATCCATATTTGTTCGCGTTGGACTGGATGCTGGATGACTGACCGACAAACGCGTTACCCTCCTTTCGTAATTGGTTGGCTCGCCGTAGTTTGTTCTGTCGCTGCCCTTGTTGCTGCAGATCTGCCGCGGGGATCATAGGAGTGTACGCAAGGAGTACTTGTGGCCTTGAGATCGAGAACCACTCGCCAGGCCATCTGCAGACTCTTCCTATGCAGATACCTCCTAATTCAGGACTCGCCACTTGCGTAAATTATCCTCATCGTCTTCCACCAATATCTAGCTGATCCTTCAATTCAGGCCTCCCGCAATCAGAATACAAGTATCTTGCAAGTACTTCCCCTACTTCGGGTGGTTATCGATAGCGCTTCTCCATTGTGGAGATGTCACCTTTCCAGGCTTTCGAAACATGCATATTTGCTTTGGCCAATCAGTTTCGTGTCCAAGAACGCGATAGTCGCGTTGTTTCAACCATGTTTGTCGCGCTATGATAGGCTACTCTAACAACTCTCGCCTACCACCGCGATGTAAGTGGTTCTTCGTACAGTGCGAGGGGACGAAGGGGAGTCTTACCTTCTCTTTTGCGGACTGCTAAAGTGCAAGATCTCGTTTGTTGGAAAATCCAGGGTCTAGGTTCGCTCAACCTGTCATTTCTATGTAACGATAGCTCTACAGGTTATCAACTATCTATCGTCAAAACTCGCATGTCTGCCCTAAACTCATCCAGGAGCAAGCTGTCCACGTTTTCCTCAAGGCAAGACGCAAATGCGGAACACAAAGAAGATGCATACAGCACATCTCTTACCTAGCATGCCATTCATTCGTCACCATCCCTCTCAGGTCGTCATATCCTTGTTAGTACAGCATTGCTCTCAAAAAGGTCCATCGAAGCAAGAGGTTGAAAAAGCCCCAACCCTAAAACATGCATCTCCATTAAGCTTCTTGCTCTGTCTCTCTCCACCCATCCACCACTACAACACAGCCCAATGCGACTGGGTCCTCAAGGTGACTAGCTAGACCAGACTAGCAAACAAGACAGCTCTGCCACGTCCAAACAACTTGTGGCACGAGATCCCTGCTACCACTCAGTACACTGTGTTGCTTCGCGAAATGGGATGCTGCATAGTCGCGAGCTTCTGTCACATGGACAGCCCCTGGTATATTCCTGAGAACCTCCTTCAACTGAGTGCTGTCTCTGACCATTGAAAGATGCAGCTTCACTTGCGAAGGCCTAACATGAAATAGCAAGTTAGGGTTTATCTACATATGCTTTGACGCAGGTATGTGGTTGGGCCAATAGATGGATACAAAATCTTCATCAATTCACATTGCATTTGACCTTAGTGATGTATTCGGGGCAGTCCTCTTTAATCACAAATATTTACTCGTAGCTTGAAAATGTTGAGATTCGTCGTCCGTTGTTCCAGGCCTTTCGCATTCCCCTTTGTTTCAAACAAAAAATGGCTTATATGAAGGTGAGGTACAATATTGAATCAAGAGGATGCTGGTGGGTATCAAAGTCGAAAGGTCTATTCGCCAAGTCGGGATAAGTCCCCCTCAGGGTAGACAACCCGGTTTTTGTGCGTAAATCAATTCATAGGATACCATGCTCCAAGGGCATCCCAACTCACCATCATCTCTGGCTCGACACCAACCGATGTGTCCTAGGGCATCTTAAAAACAGATTTTTTATCTACCCCTTCCCCTGCCCCGTCCACGACCTCCACGCCCGCCTCGTCCACCACGTCCTCCACCTCTAGGCTTGGACCCTTGAGACATGTTACCACCATACGACCTTCCAGGTCCTCGGGAGCCTTGGAGAGATGGTGGGGGGGCGTTTCTATAGTCTTGGGTCGGAGGCTTCCTGGGGAGCGCTGCAAATTGCCCTGACGAAGCACTTGGTGGAGGGAAGTGCCCAGAAGACCCTCGCATGGGCGGTGGTCCAGGAGGAGGTCCAGGAGGGAGCGGAGGTTGGACTAGCGCGCCGTTCTGTCGGTCATTTCTTCTCGGCGCGCCGTTCTGCATGTTTGGCATCTGGATGTTACTAGCCACTCGAATCTGGCCGATCGCTGGTTTCTGGATGCGTTTGTGGCCCAGGAACTCTACCTCTGAGTCGTCACTCTCTGAGTAGTGGACGTTATGCGTTCGTGCAGCGTGTCCGCGAATCTTAAGGTCAGGGGCTCTTATGGTACTTGTATTTCGCTGTCCTCCTGTATCGCCCTCGATCGGCACTGTACCACAATCAGGGTCAACGTATTGATCCCTGTTCTTTACGGACCATGTAGGATTGGAAAGGGCATTTCGATGGGCAATGCAGTCTGAAGAGAAGTGCTTGTCACTCCCACACACGGCGCATGATGCCGGGATAAACGCGACTTTTCTGACCCTAGATGTGTCCAGGTGAAACGATCGCCACATATGTGTGCACTCCTCTTCAAGATGTTCTATTGAGCTGCAGAATACACACGCAAGCCCTTCTTCCTTTGTCAATGCCAGTTTCTCAGTGCAGTGGCTTGCACTGTGGCCAATTTGACGGCATTTGGCGCATCGCTCCTTTTTGGGGCAACAGATGTTTGAGTGTTCCAAACTCCCACATGAAGCACAGATAAGAGATGGGCAGCTGGGTGCTAGATGTGTGCTCAACCCACAAAGAAGACACATCTGGGCAGGATCGTTTGCTGACGGGAAATATCTGCGCTGTTGTTCTAACGCATTATCCCCTGTGGGAACATTCCGATGAGTGTTGATTGGCGGCAGAATCTGGTGATTTGAGACTTCGGATTTTGAGTGACCGTTTGAATCTTCTCCCATCCTCTCACTCTTGCTCAGGGTTGGTTCGTACTCAGCTTCACTCTCAGAACCGCCCTCATCCCCTTCGTCAATTTCCCCTTCGCTAACACTAGAAGCGCGGAAACTTTTACCTTTATGAACAGGTTCTGGCCGGGTCTGTGTTGTCACCCAGCTGTCCAAAGTCGACTGGTTAGGCCCACGACCGCTTGAAGACTGGAAACTTCGAAGAAGTGCCTCTAGTTCACCAGTGCTTTCGAGCTCCTTTGCAACTTGCTTGGCATTCTTCCTCTTCTTGGGCTTCAAACCAGCATGATGATCAATATAGTAACCATAAGCAGAGTAAGCTAATGATGACGTGATTGCATCACACTTTTCTAGGTTGAGTGCGTGGAATGCCTTGACCCAGTCCTTGAACCGTTTAAGCCAAGAACCTCCTTTCTTATCCACGAGATTCGGTATTGTGAAGCAGACCTTGCCTTGCTTGTAGTCGGGTATTTCGCCAGAGTTTTCAGGTGCCGAGTCACCAGATGTGCTTGACTGTGCTGGGGACTTGCCAGCACCCGTCGACTCTTCAGCGTGCTTCCAACCTTTTTCGGGTGCTTCCTCTTTTTTTGAGGCTTTGGCCGCACGCGCATGGCTTCTCAAGCGCTTAGGCTCCGGTGTTGGATCATCCTCGAGTGACCTTTTCTTAGCAGTAGCCACTGCTTCGTCTCCACTGGACAAATATATGACCTCACCTGGGTCAAATTCCTCATCCGCCATGATGGTGTGCGACAGGATCTGGCGCGACTCTCTGTATGGTAGCAGTAGCCCCTATCAAACTTTGAGAGATGTGCAAGCCTGGTCTTAATATTGTGTTTGTCGGCCGGCTTCAGACCTTGGTGCATTTACATAAAGGGAAGATCCAGAGCCACTGGAACTCCTCGAATTATCCGCGACTACCCTATTCAATAAACTCAATCAACAAAGCTCACCTAGAGTCAAAGAGACCAAATACATCCCGATCAAGATCTAGCCATAGGCATTGCGATGAACAACCATACACAGCCTGCATTTGGCTTGATAAAAGCCAGATGCTTTGATGTGAGAATGCACGCATGGACGTACCTGAAAGTCGCGAGTAAAATTATACAATTTGTTGAAAGAGTCTGCCGGCAAATTGCAAGCGCAGGTGCACCGCCACTAAATTTTGCGATTATTCCGAAAGTTCAATTGTGGCAGAGGCAAAATGCGATGAGGTGGTTTGACTGTGCCTGGGAGATGTGAGATGAAAGCTGTGATGATATCGATAAAGCTTTTAGTTTAGATCCAGCTGGAAAAAATCCGCAGCTAGCCTATAAGAGATGCAGGGATAGGTACTGACTTACCTGCAGGGGAAAGGTGTCTCAATTTCCGTATCTCACTCATATTTGTATCTAAAGTCCGAAGTTTATCCAGTCTGATGAGAGCTTCAGGGTAACTCCATACTGGTAACAATCTGGAAATAGAAATTTCCATTAACACAAAATGTTCTATGTCATAAGAACGTTCGATATCAGCCGATTTCCAACTAAATCCGCGCGGTATCGTGGGGCTACATTAGGCGTCTTATCTTCTGGTTCGTGGTCATAGTCGCAGACTTATGATGGTGTCGACGACAAGTCGGTAAGCGTTTATCCATGCCAATGTCGCTTTTCTTCTAACATTGACATGCCATTCCACGCCATCTCCGGGAAGCCATGGGGGTGTTTTTCTCTAATTTCGGGTAAGACAGGGATCGTATATATCGCACTGCAATCTCGCAGAGAAATAGAGCTTCACTAGATCTCGTCTGCTTAGACGTTTTGCATCGTTTTCGCAATCCTCCAGAGAAGGGTCTAATTATTATGACAAAACCCTACATGCCAAGCAATCGTATAAGCCACTATCTCATCTATATCAAACCTGTTAATCGCCATTGTTGATGTTCTGCTCGTTCTAATAGTTAATCAAGTAGGTAAGCTATATAACAGAGTACACAGATTGCTCTGATCCAAGCCTGGCACTGTAGATCACGTTGCATCCCCTCTCATACGCCTTGTTCTGGACAATTTTCGGATCCTTATAATACATATTTTCTGGACCTCAAGACGGGCAAACCCTTGCTCTGGTCGAACCGTTGGTTTCGATTCCAATCACCACGAGACATAGATCCTAAGCTGGGTTGGCGGTAAGGTCCCTAATTAGCTGCCCCTGAAGAAATCTCATGGGTTCCTAGACCCGAGCCTTCAATTGATCCAGGTCCCCTGAATAGAAAAATAGAAATCCCCCGGACTAACCATGCTCCAGTGAACTACTGCTGCAAGCTCACGCACTACGATCACTAATTTCAGCAGCAGGCTCCACTGTTCCGCCTAATCCGATTTACCCTGCAAAGTAGCCCCGTTGCTCGTTCTGGTTGCATTGCGTGTCCCTTTCTCTTGTTGGCTGATACGCTGCTGCTCCTTTCTCATGAGAGTGGCTCCTCCTACATTTGAATATTCCGGTTCGGCGGCCCCTCTCATCTTGTCTAGTCCTTCCATATCCATTTCCTTTGATCCAATAACTTTCTGCTGTCTGCCATTCTCAACTATTATATTTTGCGCTCTACATCTTCTTACTTCGCTCCATTATCACGTCTGACTGACCACATCCGTTCTCGTTATCCATCATCAAACATACAAACCGTTCTCTTTTGCCCTTGCATTGATTGGCCTCGCATTTGCCTCCGGACGCCTTCGCCGTGACATCATTAGGGGGAGCCTCTGCATCTACTTATCTCCTTTCAACTCAAACCGACAGTAGATTCCATCTATCGATAACGCAAACACTGGGTGTTTGCATCTGTGTTGTTCTGCGCCGATCCTCCCCTCCGACTTACGCTTTCTGCATCTTGAACCCCTTCAATACCGCCAAGCTGTCTTCCCCAATCTTACTCCAGCGCACCGTCTCCTACGACGCGGCGAACAAGCCTCCGCGCCGGGGCAGCATCTATCTCAACATGCCCGAGCGAAACACAGCAGGAGGAGCTGGGGCCCGAAGGAGGAGATCTAGCAGCATCCTCCAGGTCTACCATGAGCCTCCCGAGACTCTCGAGCAGATCAGTGACCAAGCTTCTCTGCCCAATCTAAATGCCAACTGGACAAATGCTAAAGGTATACCTGGCCCCTTTTTGTCGCGCATTCAATTGTTCATACCGCATTCTCGAGAACCACATACTGACATGCAGCGCCCCTAGGTGCCTGGACCATTCACTTTGTCCTGATCGTGTGCGCCAAAATCATATTTGACGCCATTCCTGGTGTCTCACAGGAGACTTCGTGGACGCTTGTCAACATGTCATATATGTTTGGTTCCTACATCATGTTCCATCATGTTCGTGGTGTTCCCTTCGACTTCAACAGTGGCGCTTTCGACAACCTCAACATGTGGGAGCAAATTGATAATGGCGCGCAGTATACGCCCACCAAGAAATTTCTTCTCGGTGTTCCGATTGCACTGTTCCTCGTCAGCACCCATTATACGCATTACGACTTAACATACTTTACTATTAACTTACTTGCTGTCTTGGGAGTCGTCATCCCTAAGCTTCCTTTTGTATGTTGCTGTGCCACTCCTCTGAATGTTTTCATGCCTGAACCCTAACATATCCTCTTCGTTGTGACGACGTAACATACTTTTTTTTTTTTTTTTTTTATCGGCGTCATATACTAACACATGCTTAGAGCCACCGAATGCGATTTGGGTTATTCTCGGGCCCACCGGAGGAATAGGGAACCGAATAGGAAACTGAAGCAGAATAACTACCATGGGTACGATTTGCTCTATTGGTATCATGGGCGTTAGGGTAAGATTTTCTTTGGCGAGAAAGAGGACGGGGGGATCGCAAAATATAAAAGAGGTCGAGATTGTGAAAGTTGATAGCGAGCAGTATCTATCACGCGGCTGATGGGTGGAATGTTTGGTCGTTCAGCGGTAGCTTCAAAACAGCAATTGGATTTGGACATCGGCATTTTTCCTCAGCTTTTTTTCCTCTTCTTGTTCCCCTCCTTTTTCGCCCCCCATCTATTACCCTTCGACTCAGACGTCTCTGAACGATGACAGGGTGCTCTGAAACCTTATGGAACGGCTTCCCCGTCAAGATGGGGGATTTCATCGATATGGAGTTCATTGAACCATCACCCAAAGCATAAACGGATGTTTACCGCCTCACAGAGTCTTGATCGTACGAGGAGAGCAGACCAAAGGTAATTCCATGGCGAGATGGCGTTCCGTCTCCCGGGCAATTGGCTTCTCCTATTGCATCTTGGAGTCATGTTCGCACGAGTAACTCGGTGCAAGTTCCCCTCTTCTGGCAGATCATTTGATGGCATAACAAGTATAAATCAAGGCCTTGGCCCCGGCTTCCTCCCTCTTCCTAAGATTCTTCAGCTTCTTCGGTTAGAAAGTATACTGTAGAGAAAGCTATTCACCAACCGTTGGGTTTATCTATTGTTTAAAACGCTTCACATTGCATCGACATTAGGTATGAGATACAACGCTTTTGCCTTTATGGCCCTTGTCAACGGCCTCGCTCAAGCCAATCGTTTCGACTGGCAGAGCGAGTCTAAGGCCGACGTTACCAAGCATGAATACAAGAACCCTACCGACCCCGTTTTCAAGGTGGAGGTCAACGAAAGCCAGCGTGTTGGCAACAAGGATCAACTTGAGGCCAATAATAAGAAGGGCAAGAATGGCGTTGTGGACCTCGTCGTTGACGGAGCCAAGCCTGGCTCCGAGGGAGATAACAAAGGCAAGGTTAATACTCCCACCCAGGCTGAGAAGTCGAAGTCGGAAGAGGCCAAAAAGCTGGAGGAGAAGCTGGAGGAGAAGCTGGAGAAGAAGGAGAACGAGCTTGAGCTGGATGGCGCCTCAGCTGAGGAGAACCGCGGTCATCACCACACTCACCACTCACCCTCCCCCGATCCTACTTATGACCCTGCCACAAAAACTACTGGATATCATCACCATCACTCCGACCACCTCCAAAAGGGACCTTACATACTTGATGGAGAGAAGTACGACTACATCCACAAACCCAAAGTTCACCACCACACCTCTTATACTACCCATGCACCTACTGTCAGCCCCGGATGTGTTGGTGACGGATGTGCCCGTAAGCCTTGCAACCAATGCAATGGCAACTGGGCACAGCCTGGCTGCTGGCACTGTAAGGACCATGAAGCCACTGGCGAGGAGGCCGCTGAAGCAACAAAAACCACCAAGCATGTTCCTGAGAAGACCAAAGCCAAAGAGGAGAAGGAGGGTAAGGGTTCTGACGTAAAGACATTCACGCATGGAGACAAGACTATCATTGTCCCTAAGGAGACTAAGGCCCCTGAAGCCCCTCGGGTTGAGCGACCTCACAAGGAGGGCCCTAAGGTTATTGTCATTGAGAAGCCCAATCAGTCCGAGGAGAAGAAGAAATACCCCGAGAAGGAGCCCAAGAAAGAGTATCCCAAGAAGGAGTGCCCTAAGGAGGAATCCAAGAAGGAGAGCACCTGCAACATTTGTGATGCAGTCAAGCACAAGCACAAGGAAGAGCCTAAGGTTCACGCGCCTAAGAAGGACAGCATCTGTGACAATGTCAATAGTTGCCCTCCCCATGGTCACGCACCTGCACCTGTCCCAGCTCCATCCCATCACTATGAACATAAACCAGTTCCAGCTCCAGCTCCCCCTTGTGAGGTCAAGCCTGCTCCGGTCCCCGCTCCTGACCCTCATTACCCCAATGTCAAGCCTGAGGAAGTTAAGCCCGCTCCGGTTCCAGTTCCAGCCCCTCAAGGCGAGGCAGCCAAGCCTGAGGAAGGCAAGCATGGCAATGCTCCCTCAGTTCCTATAACCGTGCCCAAGTCAGGCGCCAGCTATAACACTGTCTCCATCGGCATCGCCGTCCTTGCAGGTATTGCCAGCATGACCCTCTTATGAGCTGAAACAAGCACCATTGAAGGAGGGTAATGGAAGCGCAAAGACAATGGTTTAGCAAAAGTTGATGTTTCGTCCGCGAGATCATTGGAATAGGGCCTTTGAGAATCTGTTTGGATTTTATATATTCCTAGATTACTAGGTAGTTGCCTTCAATTGATCGTCCCCTCTTTTTTATTTTCACTTTAGATTTATGGAATCCCAATCACCTCGCACTTGTGTGAATACATCAATTACCCGTTGCTCAGCGGCAATATGGTCGGAGTAAGCATCGGATAGAGATATATATCGCCGACCTAGAAGCTTTGTCATTTCAAGCTGACGTCAATGCACCACCTGGCCGTGCGGGGTGGTCTAAGACGGTGATTTGTTACAGCACCATGGCATACTCCCGTTAAGGAAGGCATGCTTTGGACGAACTTCTAACATTAGTCTTAGGTACCTAGGCTTAATGGGTAGCCTGATTGATGCCATTCTTTAATCAATCTGTCAGACTTGCTATCGTAGGTAAGGCAGTTGTTGACATTTGTTAGGTAAATGATATAGGATATAAATTTAGTCAAAACAACGACCATGCTCTGCTAACTTTCCCCTTATTCCCCATTACCTGCAGTACAGGCTAGTTGGACTCTATCCCTGACTCCCCATCTGTTGCGTAAGTAGGTTGCTTTTAACTCCGAGCTACAGGACCGAAGACTACTATATAAACAACTCTTTCTGCCTTCATGCATTCTCTTCAACGCTCGAAACCTCCACTAAGTATCCAGTTTACCATTAAGCCAAGACAAGATGAAAGATAACAGCACTCCTCTTTATACCTCGCCTGAGTTGGCCCAAAAGGTTACCGACTACGCAGAGCAACACTCGACACCTTTACCCAAGCACATTAGCGATTACCATGCGGAAATTTCCGCTAACAGAGAGGATTCTTACTATATGAGCTCTGTTTTTCAGTCTCAATATAATACCTTTCTTGCGAAATCCATTCGCGCCACAAGGGGTAAGTCGAGACAGCATGGACCAGGACGCCTAGAAGTCTTTCTCGTCAGCCAAGAGAACCGCTATTAATGTCGTTCACTAGTTCTCGAAATTGGCGTTTATGTTGGCTTCTCCGCCCTCGTCTGGGCTGACGCCGTTGGACCGAATGGACTTGTGACTGGTTTGGAGTTCGAGCCTGAATACGCCGAATTATCCAAGAGGGCTTTCGCTGCAAATGAGGTAAAAAATGTTGAGATCATCGTCGGTCCTGCTTCTGAGTCGTGAGTTGCTCATAACTTATACATATTTCACCCACCACAGTCACTGATTGTCGAATTAGTTTATCTAAACTCAACCCGATAGAGCCTTATGATCTTGTCTTCATCGATGCAGATAAGACTGGGTATCCCGGATACCTCAAACAACTGCTCGAGTTATCGAAACCTGGCAGCTTGAATAGAGTCCTCCGATCGGGAGCTCTCATTGTCTCAGACAATGTACTGCGCCGAGGCTTGGTTGCAGATGATAAAGCGCTCGGCGATGATGAACTCAAAGGTGATCAGTTGAAGAGCGTTTTAGCTGTACGACAGTTTAATGATTTGGCGCTGCAGAGCCCACGACTTGAGACGTTCGTTCTCCCGTTGTGGGATGGCGTCAATGTTTCCCGTCTCCTTGATTAGCGGGGGAGGCACTTTGTCGGTTGGACAATAACAAGGATGATATAGTTGAATAAACATATATACTAGGGCTAAATAAATCTGAAAGCAAAAAAGTTATTGTGACATATGCCACGCTGGTATCATCTCTATAAAGAGTCCATCTGAAGAATTATTATTCATGACCTCATGTTTGAATATCATTTGGCAGTATTGATATATTCCAACTCTCGTTATTAAGCCACCTCTTTCTGGTCGGCAGTAAGTGCTCGCGTGTGAAGAACACTAGTGAAATGATTTTTTCGTTTTTTGTTTTTAGTAGCGGGTGGGAGAAGTATTATAAGCTGCCATCTTCTTATTCTCGCGGCTACGGCGACGACGACCAGAGCAGCAAGTGACGAAGACAGCAATGGTGCCAATCAAACAAAGAATAGCTGCGACGAGGACGAGCCAAATACCGACAGACCAGCGAGCACTGGCGGAAGTGTCTCGGTTGATCCGTCGTCTAATGATGGAAAACCCAGCAAAGTCGCAAGCCAGAGCAACGATAGTAACGAGGAAGGCCAACAGCGACACAAGCGTGGACATGAGAGAGCCAAAGATACCAGCTCCAAGAGCGAGCAGGAAGGCAATGAAGCATAGGCCAGCGCCAATAGGATGCAGCACCATGACATACGTTAGGGCCTTTGCAGTGTCTGAAGCAACATTGGAGAAGTTGGCACCGTCGACTGCATTAGAGGGGTCGTAACCAATTCGAGCACTTGTGCAGCTATCACTGTGGGTTGTTAGACGACATACTTAACATGGCATGTGTATATGAGAGAAACTTACCCCCCACTGCTTCTTGTGACACAATACCCAAATGTTCCAAAGTTTACTCCATTTCCTCCTCGAAAGTTACCGTTGAAATCGACCTTGAGGAGGGCAATATCATTGACAACCGGAGCTGTAATGCTCACTACAACGAGCATGACAGTTGCTGCCAACAGGAAAAAGGCACCGATATGGTGAATGAATCGGCCGAGACCCATTTTGATGGTGTTGACGTGGTACAGAAGGAATGTTGTGGAGAGACTTCAGCTCAAGTATTGTGAGCAATTATTCAGTTACTTAAGAGACAATGCGCCTATTGATTGAAGTGGTATAGGACAATACGAAAATAACAGGCAAGAAACCGAGCAAAGAAGGTCAAGATATATAGTCACCTGAGTTGTGTGAGGGTTCCCTCTTTCCAGGGTCATGATGCCATGGATTCGTGGACCCAATGCCAGGAAATAAGATTATGCAGAGCCTGTATGTGAGACGTCATCACCGAGCCGTGTTCCAGGCCTCGTATGTGCCGAAATCCGCCATGATCAAAGCCAAGCCAGGCTATATCGTGTATAGCATCCGTGTCGCAAGAAGCCGTCTCTACTACGTAGTGACGTAGATTGGTGGCTTTGGTCGAATCGTGGCTCATCTACCGGGATGTGGACCGCCCCGAATTTCTTGATTCGGGGGGTCTTCTTCATGTCAATCAGATCAATCTTGACCCTCTGACCCTGCGGTTCAAACCAGACTAACCCGCATAGGTCAGATCATGCCAATATCCTTGTTTGGATGTTTTTTTTTTTATCCCAATCCGCGTCACACTTACCTTGGCGTGAACTGTAATCAGTAATGCAGTTCAGAAAACCTGGTGAGTAGCAGGATCAATTGTGTACAGTACGTGCTTTCGAAGGCTACTCGGCAAATCCGTTCTGTGTTCATGTGCTTGTGCGTGGATCGTATAGTTGTGTTTATATCTCTGTGTGAGTGTATTCTTTTCTCCAATTGTGCGCTGCATGTTGCAACAACCAGTTATGATCTGCGCTATGTGCCAGAAAAAGAACCAAACGGCCAACATGGCTGAGTTAACAAGGTGGAGAACCGCAACAATTGGGTTGCGCAAGTGTCGTCTAAGCCTTGGGCATGAAGCTGAGATTCAATCGTCTTGATCTTCAGAAGTGGTACGCGTTTTTTCCTCATTTGTCATAGACCCTGACCGACGGCGGCGTTGCATCTGTCGGTACTCCCATTCCCCCAATGCCCGTGACTTCGGCTCTTTCGGCGGTGCAATCATTTTCGATGGGATCCAGTTACGGGTATGCACTCTGTCAACCATCCTGGTATCTATCGTTGGTTCTTTTCCGAAGTCAACTGCCCAATGACTCAAGCCCTTGGCTGCGATACTATCAGGGAGCGACTGTCGTAGAGTTGTCGAAGCGAACGTTCGATCTCTTGTGACAAACTCTGGCCAAACTCTGGCGAGAAACGAGTTTGAGCTACCCTTATGGTTATATGCAGGTGATTCCGTCACCTCGATGACAAATTCGGTATTTTCCGGATTGGAAGATTGCTTTTCAAATTGCGGTTTCAAACCGTCAACTTTCACAGAAGACCTTGTCTCCGAGCAGGATGTAGGAACAGTGGTTTTAATCGGACTCGAACAGACGGCTTTGGCGGCAGCTTCACTTTCTTTCATTAGGGATATGAAGGCAGAACCCTGGCCCTACAGTCAATAAAGTCAGCGAGAACAGTAATCATCCACTCAGTTCGGAACCAATCATACCGGTATAAGTTTGAAGAACTCTACTGGGCCATACTGTTCAAGCACTCTTAGAATAGAACGTCTCTCAGCAAAATTGACTGGCGCGGGTGAGACAAAGAGACGTATAGACCGCTTCCCAATTTCTATATTCTTGGCATGGGTTGTAGCTATTCGCTCTGCTTTCACAGCTATTTGGGCTGCTCTGTAGGCTTCGGAGGCCGACATGTTGATGTGAGTCACGGAGTTGTTGAAGCGAAGAATTCATTGTTCAAGCAATATCCACTATATCTTTCATAGTCAATTTGGAGCCGCGTTTTCCTCCACTGTCGGTTCGGCTTTGGTGGGGCCGGAATACACTTACTCAGGTACAGCCAGAGCTCTATTGGATCCATCTTTAATGTCCTCCAACCTGCGACGCCTAACATTTTGACTTTTCGAATCAAACAACCGAATCCCAATCCCTAATCTTCTTTTCGCGAATGCGAGTCATCGCTGAGAGTGTCACTAATCTACTGGCTCAGCATACCTACATTTCTTTCATATACGAGACACAATCGTCACTCGCCCTCACTGTGAGGGCATCAACACTTTTGTAATGGCGACACCAACAGCTGCAAAGCACGCCTCACAGCAGGGTCGCACCCCTTCGCAACTCGCCGCCGCGACTCCTCCTGTATCGACTCCCTTTTCGAATCCTGCCCACGTCGTATTCTCTCCTATGGGCCCACGATCTTCCCCTCAACAATTCAAGAAGTCTCCTGCCGCATCAACTTTGATGGCGCATGCCTCCAACGCTCCTCTCAACTTTGATAGCCCTTCTACAGCTGCTGCTATGGGCGTCCTTGGCATTCAGAGCGGAATCGATATGGGTCTTGACAATGTTGGCGTGGGGGGCCTAGGCTCTTTAGGTGCTCTGGCGAGTGAGGACGATAAGCTGAAGCGGTTGGAAACAATCATAGCAACGTTAGATGTATGTAATTTCCCCCTGGATAATCAAGTGTTACTGACTTGGCGTAGCAGAAAAAAGGATTAGTGAGCGAGGCAGGACTGGAGCGCCTGGCGCAGCGAATAGGACTCGACTGCCTCTCAGAGGATCATACAGCACCTGATGGCCGAAAACAAAGAACCCTCGTTATAGCAGGCTCGGCGATTCAGCTGGATATTACACTCGACAATAATATTGTCGAGAATATATCGCTGGCCTTCCCGGAATCTGCTCCCTCAGTCACCAAGCATGTCAACCGAGCAAGCGAAATTCTTTTGAAAGACCTGCAGCTTCTTCCAAACCAGAGCCCATTGACGAAAACTCTTGATCAATTCGCGGCCAATCTCGAGCGACTAGCCATCTTAGATAAGCTTAGCATCATACCTGGGCTCGACTGCCACGAAGCACTGGCCGGCATATATGTGAGCTTGGAAAGGCTTCACAAATGGGATGTTGCTCAGCTTCGCGAAGAACCAGGAATGAGTGGCAAGTCGGACATTGAGCTATCTACCACAGCGATGTGCACACGACATGGCTACCCCGTTATGCATTCAAGGAACCGTGTAGGACTTGCACTCCACTATTGGAAGGTTCTTCGCCTTGTCCAGCCAACTAGTGATAAGATGGCTTCATTTGCTTCATCCCGCGAACCGGTCTGGTCTCTTGTAATCGGGTGTGCTTCAACAGGGGGGATGGGCCATATGCCTGTTCGAGTCTCTGAGGACTGGATATCTAAGGACGTGGTAAAGGCAGAACCCTCAATGGATCCCAAACATCCCAACCTGGACTGGCAGGAACCCGATAACGTTGTGCTTTCACACTCAGAAGAAAACAAGGATGCTAGCATGGAGATGCTCCAGCCGGATCTCTCAACAACCAGGGTACCACAGGTTATGTTCACTGCCACATTTGACCCTCCTGTCATCTTGCCTCAGAACGACTGGCTCCGTTTGCACTCATACGCCAACGTTAATGCAACCCCCCTCTTTGGATACTCACCAACATTCGATAGTCTTTTCTTTCCTATCCCTCCTGGAAGTGCTCAGGACCCTAGCGAGCTTCGGGCAATCTCTCGCAGCCGTGATGTCCGTATCTACGACAAAGATCAAAAGCCCACCATTAAGGCTCATCAGAACACACTGTACATCTACAAGCAAATATACTCACAAGTGGTGACTGAAATCCCATTCTCTCATCCTCAGCAGCTTATCGAAATGCTCCCACTGCTCCGACAGTATGCTTTTGTCGCAACTTTACTCGAGAACAGTTTTGGTTCGCAGACAAAAGAAGTTGAGAAACTACCCAAACAAGGAAATGCCGTGGTGCATGCACCAAAATCGAATCTCACGACTAGAGATGAGTTAGCTGAATTTATGAAATCAGCTTCTGTGGCTGAAGAGCCTGCTCCTTCGGATCCGGAGGTAAAGCTTGATGTCACCTTGTGGGTTCATCCAATTCCTCACCTTCAGGTTGTCTTTCCTTTCCGAAATACGACTGCCAACATTACCTTGAAGGTACTCGAGGATGGAATTGTGGAGGTTGTCGAGGAGAATGTTATTCCTCGTGGCGAAGATAGTAGAATAAACGGTAAAGAACTTACACGGGCAGACCTGGGAAAGCTGCTAGAATACATGGAAGATCTTTGCAAATGGGCAGAGTGGATTCGGACAAGACTTTCATGAGACGCTGGGGCATGATAGGTTGGTTGGAACGGCACAAGGAGTTGAATGATACCCTCAGAGTGTTTGCAAAATAGCCATGTACAGATAAATCACAAGATTTATATTGCCATAGCACGATTTATCTCTTTCCTCGCTGTTCAATACACAAGCTGACTTTAATGTTCATGACAGAATCAATCTCAAAGCCTTGGTCTAGATTTGGTCATCAGCGATATAGCCCTTTAATGCCAGCATCGCAGTGCGCTCCGGTTTCCCCTCCTCCTTGATCTTCCTCACATGAATCACGCTATTACCTAGAGCGCGAATGGCACAGCTGCCATCACCCTGATCCATAACCCGACTTTCAAATATACGTCCTCCAGTGCCCTCAACGAATTGAACTTTTGCTTCATCCTCCCAGACACTGTTTGAAGATATGATTTCAGCGTCTTGGAAAATCAGACGCTTTGTCTCTCCCTTTTTGTTGACAGCGTGGGTCCATACAGATCCAAAAACTCTTATCCTTCGCACAATCTCATCCGCTGTCCACTCAGTCCACTTCACACGTCCATCTGCCTTTGTGACCTTGTGCGCATGGATAACCTGCTCCTCGCTGATTTCTTCTGCCTTCCATCCTTTGTTCTGCCGTGGCGGGACATGCAATCCGTTTCGAAGGCCTTGCACCAACATTTGCGCACCTATTGGTGCTAGGAGATTTGTGAGTTCCTGGACTGTACAGCCTGGTGGCATCGATATTCCAGGGCGAGGAGTCTGAGATAGTACAATTCCATGGTCAAATGCTCTTTCGTCTAGTGTTTGTAACGAAATTCCTGTGTATTCATATCCGCTGAGAATTGCATGGTGGATGGGAGCAGGTCCACGGAGACTATTTTCGTTAGAATTCCTGACGAAGGTATGCCGCTATTAGACTCACTCGGGAAGCAGAGAAGGATGCACATTGAGACCGCCATATTTGGCGGATTTCAAGATCCTGGGCGGTACAAATAGTCCGAAGGATACTGCTATCACAAGGTTTATTCCTTCAGGAAGCTACAGTTTTCAGTCGTCGAGTCGACCAGGAGGTGCTCCATGAAGAAAAGTGCGAACTTACGTTCCATCTTGTGAAAGTTTCGCGCTGGTGAATTCTCAATCCCAAATCTTCTGCCAACAATTTGCATGGTACTAACCAATGTCAGTTTAACATCGCACTTTTTTCGGTGATTTGGCGTACCTTCTCTCAACGTTTTGAAACCTCTTCCCATGCGTTTTGGCGGCAGAACCATAACATCCAACGATTCAATCAGCTTCTTACTCTGGTCATGCTCGTTATGAAGAGCCTTCAAAGAAGCGCAGCTAAACTCGTCAGATCCGCAGAAAAGGATGCGCAAAGGGTCTGACGAGTTTCGCGGTGCACTCCAAGAGAAAAACATTCGCCATTGGGGAATTTGCTGGCCAAGCAATGGCCTGAGCTTGGCAAAGCACGAAAACATTATGCTCTCATTTCGTTATAGAAGTCTTTAAATTTCGTATTCCATGGTCTAGTGACTGTTAATCATCCTTTCTATTCGAGGTTCTTAATATAAAGGGACAGTCGAAGAACCGCGTTTGTTGCATCTCCGCTTATTTGCATCATGGGATGGAAACCCGACTCACTCTGCGTTACTGGTTCTTTGCCTGTCTATTTTGGCGAATAATTTGCAGTGAAATCAATCCCAAATCAATTGTTCGTACCCTCCGTATGAAGATGTTGGTTTCGGGTTTCGTAGGAGCACTTTGTTTTTTTCTGTTGTTTTGACAAAGTGACCTGAGAACTGATAGGTATTCCGCATGTTAGATAAAACAACAATTAAGGCAGTCGGTCATTGAGTTGCGATCCAAACTCAATACTGTTCAAAAGGAGTGTACTCGTATTGTAGGATAACATATTTATCAGTCACAACAATTCACTGTACAAAATGGAAATTGGTGATCCAGTGACACTGCCGCAAATTTCCCACTAGATTGATGAAGAGATGTTCAGATAGCTCTTAGTATTGACAATGTAAAGCCCGCCGCCCTACAGCCAACAAACGGATAAAAAACGATGAAGTTACAGCCAAACATTTTTATCTAAAAGAGATCATCTACGGCCTTATCGGCATCCTTTTGAATCAATTCGACCATACCCTGCCGGGGAGTGTTAGATTCTGATGAGCATGATTAAATAGGTTCACAAACCTTGGGCATGATAGGTTTGCCGTCTTCACCCTTGACATATCGGAAGGGCATCTCAGTGCTCTCGTGCTCATTAAACTTGAGCTCAGGGAAGTCCAGGTAGGGCACCTGATCAAGAGGCACTGGCGACTACTGTGAGCTTCTGAACTGCAGGGGTATGATATACATATAACGAACCCTTGTCTTGAACAACAATACGAGTTACTCGGACGGCTGTATCTGTTGTCATCTGTTTGGGGCCAAGTCTGCGACCCTCAAAGCCCTTCTTTCGAAGCTCCGAAGTACGGTCTAGGATCTCCTGTTAGAAATAAAAATAAATCTATGATGTGAGAGATACAGACCCCGAGGAGGATCATCGCCTGCCAAACAAAGATGAAACGTTAGCAACATTACATGAGGGATTCTTCGTGCTTTCTGCGTACCAAGAATACCTCCGAATAAAAAGGCATCAAAGTTCTCGCCGTCCTCGGGGGAGAGGTCCTTGGCGGCTGAAGGATCAAGTAGGCAAACTCGCGACTTGTTTGCAGCGTAAAGCTCCTCGACACCTCGCTGCTCAGCAGTGAAGGCGGTGTTGCTGGCCAGGTCTGTTGGGACCTGAAACGTAGGAGGCAGACTGGAGAGGATGAAAGAACCCTGAGTGGCTTGTGTCTCGCGAGCAATAGCCAGATATTCGAGTTCGGACCAGGGGCCTAGCTCTGGGTCGAGATGCTCAACAATAAAAGTCTTCCCAGAGGCTGCCATTTTTCTTTGTTCTCTTGTGAGGGGCAATTCTAAGTTTTGGATCAGTGCAGTGTACACTAGGTAAGTAGCGGTAGTGAATACCTGAGCACTACTGAATCGATTTGCTTTGATATTGGCAGAAGTTCAACTACTCTTGAATATAGAACTTCTAACAAAAGAGAATGTGGTGGAGACGTTGGTTGGGTGAGAACGAGAGGGTTTTGAAATTTCCTATCCGAAAATCTAGCTTATAGCTTGAAGTAATCGATCTATTACCTTAGTGATCGTCAGTGGATGCACCATTTTTACTTAATAGCTTCAGTCCTTCCAACACTGAATATCAATAATTACTTGAATTTAAACTAAATAACAATAAATGGCATAAAAATGAGCTGCATAATCAAAATTTAGTGATTGACGAGGGCCGTACAATCGATGCATTGACAACTTAGGTTACCGAATGCATCCACAAGCCTCTTGCTGATAGATAGCCCCTGCCACTTGTTGGCACTATTGTATCTTCATTGAGTACCCTGACGAGCAAAGTCAAGAACGCCACAATGCTGAAAAAGACAAACATGAGCAATTAGTCATGGAAAGAAAGTGAGGACCATTGATCCAGACTGTATCGTGCGAAGACGGGTACATAATACCCTAAGATTCGGCGTAGAGACAACCCAAATTAGTGGCTGCTGTCAGTGGACACTTGACTTTCCTGCCCCGGAGGAATTACCTACACACCTGCACACTGCAACCAGAATTAAAGCGCCAAGCCACAGCTGCGGCCAGCAACAGCATCCATGGATGATGGAAGCTACAACCTAGTCCCCACTAGAACCCGTCCCGGGGTCCCGAGGGGCCACCTCATCTCTCCTGGACTAGGCCCCAAGTATGGATAGATTGTCCCTTTATCAAGCAAGGCACCTCCATTCCAACCGCAACTCTGTTTGTCTTCTATGTCGTCGTTGAGGAGGACCTCTAATCCTGTGTCTGTTTAATATTCATGATCCATCGTCGTATAAATATTTTACCCTTACGTTCTGTTTCCTTTTAACAATCCCCGCGGCGTTTTTCGTCCGCAACTTCATCATGGTTCTCAGATCCATGATTCCGTCCCCAAGACGATGGGCCGCCCTTGTCTCCTTTTGCCTTGCACCAGCTCTAACCATCGCTGTAAATGATGCGACCACGATGAAAGCAGCCGCTGCAGACTACTATGTTCGCGACCTTCCAGGATTGCCCACCGATGGGCCCGACGTCAAGATGCATGCTGGGTAAGGCAAATTGTTCATCCCTGTGCTGCAGGCTTACTGACGCGTCCGTGTCCTTTTAGGCATATCGAAGTGACCCCAGATACGCACGGAAACCTGTTCTTTTGGCATTTCGAGAACCAACATATTGCTGATAGACAAAGAACTGTTATTTGGATCAATGGTGGACCAGGTTGTAGTTCAGAGGATGGCTCCATGATGGAAATTGGGCCCTATCGGCTCAAGGACCAAGACCATTTGGTATACAACAATGGCTCGTGGAACGAATTTGCCAACCTACTGTTCGTCGATAACCCTGTAGGCACCGGATTCAGCTCGGTCGACACCAATAACTATATACACGAACTAAAGGAAATGGCCGATCAGTTTGTCAAATTTCTCGAGAAGTGGTTTGCTCTCTTCCCTCAGTATGATCGCGATGATGTGAGCAAATTCCTTGGTCATAAAACTTCAAGTTTGCTGAGAACAATTCAGATATACATCGCAGGCGAGTCTTACGCTGGACAGCATATACCCTACATCGCTAGGGCTATTCTTGATCGCAATAAGAAGAATCCAGCAACCGCCTGGAATCTAAAGGGACTTTTGATCGGCAATGGTTGGATCGATCCAATCGAACAGTATCCCGCCTATATTACATTTGCTATTCAGAAGGGTCTCATTCAGAAGGACTCAGACGAGCACAAGCAACTGCAAGGCGATCTTCGCAACTGCCAAAGAATGATGGCCTCGGATGTTGGCCATGTGGATTATGGCGAATGCGAAGCTATCTTGTCCAACATGCTCAGATTGACAAAAAAGGGCGACGGTGATAATGCATGCGTTAACATGTACGATGTGCGATTAAAGGATTCTTACCCGAGCTGCGGCATGAATTGGCCTCCGGATCTGGTTCACCTGACTCCTTACTTAAGGAAGCCCGAGGTTACGAGAGCCCTCCACGTCGATGGCATCAAAAAGTCTGTCGGCTGGACCGAGTGCAACGGTGCTGTTGGAGGTGCTTTCAACGCAAGGAAGTCTAAACCCTCAGTCGATCTCCTGCCCGCTCTTCTTAAGGAACTTCCCATCATGCTCTTCTCCGGAGCTGAAGATCTCATTTGCAACCACATCGGAACTGAGAATATGATCAGCAAGATGGAATGGAATGGTGGAAAGGGTTTCGAAGTAACGCCCGGTAACTGGGCTCCTCGGCGTGATTGGACTTTTGAGGAGGAGGTAGCTGGTTTCTGGCAGGAGGCTCGAAACTTGACATATGTTCTTGTCTACAACTCCTCTCACATGGTCCCTTTTGACCTCCCGCGACGAAGCCGAGATATGCTGGACCGCTTCATGGGCGTTGACATCAGCCGAGTTGGTGGTGACCCTGCTGACAGCCGCATTGATGGCGAGAAGGGGCCAAAGACCACTGTTGGCGATGCCAAAAACAGTACTCAGACCGCTGACGAGGAACATCAAAAGCAGTTGGATGAGGCCAAGTGGGCGGCTTACTACAAATCGGGCGAAATTGTCCTCGTTATCGTAATAATTGGTGTCATTGTCTGGGGTTACTGGATCTGGCGCGAACGTCGCAGAGGGGCTGCGTATTCTGCTCTGGCTAATCATGATCTTTCCAGCCTGCCCAATGGTCAACGGGCCAAGTCACAGCCTGGTGATCTTGAGTCTGCGGCTTTTGATGAAAGCGAACTTGACGATTTGCACGTAACAACACCAGGTACTAGCAATAGTGCTAGATTCCCAGTGAATCATGACAGTAGCGAAAAGTTCGTCACCAAGTACGCCGAGTAATGCACAACCTAGAGACCCTGTGTCTCGTTTCTATCTGGACAGCATTCATATATGGTTGTATATTTTAGCTGGCGCCCGGGTTCTTTTGCATAAAGTGGTTAGTTCTGTCACAATTGGGAGGTTGGCGTTTTTCTCAGGTTCATTATTGAGAATCGAATCATTTTAATAACCGTCTAAGTTGGTAATTCCACGCCGACAAACTCCATATCTAGATCAAGAGCACTCCGTATGACTCTACCCATCGACCCTTGCCTGTGTAACTTGCTGCCTTTGTATCCTATTCCATGCCCCGAAGTGAAGAATGTGCCCACCCAGAAAAGCTTGTATTTACGCCTGCATTGCTGCGCCATCGTTGTCCATGAAGAAAGAAAGATGTGTGCGAGCCGAGATTTAGAGCTGCACGTCGTTGTTGAGCAGGCGAACTTCTTCACCTGGCTTGAAGGGGGGAAGGCCAATGTAAGGGCATCCATCGCATCGAAAAGCATCACCAAGTGAGCAGTTGCCACATGAGCCGACCTTACCTTGCACGGTGAAGTCGATCTCGGCCAAGTCGTCCGTCGCCAGCTTAATGCTCCCGAGTGTTTTGTCGGCGGCGGCGCGTTTATCAGCGTCTTCGGCGGCAAGACGTTCTGCCAAGCCGCAAGTGCAGTCCTTGCATGCCCGACGGCGTTTGCCAGCCTTGGGTTGACATTCAGCAGCTAGTATATTGTCAGTATCGTGTTCCACTATGTAGGTACTTGCAGCGGTCGCCTACGGATATTGATGGGTCGTGCGAGATCCTCCTCAGTCATGAGAGTATCCTCGTCAATGAGGTCATCGTCGTCAAGGTCATCCTCAAGATCGATGAAGCCGACGCCAGCGGGAACAACAGGCTTAGATGTAGCCTCCGCGGGTTTCCTCTTAAGGTTGAGCGGAACAGAGCCATCTGCCAAAGGAGCGGGTTGAGTCTTCTTCTTGCCAAACTTCAAAGTAACAGCGCCGTCATTCTCCCCATAGTCAGGCTTCTCAAAGCCCCCTCGCGACGATACTAGACCGGCCAGAACCGCTTCTTTCGACAAGGTAGACTCCTCTAGACTATTGCCATCTTGAGACTGTAGACGACCGCTAGGCTTGAGAGATTCCGCGACAAGTCCAAGAACGGTTCGGTTCATCAAAGCAAGGGATTCGCCTAGCATCGAAGAAGCATCGGATAGGACCAAGACTAGATCGTAGGTGGAAGAAGGCAGCGCGACCAATCCCAAGGAGAGACGATCAAGCATCTGGAGATCGGTGACAGAGCGTTCATAATCGGCGAGAACGGATGTGAGGGCATCGGAATTGGCAGCAAGAGAGGGAGGGGCCAGGAGAAGGGTTCGCTTGGGTGGCGATGTAGACTGGACAGACTTTGTTGCAGGCATGACCAAGTCGTCACTAGGATCGATCATGAGAGTCGCGGGGGCCATTGTAGATTGGTTTGAACAGTAGAAAATCAAGGGTCAATGCGGGATAGGTAACGAGAGAGTTGTGAGCGATGAGGGAATGGACGTTTTAAAGATCTGTAAGTTAACGTTAGACCCAGACTTTTTGACTCGGAGGTCATTGGTATACTGGATTAGTCAAAGAGCGATAGCACTGTGCATAGATTCACGTAGACTGTGTGACCCGACCCAACATACATGGAACCTTACCGTGTGGTCTGACTATCAGATGAACGGTATTACATCTGATATCAGAGTTGCGGGGTCACTTTTTTTGCTTTTCCACGGTGGGGGTTTTGGGCTTCGAACAGGGCCCTTATTCCGACTGCGGAGACGCGGAGTAGCCAGTAGCCAGTAGCCAACATTACCTTGCGGTGCCTATCGTATTGGGAATGGCTTTGCAATCATGCAGTCACAATCAGTTGCAGCCGATAAGTTGATAACGAAGCAACCTCTAAAAACTGACGGTTGCTTATTTGATCATGCTCCCCGGAGATGCAAAAGATTTATGGTCCATGACAACTAAAGTTACCTGTCAAACTATACGATTCGGCCCTTTGATTTCGAGATCGGACTTCTCCTCTTGCACACGTTCTGTAATATGCCACCACTTCCCTAATTTAGTTGACATATGATCATTGGTAATCCAAGCTCAGGGTGGGGGAAACAACGGCTCGGGACTTGCTCCCGTAAGTTGATATACAGTATTGTTCGGAAGCGGGCGGTGGGCGATGTCGGACCAATCCCGAGCAATACGATTTCTCGTTGGTTTTGATATGCACGATTGCAATAGGTTGCCTGTGTGCTCCTGGCTCAATCTCGTGAGCGGATGAAACGGGCGTAAGAGCCGCGATCCGGGCTCTCAACCTGTCGCCTACATAGCCTTCCATCCTGGGCCGTTGTGAAGGTATTTTTCCGGAATTCAGGTTAGGGCACCTAACTAGGTATGGTGTTTCTTACACATTCAGGATGAGGCTTTTGATCCTTAATGTTACGATGAAGGAGTCAGATTTCTGGTGTTGCACTACGAATTCGCATAACCAAAATTTCATCTTATTGATACTTTGCAATTCAAAGTGTGCCAACTTATCTATCATTTCTTGGCGTGAGATGACACTTCATCAGGTTTCATTAGTTGGATACCTATACAACTTGATTGGCCTCTCGTGTTGCATGGTGATGGTATAATAAGATCCTATTTTCCAACTTTGAATTTCATAGAAATGAATTCGACCTAATTCCAGTCCCCGTTGATATCTTTCACATTGCTTCTGACTAGGTACCTAAGTACAAACTGTATGTCGAGTTCGAGTAGCGGAGTTGCAATACACGAATGCGAATTCTTTTTCTACTACCGTATCTACGTTGCTCTAACTCATATAGATAGATCTAAGGTAGCCAAAGAAACAATTCATGTTGGAAACGTCTCCAACTTTTAATCGCATCTTCTTTGTCTTCCTGGGGTCCGTATCACAATATGCAATCTTCCGTTGCCTGTGCTGCAGCAGAGTGACTGACAGTGCTCGCAGCTGTCAGTGGCCGGCACCTTTCATTCACTCTCTCTCATTCATGGAATCTTGGAAGGAGTAAACGCCTGTTTGTTTTCAATGTGCGCATGCCCAGGCAATAACGATGAATCACTGCCTCTTTCTGTGGCCCTTCTCTTTCCTCTCTCTTTTTTCTGCTTCTTTCCTTCTTCCTTCCTCAACCGCACTTATATTCCTCAACATCTCTCTTTTGCGAAAGACACAAAGCGGCACGGGGTTCCTGTGCTTCCTTTGAGAGATATTCTAGAGTGTAGACTCTCTTTCTTTCTCTTACTTTTGACTTCCGAAGCCCTGACACCAAGATCACGCAAAACGTGCTGTTGCAGTCACTTCATGCTTGATCATCCGGATAATCCTCAATCCTCAAGGTACGCAGAACTTTGGCTTCAGCTTCCATTCCCTACCTATATTTTCCTTTCATCGGACTCCTCTGCAGTCAGAAGCATCCTGAGAAGTTCCGCTGCTTGGTTTTGTGCCCGTTTCACTTTTGGCAGTAGCACGCCTGCGACATTCCCACTTTCTGTCTCTCTCACCTTGATGTGAGATACATCTTTGCAGCTTCTTAGGTGCCTAGGAGCTTTTCCTTTCCCTTTTACAGCGCTTTTTTATTCCTTCAAGGAAACTATCCTTCACCTCTTCTTCTAGGTGCCCCTCGACCCAACCTTCACTCCTGCTGTATTTGCATATAATAACGATTCCGTCTAGACTCGCGTACGGTGATTTTCTTCATCATGTCGGACTGGAATGGCGATCAGGGTGGTTCGGTCCATGCCAACACTACTAGCCAAGAGGACTGGAACAACAGTGGCGAAGGGTATGTGTTCTCGAGCGGGACTTTGTCGAATCTAACAGATTTATCTTCATAGCCACGGATCTACCAGTCACGCCGGCTTCGGCAACAATGGTTTCGGCAATGGCGATGGCTTTGGGGGCGAACAGCCCAAGGGTGACGACAAGTGTTTCGGCTGCGGCGAGACCGGGTAAGAACCACTGAGCTGAGGAAAGCAACATCATCTAACAAATTCTAGCCACCGACGGGCCGATTGTCCCAACCCTCAAGAGATGACCTGCCGCTTTTGTAAGCAGCCAGGTCATATGGTCAAGGAGTGCCCGGACAAGCCTCCTATGATCTGCGAGAACTGTGGCGAAGAAGGTCAGTTTAATCCGTACCTGTACGATTCTCTAGGCTCACATATTCAGGCCACATGCGCAAAAACTGCGAGGAACCTCGCAAAATCAACCGGGACCACATCGCCGATGTGAGCGCTAATGACGCTTGGACTAAAATCAAGCAGGCTGTGGCTGATCAAGACGTTGACGACGCCAAAGAAGCCCTTCAAGAGTACATCAAGGCTGTGAATGGTAATGTTACCTACCGTGAGCTTCAGGAAGCGTTGATTGACCAAGGTATTGGTCTCTGGTTCATTCCTACTGAGCGAAGTCTGATCCAAGTTTTCACCAACATGGATCTTCAGGGCAACATCGACAAGAAGTATACCATCTCCTACCGCTTTGTCGAGAAGGCCGATCGTCCTCGTGAGCTTGAGGGGTGGCCCAAGGACCGCGATGAGCTTCTCTCCCGCCTAGACGATGCTGGCGAAGTTGTGGACCGAGGCGTTCCCCTTTGCATGAACTGCAAGGAGCTTGGTCATACCGCCAAGTTTTGTACTCAGGAGAAGGCGGAACGCACCGATGCAGTCAAAATTTCTTGCTGTAACTGTGGTGCAGATGGTCATCGTGTCCGAGACTGTGAGGACAACTCCTTGGCCTTGGTCAACTCGATTTGATACTTACCCATTTTTAGGCCCTGAGCCACGCGTGGACAAGAACGCTTGCAAGAACTGCGGGTAGGCATTGGTAAACAATGATTTGAGATCTTATGGACTGACAACACTAGTCAATCCGGTCACAGGGCCGCTGGTTGCGAGGAGCCTCCCAATCCTGCCAATGTTGAATGCCGAAAGTGCAACGAGGGTAAGTTCATCTGGTATCCATGCAATGAGCCTGTTCTAATCATCGCAGTCGGTCACTTTGCCAAGGATTGTCCTCAGGGCGGTGGCAACCGAGCTTGCCGTAACTGTGGTCAAGAAGGCCACATCTCTAGAGACTGTGACCAGCCTCGAGACATGTCCACTGTGACTTGCCGCAACTGCGAGAAGCAAGGTCACTACAGCAAGGAATGTCCCGAGCCAAAGGATTGTGAGTTACTGGCATTGCATGTTGTCACAGTTGTAACTGACCAATTTTCAGGGAGCAAAGTTCAGTGTTCCAACTGCCAGGAGTATGGCCACACCAAGGTCCGATGCAAGGCACCGCCTGCTGAGGAGGCTGACGGACTCGGCGCCGATGGTGATGGTGGATGGTCCAACGCTGGTGGCAATGACGAATGGACTGCCTCTGACAGCAAGGCTATTGAGGCCGGTGGTTGGTGAACATCATTCGTGGCATGATGTTATTCCGAGTAGTACTCTCTTCTCCAGTTTGGGTGGGCATAGTCAGCAGACGGCATTTAGCGGACGAAGCGAAGTAGTGCGAAAAGGGGTGATGTAGGAACGATTTCGTCCAGAGGTTGGCCGCTGGAAGTATTTATGCATCCAGGTAGATGCCTAACTAGGAGAACGTTCATGCTCGTTAATGTTACTTGCATTGGCAACGCGGGAAGCCTTATGATAACGTGCTTGGAATGGTTGTTTTGTTGTGTTGAAAGGTCAGGTATCTCCAAAGTATAGTGACTGCTTCGACTATTAAGGTCATATGCAGTCCAGGGCATTCCCATATTCTTTTGGCCAATTGAATTCAATCGTTGGCTTGGGGGATTAACGAGGGATCACAAGCCGCACTGTTCACTCACCGATGGTCAGTATCTTCGTGTGGTGGGAGTGTTTCTAAGGGGGGCTTGGTGTTTTTTTAGGTATTTAACCGAATGAAGAGAGTTAAGCAGCCAACGCCGTATTAATCAAATTGAGGAGTTCTGCATTGCAATCTCATCTGCTATGATAGGCGATGCGCTATTTCGGTGTGATCTGCAAGGACTTTGGAGTATTCAGATCAAAACCCCGTGGCAACCCATTCTCACGGGAAATGTTGTTCACCCATGGCCATTTGATCTTGGGTAGGTCTTACGTCCACGTAAAGTGGCCAGAGACTGTCGATGTTATGGTTCCCGTGGGCTTCGTGGACACTTTGGAGACGAGGGAGTGCCGGCGGCTATTTTCTAGTTCTTTCATGAGGGTGCGGATGCTGGTATTCAAAATGGTTTCTGATTAACGAATCACATGGCTGGTTGTGTGGGAAATAACACGATAATAAAGACGATGTGCTCCTCAGCCCTACCGCCAGATGGTACCTGTTTCAGCTAACAATATGGATGCCATGTCACGGTCTAGGCACGTTCTGACATAATGTGTGCTGGATAGGGTAATTAATTACGTTCATACCTATCAAGGCAATACAATGGCATGCTCTCTTTGCTGTATAGGTAGCTTGGTTCTTGCTAGTCGCTACCCACCTAAAAGATGTGATATGTGTTTTTTTCCCTCTTATTTCAGATGTTGTTTCGCGGGAGAAGGGAAATCAACGCCATTGTTACTATACCTGTCTGTCCTCGTTGCCAAACCTCGGTTCAAGAGTCTTACTCCAGGGTAGCTCAATCTCAGGCAACATCCAACATCACAATGGATCTATCTATACCAGGAAATATGTAACTACTAGGAGTCAGAGTGTTGGGTCGAGCTAAACAATCCGAAGCGTTCCAGGCCAGTAGATCCGTTTTCCAAAATTCCCACCGAGATCTATCATGCGGACCACAATACGTCAGAATCACAGCAGCGTTACTATATATGGACGTATTGTGAATAAGTCCAGTTAAGGCTTGGCGTACGAGACTCAACCTCCTTAACATCGAATGAGAGAGCCCTGAACTTAGCCGCACTGCTCATTAAATCTCGATCATCTGTCAACAGTGCCATGAGATCTCGATTGTCATGTAATTGTCGATCGCTCTGTGAGACGCAACACTGTAAGGGCGGACACTACTCGGCTGGACTGACACGGAAAACGGTGACTACGGAACAGTTCTTCCATAGCTATCTAGCCCCTAGCTATAAAATTCCTCTAGCATTGATAATTCGCAACGGTATGTTGATCTAGAGCGAAGACAATGTGAATTAGTTACTGTGATAAGCACGAGATGTTGTGTTCTTGGAATGGTTGGTGCTTGGCTCGGCCGAGTCCACTTAAATGGCATAATAATGACATGGGGGGTCCAGATTAGAGTTGAGGAAGCGGCTCTGCTGCGTGCCTGGAGTTCCCAACCTCAACCTTTGACCAAGATTTGGAGCTATAGACCCATTCCAAGATACCGATATTTGGCCTAAGTCAAGTTTCAAATGATGGGTCTGTCTTGGTTATCTTCAACAGACATTTAAGTGAGCTCGTCCGTGCTGCATTTGCGTCATAACCCAACAGCTGCGGGTCAGCTTCCTGGCGCTTGCTTGGGAAAGCCGATTCATCCCATGGAAGCCATGAGAGAAATCTTCATTGTTCATGAATATAAGCTAATAATCCTGTATTTTCGTTGAGCCTCTACCCATTAGCCATTATGGGCTACTTAGTAAATAACCAGAAGCAAGGGTATACTACTATGATTCCGCATTCCCCTGGGGCTAAGGGTGCATCGGTGTCAGTGCTAGCGCATGGAGACGAAGGGAGTTCTGGTGTTTGGGACGGTGGAAAAGCTTGGAAATGTATGTCGAGAAACGCAAGGCAATACCCCGGCTTTGTCGGAACGGATCCCAGGTTTTAGGCCAAGTCAAACTGAAGGTAAATCCTGAATATGTTCAACACATCCGCTTGCAAGAGAGAAGATATATAACGTATTGGATGGTGGTCAAACAGAAGCCTGGACATGGCGATGGAAATTAGCGAGTGTTCCTACTGTAACTATCAGATGTGTAATGCCTAATTGATTCGTTAGTATATGTATTCAGATATTCAACTAAACTCCAGTCCAAAACGGTGAAGGAAAGAAACCTATATGGCGCCAGTCCATCTCTCTCAATCGTGAATGGTCGAGAGAGCTGACGTCATGAACAAGTCATACGGCGCTTGAACCATTGCTGTCGGAGTACTGACACAGTGTTTGTCCATGAGCGTGTCTCTGCCTCCAAGGTGGCACTGTGTAGCCTCTTCTCTTTTATTGTTCGGAAGCCAAGTTTCGCACGATAGGATTTGTCTGTCAAGCCCGTCAATTCTATGATCGCCTAAGTTCTCCTATACTTCTCATTGTAAACTTCAACTTAGAAAAAATGCCGAGGACATCTCTTGCATATCCCCGAAAACTCGAACGCCATCAGAGTTTGACATGATCTGAGGAAAACCAATGGGCAGTCTCGAAGGACGATTTCACAGGATAATGCACACCTGTGCGCGAAAGCATTGCAATATTGACTGTGAATGGCCTGAGTGGACCTAAAGATACAACTCAGTCCAGGGGTCGTGCTGTTAGCGTGAGGCCTTGATTTATAAGGTGGAAACTTATCTGGCAAAGGATACAGTATCAAATCCACATGACAAAGGTTCTTCTTGCTACTTCCTCCCTAGCTAAGTGGCTTGCGAGCGAAAGAAAGATCAATGTCGCGTGAGTTGATGCTGGTCGAGACAGACAAGTACATAGGAGTCGGCCTGGTTGAAGGTAGAGTCTGCAACAAGCCATCATGTCTTCTAGGTCTAATACACTGATACAACGTGTTCTCTTCGCGTTAGATAGCATACGGTGTGTTGTAGAGTTCAGGGGGTGTGTTGCAACCAACGTCGATCCCTCAACTACGCCTCCAACTCATAAATCCGTGAAACCGCGAGGGGCTTTTACCATAGTAAGTACTCAAAAGGTCAAGCGGAGCAAGATTGATAGAGATCCTAGACTTGGTACCAGCCAAGAGCAAAGAGTGTGATACAGAAACGTGACTTTGAACCATTTCGTTTCCAGAACAGTGGCCAGACAAGGGGCGGGAACGTGCCCCAGACCAGAACTCAAAGTTCCAAGAGCACGGAGCTTTTCAACCAGCAACATGGTCTATGGGCTTGGCTCTGGTGATCCAATCTCAGGCTAAATCTAATAAATCTAAAATCTCAACCAAGATTGAAACAGTATTCGGGTTTAGGAAGGGAACTGAAAACGGATCCAGTTGCCAGATTTCCAAGATTGAGGGTGGTGAAGGAATTATTGCTGTTGTCAAGATGAGCTTGATGAGAGTACTCCTTGCGTCATCAAGGAAGAATACGCCAATTGCATTGAATGAGGTGGGAATGACGGTGATGCTCCGGTCCAAGTATCCACTTGTTTTACTGGCTCCTGCTGGAAATGGGGTGTGGAGACAGAGAAAATGCTAGCACGTTTTCTATCCACACAGTATTAGAAACTGGATATCTCATTTCATGATTTGGATCATCCTTGAAAAAGTAATTACGACTTCTAACGTTGAGTCTATTTGAAAGATTTGTTTCGTATTTCCAAGCCATGAGGATAACAAAGATGATTTACTTACTGCAGTATACTTGAACTTGATGGCTTACCACATGACACGGAGAGAGCTCGGCGTCATTGAGCCCATAATCACCGATTCGTGGGATGCTGCCCAGCCATTACGATCGACTCTTGTTCTGGTACCTTGCTATGGCACTTCTGTTTACATAGTGATGCTGGGTTTCTAATCAGTGAAACGCTGTCTCCCTAGTCGTCAACCTTGCAACTCAGCAAGGTCTAAATGCACGACGCTGGTTGGCTCCCCGGACCTTTTTGGAGGGAAGGATCGAACGATGCAGTCTGGAATACAGTGCATACAGTGTGTAAGCTAGGATGCCCAGGGTACCCAGGCGCCAGGTCGGTTTTGTCAGCCGGCTTAGTGCCCCCCTCAGTCCAAGTCTTTTCCCTTATTTTTCGCCCCCCAGGCCTTTCGAATCGCTTTCAGGAGCCCAGCCGCCGCCATCTTTTTTTCTGCGCCTTCTTTTCCTCGTTGCCCACAACGTCATCTCTGACGTCTTTTCTCAATCTAATCCTTTCACAATCCTCGTCCATCGACGCAATCCCGCAAGCAAAGCAACGCCCGCTTTGTCGCTCTTGAAGACGAAGCGCAAATCTATCGTATCCTTTTTTTTTTTTTTTTGCTTCGACTGGCACGAGCCTCAACTCCACCACAAACGCCTTTGGCGCCTGTTTTTTTCTTATCCCCTAATTCTTAACCCATCTTTCGCCTAGTCCATCGCTGTCTCTGACTACGGGAGAGAGACGCGCGCCTCTTTCACTTCCCGCCTCTGCCTCCTCGACATCGAATGTCGAGTGTCGAGTCTAAGCAAATTTCCCTTCCACATCTACGTTCGAGCTTTTAGGACGCATTCCCTTGGTCGGAGAAGTTTCAGAGCGTATGCTGTGCGTTGTCTACGCTATTGACTTGTCGAAAAGCGGTCATCGCCCCTGGTCCAACTCTTAAACCGTGCCGTCCTATAGTAGAGTCTCAGACGGCTGCCGCGCTGCTTTTCTGTTCTTCTTCGCCTCTGACCTCATTTGACTTTTTCGTCTTCCTCCATCTTCGCTGCTCTACTGCCACACACCCCACACGTCCAATCCAGCCAGCACTGTCAACCTTGCCGCCCGCCCCAGATATAATACATCATCGTCATCATGGGGACTACAACTGAAGCCTCTGCTAGAGGTGAGTCGAAGTCCCCCAAGCAGTCCGACGGTTCTCCTGCTCGACCTGGTATGTTCTTGAACATCCCCTCCTTGCTTCTGTCATCCATCACCGTCGACTTTACATGTATCTTGTGCCTTCACCTTGTCCCGCTGCGATGACGTATATTCGTCGTTGGTCTTGAACACCCCTATTCTGTCTTCATCTCTGTCCACTTCCGTCATCGCTTTCCTTCTCCGTCTCTTGTCCTCCGTCATCGTCACCCTAAGACCTTTTGCGGTCGATTGACTGTAACGCTTGCTTACATCTTGCCTTGTCTCAGAAACGTCGAACGACACGAAGGCAGCCGATCCTCCAGTGAAATTGGAGGCTGCCAATGCCGAACAAGCCAAACCTCTTGCCCCTCCTCCTCGACCCGGTCAACAGCAAGGAAACACCCCCGACTACTTCACGGTCCAGGCCGGCGGATCTCTCAGTCTGGAGCCCAATCCATTCGAGCAGTCCTTCGGGGGCGCTCCAGAGACACCAGGGGGAACAAAATTGCCTTCAGTTGCTGCATTGACATCACCGTCCTCTCTTCTGCCTGGTAGTAACGCGACACCATTCAATTGGGGAGGAGGTTCTTTGCGCACTGGCCCTTTGAGTCCAGCCATGCTCTCTGGTCCTGCTAATGATTATTTTGGCGACACACATCATCTACGTGGCGGATTCCCTACCCCTAACGAATCCTCCTTGAGGACGGGGTTGACACCAGGTGGCAGTGGCTCTATGTTCCCTGCCCCCAGCCCCAATTCCCAAGCACTCTTCGCTCAGCTTGCTAGCGGTGGAGCTACGCCCAGTACTCTCGATTTCCACAGAACAGCTATCAGTGCTGCCGCTAAGCGCGAGCAGAACGGTGCTGCTCCACGATCTCAAGCGCAGCAAGCGTCCCAAGCGCAGCAAACACAGCAACCTTCTGTCACTTCCCAACCCCAAGATATGCCCAACGGTTCTTCTAGCAACAAGTCTGAAGCGAAGCCCGCATCGGGCCCCTTCGACCCTCACGATAACGACGCAGCAAACGGCCTTTTTATGCTGGCCCAGGGCCGAAACGGCGCTCAAAACGCGAACCAATTTGCTGTGACGTCAGGTGCCCCTGGCCACGCGCATCCTGCCCCTGTCGCGCCTCAAAATATGAATACATCACCACAAATGTCAAGTATCAACGGCGGCTCCGTTGGCTCCGCTCGTGGTGCGAGCGAAGGAAGCATGATGTCGGACGAGAGTGAACAGGCTCGGCCTAATACTCGCGGCCGAGGCAAGAAGAATCCACCTGCGACCAATGGTCGAAGAAAGGCGGATGAGCCCCCGGCAAAAGCACCTGCTAATAAGAAGTCGAAGACTAATAATTCTATGTCTATGGATATGGATATGTCTGATGACGAGTCCAAGATGAAATATGAAGATGGTGGCTCAAAGTCCAAGATGACGGACGAGGAAAAACGCAAAAACTTCCTTGAGCGCAACCGGTATGTGTTTTGATATGATTATCATTAGTGGACTTTTGCTAACTTCTGCACAGCGTCGCGGCTCTCAAGTGTCGTCAAAGGAAGAAGCAGTGGTTGGCCAATCTGCAAACTAAGGTCGAAATGTTCAGTACTGAGAACGACGCCTTGACAGCGCAGATAACCCAGCTCAGGGAAGAAGTCGTTAATCTGAAGACACTCCTTCTTGCTCACAAGGACTGCCCAGTCACTCAGCAGCAAGGAATTCATGGTGCTTTTATGTCTCAGGTGGTTGAACCTTACAATCCCCAGATTAACCCTTATGGTATGGCAGCACCTATGCCTAATCAGCAAGTTATGGCTGGTCAGGGTGTCCAGCGGCGTTTCTCATAGAACGAGTTACAGCACCAATTAGGACCATTTGTCAAGGTCGAGCAACATAAACACATTTCTCCATCGAGCCATATAATGGATGGACTTGACGACCCCTTCTTGCCTCAACTGCGACACAAATCAACCTCACTGAGGTAATATTCATTATATGCATATACAAGGTTTAGTTCCTTCATATCGGGAACCTGCCGGCTCACCACTTCACTTCAAATTTGAGCTGTACAACATTTGATCAGAGGCATCATAGCATTCAGATGGAGACGATGTCTGAGACCAAGAGTTTGTCGAGCTTCACTTGGAGATTACTTGACGCTCTTGTTTTGAGCAAGGTTGCCTCTCGAGCATTTCTTACTAGAGGCAGTGCCCTTACAACTTTTAACTTGCACGTAAAGTATTTTTTTTTCTGGCAAGGCACACGGAACAGCAGTTCAAAAAAGGTGTTTGGCCAGGCTGACTGTTTTTGTCAACTTTGGTGGGGGGCGTTTTGAGGAACTCGGATCCCGGAGATGACAGTCTTTGGTGTTATGGTTTTGCGATTTTTTAAGTAGCTACAAGCAACAAAAGCTGCGAGTGAGAACGATAGTTGCACTATGAAATATGAAGAGTACATATTATGATTTTCTTAGTCATCAGTGATTTGATGGTAACCCTTCCACACTGAGCAGCATTACTGAGCTTGTGGGTATCGAGGGAGGTCAAAAATCTTCAGATATCCTTGGATTAATCCTAAAGACAAAAGTACTTAGGCAAAACTCAGAACACTTTGGGAGGCCTTCTTATCAGCTTATTTTTATCACCTAACTTATGGTCTGAAGTCTTCCGACCCTAAGCAAGTATCTAAGCCCAGTTGCCTCAATCTTTACCAACCAATTCACTTGTGGTCAACTTCCATCAACATATTCATTGACCTTCTGCTCCAGTCATTCTTCGCATATCACGTAAAAAACGTTCTGGTCAGCCTAATATCTGATTACCATTTTTCGCTATTTTGTGTCGGTACTGACAATGTTTGAATAGCCTGGCTCTTGGTGAACCTAAGAGGTGGGGTCCATCAGCGACCTAAACAGGCCTAGCGTTGAACGGGCGATTCATCTCTCATGTAAACAAGGCGATGCGATGAAACACTGACACCCACGTCGCGAACGGCACACCTCCATCTACGAAGCTATAAACTGAACAAATCATCACGAATTGCATTGCGGCAGCACTTCAGAGTTTCACTCGGCATTTTTTAATCAAATAGAACCGGTGGATCGCGACGCGACGCGCCTTTTTTCCACTCCGCGACAGTTCCAACAACTCCGCCACCAACCGCACCGCACCGACAGCTTCCCGGTATCACGACCCTGGAATTGAAAAATCGCATTGTCAACGGTCCCGAATGCGCCACCCATGACGACTCTGGTGACGACTCGGCGGCCGCTTCAAGTAATTAGCATGAGCAACGAGCACGGGCGACGGTTGAGCAAGCGTCTCGCTGGTAAGTCGATTGAGGGCGATGGTGATGGTACCCACTGGGTACAATTCTCTGACCGGCAAACTGCAGCGGCGGCGACAGATTATGAGCACGACGATGACTTTGCGTTTGTTCGAAAATCGAAAAGAGCGAAGACGAACAACTCAGATGCCCCAAAGCCTGTGCCAGTGGCAGAGCCAAAGGCAGACCCGGTCAAGAAATCCGTGAAGGGACGACCTACGAAGCAACGCGCTGCCAAGGCACTGGCAGCCAATGGAACCATCGGAGAGGAGGAGACTTTAGAGAATGAAACGAATGCGACGAGAGAACCTGTGACAAGGAAGAGTAGTAGGCGAAGAGCGAGTGTTGACGCGTCAGATGAACGACAGATCAATCCTTCTAAGAGACAGTCGACCAGGAGAAACACGCGAAGATCGGGGGAGTCACAGGATGAAGTGTCCCCGCCAATAGCGCCTGCACCGGCATCTATGCCAGGGCCTGATCCCAGACACCAACCCGAGGGAGTACCTGAATCAGCACCAGTTCCCCGTGTCAATGGAGCGTCTAAGAAACGGGGGTCGCGTGCAAAGCTTACACGACCGCCTCCTGACTGGGACAAGTCGCCGCAACGCGAATTACCTGTGCAGTCGGCCACGATCGCTCTGCCTATGAGCGACACACCCATTATTAACAGAAATAAAGAGATGCGGAAGAAGGGGGGCAATTCCAACAGGCGGAGCAGTTTGGGTAACCGTGGGCGAAGGGCGAGCTCTTTGATTGAGAGTGGACAAACAGCAATACCTCACCGGGAGGTCAACCCGGCGGATTTTTATAAACACATTGAAGCTGAAGGTTTGACAGAGCCTCGGCGTATGAAGCAATTGTTGACATGGTGTGGTGAGCGCGCTATGTCAGGCAAGCCCCCTCATGGCACACCGAATTCTAATGCCATTCTCGGTGGTGAGTTCCACATTCTCAGAGAGCACGTATCGTACTCGGATGCTGACTATATCTATCTAGCCCGCGCCATTCAAGACCAACTGCTAAAAGACTTTGCGGCTCGATCCGAATTCTCAGACTGGTTTAGTCGAGAAGACGACACCCCCAAAGCTCCTGTTATTTTAAAGCCCAACCCCAGAAACATAGAGCTGGACGAGAAATTGGCCCAATTGGAAATCAACGTAAAGAGGTATATCTCTTGAAGCAACCGACTAAGACCCCTGACTAATCCGGTTGGCAGATTACAAGATGAGAAGAAAGCGTGGCAAGCAATACGAAAACCACCGCCTGAGCAATCACCCCTCTTCTCCGAAGGCGAGACTGGACCCATCGTTTTGCCCGACTTTGATTTGTTAGACCCGGACGAAGGCAAGATCAGAGGTTTCCTGGCAGATGAGAAAGCGTCATTCGATGCTGTTCGGTCTGCGACCGAATCAAGATTACGAACTATCCAGTCATCGCTCGAGTTTCAGATTGACGAACTTGCTGATAACGTCCACAAGCTCGAGCAGCGGGTACTGGTGGCGGGCAAGGAAGCGGAGAAGGTCCTCGGTGTGAGCGCTCTTCGACTTCGACAACGTGAGGAGCGAGAGAAGGCGAGCGCAGGAACAAGGGATATGCCTGTCATTGAGGTTTTAAGGAGCTTGGGGAATATTCTGCCTGAAGGTGGCGGATGATATCACAGAATCTTGGATTTGGAACGAACGGGCTTGATACCTTCTTTTTTTCTTCATGACCCCTTTTTTACTCTCTTAAGCCTACGACATTAATGACGAAACGAGACAGACAAAGATCATGCGTCCTTTTCTCCTTTCGAGCCCGCTTTTTTTTTTTCCTGTTGCTTTCTTATCATTACCCTCGAACAATTTCTGAGGCATATGTGATTCTGGCTTTGGTGGTCTTTCTGCATTTGTTTGTGAGCTGAGCTCATGAGTCGATATCCTGCGGAGTTTGCGTACTGGTTCGGAGGCATAGCGAGTCTGGAGAGGATGGTAATATGTGTTTTAGTTGCCAATCTGTAGAGGAGTCTTCACATTAGGTATAGCGGGTGGGAACTTCATGAATTCATACACAAGTGTAACGCTCTAACCGATGTGCATGTCCTACCCTGAAAGATTTAAAATTCTAGGCCCCATGGCCATGATGATACATGATGCTATAGTACAATGACCTTACGGTTTTCTTAACAGCAATTCTGACAAATTCCCTTCAAACAGCTAGATCAAATTCTAGTTCTTAACTTCCGGTGGCTCAAGGGGAGGCATGAAGCCCATGCCACCGCCTTCACCACCGTCAACGCTCCGACTTCGCACATGAGCCCTCAATTTCTCAAGGATCTCGCTATCCTTCCAGCGCGCAGGAACAGGCCTGTAGGCGGGCTTGAAGTTACCCACAGTCTGTGCCCATTCGCCCGAAGGAGGATATCGGGTGATCTGATCGCTCTCAGGCTTTGCGTCGATATCAGTGGTAGATGGTGACTCGGCGGAAGAAGGGTTTGTCGTGGACAACTGCTCCTTTTGTGTGGCCCAGTAATAAATATCCCAGTCGTTCTCGTCGAGGAGTAGGTCATACTGGTCGAGAAGCTCCGGGGAGAGTGTGGGAAGATGGGCGGCTGCGAAGGTGGACAGAAGAAGATCGGACTCCAGGGTGCCGCGCTTTCGAGACTGGTCTATAACAGAATCAGCGATATTCTTTTGATCAATTACGGATTGAGGACGTACAGACGAGACGAGCCCGCTTGGTGGCGTCGTCCTCGCCAACCCGGCGTAGAGGCTCAACTCTGAATTTGGCACCCTGAAGCTCGCCGACCTTGAGTTCTGACGAGACGTTATCGGATCGTAGTGTGATTGTTGTGGTGAGGGGCCTGACGGTCATGTAGACAATGCGGCGTGCGGCTGGCCGCATAGTGCGCGAAACAATAGAGGCCATGTTTGCGTTCCTTTGAGAGAGTTTTGTAAGGCAATGGAGATATACCAGAGTGGTTTTGTCTGGTAGAGACAGCAAAATGGACTAAGAACTGGGAGAGTAGTGGCAAAGGAGAACCAGTTGTCGTTGACATCGAGATTCCGAGATCCTAAGAGCCGAGGCCGAATAATAATTTCCAAGTCGGAGCGGGTGGGTCCGGAGAAGCACCTCATCCAACAAGATTCGGTAGATGACTTACACATGGAATAACCTCACGAAGTAATAATTATGAAAGTATCACGCCAATGGGGCGGTATATAAGCATCGCAGACATGGCTTCATTTTGTTCGTGAATCTTTTTATCCTAGTTCCTCATGCGAAGTAAGTCGCCTCTCCTGGGCACAACGTCTAGGCCGACTTTTCAGCAGTACGGTCTGGCAGCTCAGTCTTCTTATCGCTGTCCTCCTTCTTCTTCTCATCCTTCGGTTTGGACTCCTTGGGCTTGGGGTTTGGGTTTCCGCCCCACTGGAGTCTTCGAGGCTTCATGTACGACTCAAGGACCTCATCGGTGACGGCCATTCTTCGGTCTTGGAAGTTCTTTACAACGGCCTGCAAGGCCTCAATTGCCATCTTCTTGAGCTGGCCGGTGAGCAGCTCACCGCTCTTGTAGTCGTCGTAGATCTTCTGAAGCTTCTCGTCATCGTCCTCGAAGTAAGTGAGGTAAATGTAGGCCACATCAACATCGGGGTTTCCTCCCTTTTCGCGATGCTCCTCAAGCGTCTCTCGGCCGCCACTGAAGGCATACTTGTTGATCTTGTTCTGTAATCGGCAAAGTTTAGCGGTAAACCATCAGCTAGGTTGTGTGCAGTCTGACCTTGATCATATTAGGTTTATCGTCCATGAAAATGGCTGAGTTTGGGTTCGAAGATGACATCTTGCCACCAGCGCCCTGCAGGGCAGTGAGAAACTTGGAGTGAATCAAAGCAGGCTTTGGCGAGGGGTTCTTCATGCGATGGGCATTATCGCGGACGAGTCGGAAGTAGGGGTCTTGGTCGATACCCATGGGGATGAGGCATTGGATCTTGCCCAGTTGCTTGGTTCGAACGGGAGAGGGCTCATCAGACCAGATCTCAGGGTAAGAGGTAGCGAAAGCAGCAACACACTGCACTGAAGGAAAGAAAACCTTGCCGATATTGGTGCTGTGTATAGTTAGTGCTGGTATAAGACGATACATGAAGAATTCGATTTACCTCTCGTTAAAGCCAAAGGCTCCACGGACCTGGTTGAAAGTCACCAGCTTGGAAAACTCCCAGGCGTTCATGAGGAAGTGATTTCCCAAGTACTTAAGATCACTGTAAAGAAAGGTCTTCTTAACATCAAAGCCAAGCGCAATGATATCTTTGGCGTTCTCCATGGCGTATTTCAGAGTCTCCTCAAATGTCAAACTGTCCTTGAACAAAGCCTTCTCGTCGTCTGTCAACATGAAGACTAGGGGCACGTCAAAGACATCCTGCAGCCATTTTGTGAACTCGAGAGGAATTGTGTGACCAAGGTGAAGACTGCCAGTACTAGGTCCCCGACCAGTGTAGAGAAAGAAGGGCTCGCCGTACTCGTACTTTGTTAGGATCTTGTCGAAGTCACGATGGCTGAAGAAGAGACCGCGTCGAAGCCAACGATGAGGCTTCTTGCCAGTCACCTGTTCGAACCGCTCGAGAAGCGCATTGTCGATCTTTGAGGTCTTCCACTTGCTTTTTCCAGACTGTTAGTCACATCGCGTTCTGGTACAACTTTTTTGAGGGGTTCAGGGTAGCGCTCACGAGCAGATGGCATCGTAGTCAATGGCGGCAACTTCACCATTCTCGCCCTGTGCTCCCTCAACGGACCATGGGTTAATATCCTGGTCCTGAACGGCTGTTTTTGGGGGGTTGAGATCCGCCATGTTGTTCGGTTTCGACTTTGTGAGGCCTTGTTTGACAAGAATTGTCAGTGGCCAAGCTTTCTTTGTTCAGTTGAAGCACCGCGGGGTCTTCCAAGGGAAGGTGGGATGGAGGGGCAGCAGCGTGGGCTTACCAAGTTGAGTCAGAGATGGGATAAATGACAGCGCACCAATCAGAATGGAGCTACAACTGCCCCGGACCATCTCTAAATACCTACATATACATAAGGTAGTACATAGCTTAGGCTTGATGGTTTGGATTTGAGAAGATAAAAAGTGTTTGGTCTTCTGCTGCAGTCACCAAAGAAACGGCAGCTCTCCTATACACCTGTGGTAAACAAGATCAGCCTTTTGGGAAAGCGTATTTTTTTTCTTTAAATAATTTTTTTTATTAGTTTATCTATTGAAACTGGCCATTGGATATAGGCAAAGTGTGTATGCTACCTGGAGGTGTTAAGAATTATAATAAGGTGCCATTTTTCATGTGTTGTCTCGATCTATCTCGCAGAGATATTGATAGGGTTTATTGAACAAACTCAATACCGCATATATAACTCAAAACAGCGAGTCGCGTGCACTTTCAACAGGCTCAATACCTCATGTACGTACGTAAAATTATTGCTCTTTCATGACTTTTGTTACACTTGGCTCTTCAACAAAAAGACCTTCGATTGGCAAGGCCCACATTGCTTCCCATTCCCAAACCAGATAGCATGCTACGGTTTCAACACAAGCATGCCCAGAAACCACTGACATGGCCACCCAAAATCAAGACAGGGGGTCAAGGCGACATAGCTCCAACGACCTTTTGTAATTCTTCACGGCCTGAATGCCCGGCTCTTCGAGGCTCGAAGGAAGTTCCCGATAGACGACACGCATGCCATAAAAATCTCTAAATAAGATGCTTGGATCGGAAGTAGGCACGGAGATACATGATCTGCCAGGCCCAGAGACCAATAAGTAACCAGGTGGTAGCGATTCCGAACCACTTAACACGGTTGTTGGTGCTCTCGTTGGTGTCTCGGAGCTTTTGTTCTCGGGCGCGGAGGTACTCCATCTCGGTGACAAGCTCACCCGTGATTTCCTCGATGCGGCGGAGCTCAGCCTCAACCGGCTTGAGCTTCTCGGTGGCCTGGATGGCGGACCAGTCCTTAGCGTCGGCGCCAATGTCGATGTCGAGCTCAATGTGGCGGGTAGGATTGTTGATTCGCTGAGCTGAAGAATTGTCAGTATTCTAAACAATGAATTAGAGCGGAGCATGTAATGGAACCACAAAAACATGCTGCGTTCAGGAGCCATCACATACAACCAGTAACAATATTCTCGAAACAAACATCAAAGGCAGCGTCGGCATGTGATGTAAAGACGGTCCTTGATTCTCCGACAACGTCCCTGGGCCTACCGTACTCGTTGCCAACGGCATCTCGAATCTGTAAAGCTATGTCAGTTCTCCTTTGTAACTCATATGCATCTGTGCGCAACGTACGTAGAGATTCACCACCATACCATCGCCCTTGTAACCATCGACAGTCGCTGTTACCACGACGAGTGTATCCTTTCCGACAAAGTTGCGCACGCAGCGCTCCCTTTTTGAGCTCTCTGCTTGTGCGATCAGGTCGAATTTCAGTGCGCTGGCAGCGCTGACAAGCAGCAGGACGCTGCAGATATACTGCAGCAATGTCTTTTGGACAGCCATTGTCGGTCGAACGTTCTGTAACGAAAGTTGATCTCCCTTTCCAATGGTCGTATTCTATCGTATCGTGGATGGTAGGTTGGGGAGTAAAGGCTACGTAGAGTAGTTCTTTAAGACAGACAAGACAAGGGGCTTCGACATGAACTTGGGTATAACTGAAAGGTGTCCCAGTTGAGCTACGCCCCACATGTGAAAGACACCCCCTAAGTTTAGCCCGGGACCAATTATGTGAGTTTTGACACTGGCCTTGTCGTTGCCATCACGTGTGGGTCCAGCCTCGTCAAACTAAGGACGATTTCGCGCCTGAGCATCACAGTTTAAACATAAACTGGTACAACATACTATCTACTAATTATCTCAACAAGAGCAATCGCACATACTTTCAAGATGCCTAAGTGTAAGTTCATATCTTAAACAATTATTTATCATTCAGATTTCCTCGCTAACACGTATCGCAGTCTTTTGTAAGCCCCCTCCTCGATGCGCGCGAACCTATGAAGATCCCTCCAACTGATCCCTTACTTCCAGGCGATTATTGCGATGTATACCTCACACACGATTCCATGAGCGTTCGTAAGGCTCATAACAGCGGCCGAAACCATCTGCGAAATGTAGTTGACTACTACCAACGTGTGTTCAATCCCGCGGCCAAACCAAACCGTGCACTAACGCCCTTGCAGAAATTGGCCACGAGAAGGCTCAATCCGTTATCGATTCCATCACATCCTCTTACGCTGCCGAAGGCCAGGCTCACGCGAACCCCATGCTTCCTCAAAACCAACCTGGACAGGGCTTCCCTCCGCCTCCATTCGCCTTCCCAGGTGGTAAGAACCCAGATATGGTGATCACTCAGCATCAGAAGCACTTACACATTACAGGTATCCCTCCTCCTCCATTCCCAGGAATGCCAGGCGCGCCTCCCGGGCAATTCCCCCAGGGACTTCCCCGTAAGAACGCCCTCCTTTCTGTTGTATAAAACCATTTCTAACATAATTTAGCTCCTCCTGGTGGTGGTCGAGGAATGCCTCCCATGCCCCCATTCCCCGGGCCCAATGGCATGCCTGTTCCTCCTAACGGTCTTCCTTTCCCTCCTCCGCCGGGCGGCTTCCCATTCCCTCCCCCGGGCGCTCCAGGAGCACCTGGCGCCAACGGCGGTGCCCCTCCTCCTTTCCCTGGCATGCCTAGCATGCCCCCGCCCGGTCAGGGATTTCCACCTGGTGGTGTCCCTCCACCTGGTTTTGCTCCTCCTGGAGCAGGCGCTCCTGGACACGAGAAGCGATGAGTGTCGTCTCCGCGGCGAGGACGAGTTTTAGGCTGATTTCACCCATAGCATTGTTGGCGAATTAGGCGTTGAGGCAAGAATTGGGAAAATGGAAAGCATTGGCAGTCTGAAATACTGCGAGGTTAACGTTTTGTGTAATAATCATTTGACTACTCCGCGAAATGAGCTCTGAAGGCCTTGAATTCGGCTTTACCATGGATAGTTCCAGCGCTCGTGGTTCTTCCAATGTCTTCTTAGCATCAGGCAGATAAATATAGTGTATATATGCGTGTGTGTATGTGTGCGTGTAGGTAATATCATGCAAAGTGTCCTCCAGATGGCATTCGATAAAGAATGTCTTCAAAACAAAATAATCCCCGATAGCAAGTCATAAGCAAAAATCGTTTTCATAACACTCCATCATTCGTGTCGTAAAGCGTGAATCATCAGTCATGAACCTTTTGTCTTATATCTTCTGTAACAAAGACTGAAAATCGTTCACCTCTCCCAACCATACCAAGAACATATGTGCCAGTGATCCAATTGATAGCTCAGCGTGATACCGTCCTGTCATAGGATTGGTAATGATCGCGAGCCGTGCTCGATCGAATTACTTCTCCAACCCCGTCACGAACCTCCTTTGGACCGCTTATTTTCTTGCGAAGCTCTTGCGATCGCTTTTCGCGCCGCCTCTCGCTGAATTTGCGCGGGAGGTTCTGTAATTCCTCTAATTTGCTTCCCAGGGAAAGCCTTCTCTTCTGCTTATTAGCGCGCCTCTGGATACTGTTGGCTCGCCAGAACGATCTCTTGACTTCACCATCCGCCGAATGTGGCCTTTCATCATCGTGGTAGTTCCGTCGTAGAGAGTCAAGACTAGACCGATGCCTCATAACTCGGAGGTTGCCGCTCGGTGTTCGCCCAATAGTGCGGCGCTCAGTAATTGGCCAATCATAACTGGTGTAGTAGGAGCGATCACGAGGCGGGAGGACGGCAAATGTGCGCTTCATCCTAGAACTGAAGCTTCTCTGAGGTCCTTTGGGTCGGTTATCTACTGAAGGATAACGATAGATTTGATCACCAGATTCATCCGACCAATGAAGGTCACAGTCATTATCACAGTACCCATCACACTCGTCTGAGTCCTCACTGGACCACTGAGGACGCCAAAAGGGGTGCAGCTTGTCTTCCTCTACTGGACTGTCATCGGAGCTAGGGAACGCAGGTTCATGTTCCATAGTGGGCATTCCCCTGATCCTACCAGTACGTGTAAGGGACAATGTTCGCGACAAGAAGCTCGAAGGTCTTCGTGTTGGTGATGTATAATCAACCGAGTGACGTCGCGTGCGGTTGAAAGCACGTCGTACCACAGAGGGACGGCGAGGAGGCTTTTCGTTCATTGATTCGAAGTAGTTGCCCATTTGAGCCATTTTCTCATGAGCTGGAGTCGTTCCTGAAGGGGTCGCAGGAATGAAATTGATGGCGGGTGGGTGACTGGGTGGCTCAGGGGGCGCTCGAGGATTTCGAAGAGGAGAATCAACATCGTCAAGAGAGAACTTTGGCTGGGGTGGTGTCGTGGGAATGCCCCCCGAGGAGTCAGTTGGCATTGGCACATCCAATTCTTCCTCCGCCTCCGACTGAGTCTCATCTGGCGACTCGGAGGGTTTCGTCGAATGGTCTACCATCAATAGAGAGGAGTTCTGATGAGGGTACATTTGCACTGCGAGTGCCTCAGATATCACTGGATTAGTTCCATTTGTTTCGACAGAAGCCAACGAGAATGGAGTGTTTTGCGAGCCGTATCCCTTTGCGTTCAAGAAGTCGTCATGGTGTTCGGAACTTAACCGACGGTGGCTCTCCGAGGCGTTGGAAAGGGTTCGTGTATCTGGCGTCTGTTCTGAAAAGCGAAGATCGGGCATTTTTGGTGCATCTTTCTTCTTGTTGAGGTATTCCTGAAGGGCGTTATGGAGCTTAATACTTTCAGCTGTCAGAGAACTGGCTCTTGAACCATTACGGCTGGTAGGAGCAGATAAAGAAGATGAGCGAACCGGCACGACAGGTGGGTAGTCCATGGTTCTTTCATCAGAGCTTTCAGAAGTCGTGTAGGAACGACCTCGCAGTTGACGCCGCACAATGGGAGGCTCATCCTTTGTTAATGACCTCTCGTTCAGTGTAGGGCTGGCACTGGTGGTGCGGCTCGACTTTCGGCTAGAGTGTGACCGTAGCGATGGCTCTCTGGACTTGATTTTGTGCGACGACAGCCGATCAGGGACAACCACTACGGGTATACCACCTGCTTTCCAAACCTCGCGTCGAGCCCTACTGCTCGAGATGGAAGTAAGTGTCGCGTTTGAGGACTGACTTTCAGACTTTGGTGCACTTGGACGAATTCGAGCCCGTGGGTCAATATGCGATTTGTCCGACTTGGGCGAGTTTGCGGCTGAAGCAGAGGATCCATTGTTCGGATCTCTCAGTATGGTTTGTTTCCGTACGTGGCGCAGTCTCCTCTGCCTTTTGGGGGTTGTGTCTAAAAGATAGGCCTCTACAACAGTTGAGACAGTGGATTTAGTAGAGATGGTCGACATTCTACGTGGGTCCGAGGTTGCGATTGTACTGGATGTAGCTGAGGGGGTAATTTCGCGGCTCGAAGCGCCTCTTGATAGAGCCTCAGTTCTCTGGTGTAGAGGCATGCCTCGCACAGCTTTAGTTGCTTGTGTTGGTGTGATCGTGTTAGGCTCGACGACTTTTGCCCTGTTGGTGTTCGAACGTGCTATGTCAAGTGCTTCAGGGCGCTTCTTGACAGTTACCAGTCTTTGCAGATTGTGGTCCCATTCCTGCTCTACCTCGCTCACCGAGCCCCAGTCGCTATCGTTATGACCCCAATCTCCGCCTGGCGATATGGATGTGCTGCTACCTTCCGAGCGAGGAGCCACGTTGACACAAACCGATGCTAGGGTTCCAGGCCTAACAATACGAGGACCTGTGTCAGAGACTTTGCGTACAGCTGGTCGTGAGTTCTTGATAATAACAGCCTTGTCCTCATCTTCGGATGATAAAGGCTCTTCTCGCGCGGTGGTAAAGGAGCCAGATTGGGATTCACCGGCAGTAGTACTTGATCCAGTACGGTCACAAAAAATGGGCTTCAATAGTTGCGGGCGACTTGTGGAATGAGGTGGCGTCACGTCGGGCGTAGGCGGACTCTTCTGATTAGGAGGCGTCGCAGGTGGACGTAGATGCGATGGCTGGGGAATTCGTAGCGCAACATCGGTCGCAGCTGGACTATTTGTCTTGCCGGAGGAGTTATCCGAGGTTTGGCGCGAATGTCTCGGCGGAGTTGGTGGTAGATCTGGACCACTGCTTATCCTTCGTGGTTGGTGTTTAAGAGTTCGGGGGCTCAATGGCTGATTGCCATTGCTAGGAACAGAAGTGTCGGGAGCCAAATCATGTCTAGTTAAAGGACTTGAAAAACGAATTGGTAATTCGGAAGACCTTTCGGAACGAGGTCGTGGAAGAACCTTGTGTTTTTTGAACTGTAATTGACCGGTTGGGCTGGTCTCATACTGTGCTTGGGGGGGGTAATCGGCGAGAGGTGTCATCATGACTGGCGATGAGATAGAGTGTGCGGCTGACAGCATGACTTCGATTCGATCAATGTTTCTAAAACTTTTGCTCCGCGACAACGATGTTGGGACGGTTTGGTGTTGGCATGCTGGCAGCCATCGGACGAGAAGCAGGGTTTTGGGATAGATGCGGAACACAGCAGGAACAGGTCAGACGGTAGCCTGAGACATGTAAGTACTAAGTATGCAGGCGACGCGCTTCGAGAATGGCAGGCCTGAAGCAGAAAGCGACAGTTGGATGCGGCTACAGACGTGGACCGGCACGCTGAACACAATCGCAAACCTGGCTCAGAGAGTTGTGTCGAGTGTCGAGCGCGACAATCAAGTGTGCATGCTGGGGTGGAGTTGAGCGCAGTGAGAAAATTCGAGTTGTAATCGCGTCAAAGTCGCCCTTGGATGACAGTTGACGTCTGGTTCCAGTCAACACTAACCGGATCCCAAGAAGAAGAAAAAATGTCAGAAATGGACCCAGGACGAAGAAATGAGGTGAGATGAGATGACGAGAGAGATAGAGACTGGTTCAGGAATAGAGTACCTACCTCGATAGATGACGGGAGAGTGGAGTAACCTAGCCATGGACGCCCAGAAGAAGTAAGTCCCGCCAAGGGTCGAGAGGGAGGGGGGCAGTTGCGGGACACGCTAAAGGGGGCGAGTTTCTAGCAGCGCTCAGTGGTCTCGAAGACATATTCAGTGGCCCCAGTAGTGCATTTCACGAGCTGCAGTGGCCCAGCGGCCCGGGCCAACAGGCGAGCTTCCTTCCCTCCACTCCATGGACGAGCCCACCCGACACTCAATGTGGTCGAGTCGTTGAGTCCTTCCGTTCTCAGTGAGGATTGGCGCTTCAGATTGATGGTACTGAACCACTGACGCAACCTCAAACTGGGGGCCGTTGTTTGAGTTTGAAGTGCCATTGGGTTTGTTCTACTTGAGTGCCAAATCTGGATCTCTACTTTAGTCGCGAGGTCACTGAGCTCCCTGTTTCATGCGCAGGGAATGCAATGGATGTGTCAAGGCTGTACAGTACATATTGTCGTAGCACAGATGCCGAGCCTTATGAGGGGCAAATGAATAAACGGATAAGTTAAGAGTCTCGCTATAGTGTCTAGATGTCCTAAGGGCGCGTCCACATGTGCAAGGGATAAGATGGAGTTCTTAGTCCGTAGGTTGGTAAAGATGGGTTATGCCGTCGTGAGTTTTCTATTGGTAGAGCTATGCATGTCCTAGAAATCGGGGCGCTTTCCGTACGGCGAGACAGTGCGATGAGTGAGTGAAAGGTTGAATGGAGATGAAGCAGTGTTCTGGAGATGCTTTCAACTCTGTGGATACAACATGCAGCTTTAGAGGTCAGACTGGCTAGACTAAAGGTGCAGAAAAAAGGGAATGCATCAATGCGACCGAGGATGATCTCTTAATTAATAATAGCCTTGTTGATATGATTGTATGGTTCTGATTCCCATGACAATACTCCTGCGACAAACCCAATATTTCTATTACACACATATCTCAAAGTTGAGGCTTTGTTGCTGCTAGAAACCAAAACGTATACATTGTTTTAAATCATGACTTTGTTGATTCTTTCTCTTGAATTCACTCACCTTTCCTTGATTGCTGAGAAAATGAAAATGCAAGGATTATGACCTGGTCAAGGCTGCAGAAAAAACAAAGCGCCCCGCCCTCAGACTGTTTGCGCGGCAGTGATGCAAGAGGTAGCACCAATCAAGTTTGTCTAGGTTGATAGCTGGCTGAATGTTCTTTGACAGGATCGCAGGTATTTGTTCAGAATTCAATAGCGGTCCAATGCCATTGGATATCTTCATTCTGGTAGCCCTTTGATTCACTTAATTGCCTTCAGCTTGCTCACTCCACACGTAATTTCTTCCCACTGTGACGCTTAAATCACAGTCCTGAATGTCAACCCGGGTTCTTCGCATATAACGCCACCATCGAGTTTCTCATATTTCAGGGACGAATCCGTCGCATGGGAGACGTTACCCTACCGAGTTTGGGGCAAAGCCACCATGACCAAAATGAATAAATGGCAGTCTGCAACCTGTCTGCGCGCCAGCATAAGTGTTTTCTTGGGCAACCAGTCAAGATTGAAAGCACCTCTCCCGCTCTATTCGCTCAAAGCCCCTACGTCCATTTGTCCACCTGCCTTTTCATGCGAGTATGGCCGAATCAAAATCCTTTGCTGCAAGTCGTGCAGCACGAGCAATTACCAGCCAACTTTTTCCACTCTTGTGTCTTATCAGGGACCAAGATAGGCAGGTAAACCGTGTCTGGTACGAATTAACTGCTACATAAGTAAATCGTCAAATGTCCAATTTTGCTCTCAATTCTACATGTATATAGCCCTGGAAACAACAAATGATCACCAAGCCGCCAGGGCCACGATTTCAAGACAGAGCCCAAGCGTAATGTACTCCTTAGGGGTGCAGAACCCCAACAAACAATCACGACAAGGCTTAAGACATATATGCAACGGCCTCAAACGTCTCAGATTAAGCCCTGCAGACGGACGTCGGCTCAGCTGATTGATTACCATCATCCACTAGGTTGTTGATGAATGTGATAGCATGAGGTCTCTTAGTGCCTAGCTATTTTTTCCAGACGCTGAGTCCCTGCATCTCGTAAGTGGTGTTAGGTACCAGGTAGGAGGTAACTATCTTGATCAAGAAACCATATGGCCTCCGGTGGTTGTCCACATATTGTAAGCGCTTCGTTATAATGCCATCCAAAAAGATAAGAGCATTGTAACACGACTTTTTAATATATGATCACTTAATAATATGACGTAACGATGTCTAACATACCAAGTTACCTAATGACCGCGAGTTCATAAACGACGCGGCGAGTTATCAATTTTACCTTGTCAGGAGCATGAAGTGGTCGTTCAAGAACTACCTACCTAGGCTGTGATGTCACGGCAGCCAATGCTTCGTAGGATGTGAAATGGGATCTTGGAACATACACATTCTAGTCCCGGGAAACACACAGCTTAAGAAAACTAATCCAATCCAATCCACACCTCAATTTATTAAAATGCCAGCGAAAAGAGCGACTGCCTTAAGAGCAGGCCGTATACTATTTCCAGTCTCACACGCAAGTCTCAAATGATGGTATAAGTCTGTGATAATTTGAGTCTGTTGAATTTTCAATACTTCATTGGGGGCAATTAAGTTACCCTGTGACTTCCTAGTACACTGAGAGTCTGTTTGACGCCAAAGAGTTCACTCGATGTCATGGTTTATATCTGTCCGTGAGCGTGAATGGTACAATTGATGGTGGCTGAGCTTGCAAAGACGAGATATAAGACTGTTCTTATTACACTTTTTCCTGAGATATTCGTCATGCCCATGAACGATATGGGCGCTGAGGATATACTATGTGCACAGATTGAGGGGAAGTTGGTCCATGCTACCTCCTATGACTAGTCAAACACACAGACATGATATTGCAAAGCCAGAGTCTGGCTTCCTGTTGATGAATCTCGGCGTCACGGACTGTGGGTGGGTCGTTGACTGATACTTAACGAAAAGCCCAGAATAAAACAAGTAAAGGCTGTTGATTACCTCCAGGTTGCACAACCAAGTATTTAAATAACATGGAAAACCGATCTGATATACCGGCTTTCTTCTCAACGACATGCGAACGGAACCACAGCGTATGTGGAAAGGCATCCTGCCCATGCAACTATACAAGTCACATAAGGATTGGTATAAGAAAGATTTGCCAGGATAGGTTGTCACAGAGCTCATCTCGTTGTCGGAATAGCGATACAAACTTCTCAGTATAGCAACACAGATCAACATCCTAGCCGAACAATAGCATCCTTGCTTCCAGTTCGTCATCCACTAGGCATTTAGAAAGCTTGAGCGTCATGACAAGCCGAAAGGATTGGTCGTGTCGACAACCCCCCACTCAAGGGCGCACAAAACGACAGGGCAGCTCGATAAGCTTAGAGTGCAAGCAGCAGGATGACTATGCAGAGCGTTACCAGTCGCCAACCTCTCAACCTCTACTGAAGGTCCCCGCAACGAAGGATTCCGGCAGAATTTCGCTCCCACGAGATCTCGAGATTCAAAAGGCCATGGACCATAATACTGATCACACGCGCAGTTGATCGTTGTCCTTACTCACAATGGGCCCATTACTTCGAAGACCGAGATGACCGGTCATTCAGCCTGATCTTGCAGGCACTGGGTGCGGGGATAATAAGGTGTGCTGATGGCCACAAAGATACGAGCCGCTGTCGGATTCGTGTGGGCAGCCTTATTAATTCCCTCACCTTGGGCATCGTGCCTTGTTGTCTAGTTCTGTCTCGGCCGCACCCGCAGAATGTTGACTCGACGATGTCACCTGTTTGAGGGCTAGACGAACAACTCACGTTATGTGGCGTTTGTGAGCCTGTATGTGGTGATTTCAGGACTTCCGGCTCATCACGGATTTCTCCATGGGCCGGTTCCCACAATAGAGCCGGAGGCCTTGTTGCGAATCTGAACGGAGGCTGGCACGTTATATTTATCAGCGCCGCCAGGGCCAGGCCCGCAACGTTTACTGCTAGATGGAGCCTGACGCTAGAATCTGAGGCTGAGTGAAGATGAGAACGTGGCTGTGATGCTAGGGCAAGCCACAAAACCCTAGATCCCGACGGGGTCCTAGCTGGTAAAGTTTGCGCGACCTTAGCAACGTTACTCCGAGAAAGTTTTGCTAGCCTTCCAGATTGCGTATCCCTGCCGGTGAGAATTCCCGAGCCAGTGGTAGTCGCCTGCTTCTTCTAAAGATACTGCAAGGAAAAGAATGGGTGTGATCAATACGAATCAGCAAACTGATATCGAATTGATGTACGAATGGAGATGGACCAGACGGCCGCACCCTGCAAAGTAAGGGTACAGAGAGCGGGCAGAGAGGACTTTTGGTAATAGTCACTTGCCCACTGAGTCACAATCACTCAGCAGTTGGACTGGTTCTTGATTTGCATGATAGCAAAACGGATCACATCTCCAGACTGCAGTAGTCAGTCACTCGATTCTATGCTACCTATGGAGGAATATTTGGAGGGACTGACATCCAAATTTGGATCCAGATTCGGAAGTTTATTCACGATGAAGTCATCGGACACCAGAGGCCGTTGAAACATTCCAGCTATTTCGGTTGCTTCTATTACAAGCAATCCGGGGACCTAATACTCTGAGGCTCAGCTCAGATGGGCGAGCTCTATGAGCGTGGCCCGGCAACCCCGGCGCTGGGCACAGGGCATGTGGCGCACCGCTAGAACGCCATTTTCCAAGAATAGCCCCTGTCAATTGTTGATGGTAGCCTTACACGTCTGATTGACCCGACGTTACGTCCGCTATTGTTAACTGGCTGTTTAAGCATTTCCACGAGATCGAATCGTTACATGCTGACATAGCCACACATGCGCGTAGGGTTCTCGTTATGACACTCTATTCTGGACCCTCCGGTCGCATTACGAAATCTCCAGCAGAGGCGGATCACTATTGCCGGTCAGATCAAGAGAAAATTTGCAATTGTAAGCTCAGCAGCCTAACAGCCATCACCGTGGGTCATTTATGCAGAAATTTGCTCTAGACTTTGCTAGGTGCAGCTGTGGGCATAGAATGGCCCGTTGTACATTGACGATAACAAGAGCCAAGGTAGCAATATGGCTCTTTTGGGCCTGTCTTCCTCTTTGAGACATGGGGGGAGTGCCGTGAATGGCGGTTAACAGCTGTCAGCAATACGGAGATCCATGGCCTTGGCACCAGATAACCCACACCTCGTATCCATATCGCCATTTACAACAGCCACTTCGCCATGGGCTTATCATCAGCCCTGCTCACCAGAGCTAGTCCCGCCATTGGCTTCGAATAGAATCGAATTGACTAAGACTTTAGTCGGCTCCGCTCTATCTCGCTTACCTACCCAACAAATTAGGCCATCATGTCGATGAGATATAAGAAATGCTCTGCCTCGCCTTCAGCCCCTTCTCTCATTATTTCAATATACCATCGTCTTTCGTTCAAAGATTAGCTCTGTCGATCTAGATTCTAAATACCTTGACAAAGTACATTCGTTTAACTAATACCAACACCAATATCACCAACTATCATGAGGTCTTCAGGAGTTATCATCGCTGCTGCGGCTGCTGTTGCCAACGCTCACTACGAGGATGTAAGTCACAATGAATACTGTCGATCCTTCAAAACACTTACTGACTTGCACGACTTAGCCTCACGGCGGCTTCACTACTGTCTACACCCATCCCGCCAATGTCACCAAGCCTGCTGAGTACACTACCAGCACTGTCTACAGCACGAAGACATATACCATCACTCAGTGCCCCCCTACTGTTGTCGATTGCCCCGTTGGTCATGTTACTACTGAGACCATCGCCGTTTCCACAACTGTCTGCCCTGTAACTGAGGTCCCCGTTGAGCCCAGCAAGCCTCACGAGCCTGTCTACCCGAACCCTACTCAACCCAAGCCTCATGAGCCTGTGCCTACTCATCCCGGTCAAGATGTTGTCACCAAGACTCAAACCTATGCCTACCCTCATCCTACCAACCCTGGTCAGAGCGTGACCAAGACCATCACTTACACCGTCCCCAAGGACCATGGTCACAACGCTACTGTTGTCAACCCCCCTCCTCACACATACCACCCTGCCCCTACTGGAGGTGCTCCCGTCTATCACAACGGAACTGCTCCTGGCTATCCCGGTAACCATGGTGGAAAGACCCCCCAGAGTGAGGAGAGCGGCAATGACGACGGCAGCGACAAGGGTTCTCACGGCGGCAGCGGCAGCAAGGGAGGCAACGGTGGCTCAGAGTCCGAGGACCACGAGCCTTCCACCTCCGATGTTCCTGAGACTATCCAGACTGCTGGTGCTCCTATGAACGCCGTCACTGGTCTCCTTGCCATCGTTGGCTTTGCCGCCGCCTACCTCTTCTAAGTTGGCTACCCTCCAGTTGGCTGACTAAAACACCTTCACCCCCCACAAAAACTTCTTACGATCCTTACATGATGCATGAAAGCATGGCATTTGGGCATGATTTTGTTTTGTTTGCGAAAGCGAACGGCGTTTACAAATAGGGGTTACTTACGCTGGGGATACCCTTGGACTGGGCCCAGCGATGATGGGATTGGGGATACATTATATGAGATCCGGAAGCATATGCACACGACTTATATACTAATTTCTACATTAATACTAGCGACCATTCATTTAGACTAGACTTTGATTCACATTATACCTAAAAAGGTGCCTTTTTATAAAACAATATAGACGGTTGCTAAGACAAATTATTCCACTGGTATAGTTATTATCGTCCATGTGCCGTTGCATTAAGGCTACTCTTGAACTCCAATTTTCTGAAACATAAAACCCAATATTGAACTTCCAGATGGGATGCTACTTAGTGATGCTGCTTTGCGCTGTAGTTTCTGAGTAATGATGAAAACAAAACCATTCGTACAAAACCCTTGGTGTTAAGCCTTGTTGCAGATCGTGTGAAATACCCAAGCCTGCGGCACATCCTCTTCCTTTTCACCCTCGCTCATATAGCTTAAATAAAGTGCATACCTAAACAAAGTTTCCTGCAGCTCTTCTTTACTTATATTCTGGCCTACTCCGATCTGCCACTTAACAACATCCAACTTGCCGCTGGCTACACCCTTTTCTACGGCCCATGATTCCCCACGCAAGCCAGCCCATAGCGCCATTAGAAATGATTCCTCAACTGGTAGGTTCTTAGGGACGCTGCATCTTGGTGACCAGATCGATGGTCGTCGACGGCGCCGTTCAGGGTCTCGCGCGATCGTTATGAGAGTGTTTTGAGCAACGACAGGATCGAGAAATGAGACGAGGACCTCAAAAGTTCGCTTTGTAAGTATTGTGTTGAAGATCCGGGATGTAAGGCGGGCCTGCTTAATAGCTGGGGCTGGGAGCTTGTCAAGGATCTGGATAAGGATTTCTGTGGGGAGCCTGTCCATTGCACTGGATCGCAAGGTTATCATGGAATAATCAAGTACGCGCAGCGATTATCAAGACAAAGATGAGAAAAAAAGTATAAGCGGCGATGTTCACGATAATGAATGTTTATATTTTACTCTATGTACCTCCCTATTTGCGAATGAGCTTCCGAGCTGATGTCTTGTCCTTCCTACCAAAGCCTAACCCGTACAGGTTCTCATGTGAGACAGCCAACGCAGATCCACCAGTCTAGCCAGTGAAAAGAGAGCCAATTGGTTCGTAGGGGCACTCGTAAGGGTTCTCATAAGGCTTGTGGGGGCCGTAAGCCGACCAGACTGACTGACTGTGCTTTTAGCCTCGTGTCGTGAGGATGTAAGATTCCATTGGTACCACCAGCATTACCTGACTGGCAAGTCTAGATAACAGCATATGAAGGATTTAGTATCACAAGGAATTGATTGGGCTTTCTTTTCTTCTCTTGAATTGGGCCGAATCCATCAACCCTTGGGATATCCCACTATTCAGCCGTCTCCTCTTGCCACCATGCCTTCATTAAACGCAACCTCTCCGTCCTCTCCTTCGCCATCCTTCTACCCTCACTCGTCTTCATCAAGCCCTCAAGTAATAGGAGCTTGTCATCGAAATGCTCCATAGTGTTTTCCAACGTGCGACTCTTGGCACCTCCAAACGCGAAGGTCCTCGCGATACCCACCGCGCCAATGGCATCCAGCCGATCGGCATCCTGAACCACAGCCAGTTCCGGATACTTGTCCACAAGAGCCCGCGTCCGCGCCGGGTCCTTGACTTCAGAAGAATAGCTGACACCGAGACAGATAGCTTGTACGGTATCCGCAAGGGTCTGCGGTGCGCCAAAGGACATGAGTACGGACGCTACCATGCGGGAGGGGTCCTCGCCGGGACGGAGGTATTTCTTGTCCCCAACATCGTGGAGCAACGCGGAGAGCGTGACCACGTCCTGGCGTGTGGAAGGGGTATGAGATTGAATGTGCTGCGAGAGGCGGAGGACGCGCTTGATGTGGTTGAAGTCGTGCGATGCGTCGTAATTTGACATATATTCCTCAACGTAATTTGTCACTTTGCCAACAAGGGCGTCGTCAACGGAAAAGTCCTCGGCGGCCATCGTCTGAAGAAGTTTGCGACCTGAGATGGGTTTCTTTGAAAAGGAGTGGTAAGCTTGGCGGCGCAATAGAGGAAATGAGTTTGTCAGGAGGTATTCCATGACAGGATGGGATGAGTAAAGCAAATCAGGGTGAGAGATGGTCGAAATGAAGACACTAAAACTCTGGATCGTGAAATCCTGGCTTGGGCACGATATGGGACTACAACTAACTCTTACAACTCAACTAACTTTGACTCGAATATATACCGGAAAAAGGATACAACATATATTCTATACAGAATTAAACTCAAATAGACAGGCTAGATGATGAGGCCTGCCTTATGCAGAGGATGCCAGACACGATAAATGAACGCGCTGAAATACGGGAGGATCTACAGAGTAGAAACACGAGGGGTCCCCACGTGACAGGCAACGATATTCCTCTCCACCTAGGTAGGTAGATAGCTTCTTTGGGTTTGGTGAGAATAATGGGATTGGGAAGTACGGTGATATCAATGATAAACAATCCACAAGTTCCAAGTCTCTGGAAAAGAATTTGCAAAGGGTTTTGGGAATGTCTCGCCTACTTCTATTATGATCTCATATTCAATATCTGCTTAATGGCTGAATTGTTCAATACCTAATTATGTTATTGAACTACTAGTCTCTCGAGAAATAGTAGTCTTGTGAGAAAACTATCTAGATAGGAATAAAAAAGATTTGTGTCTATACTTAATCATGATTGATCTCAATGAACAATATACCAGCCAGTGTCCAGCCTAGTGTAAAGTGCATGATCATCAACTTGTTACCAGAGTAGGCATCGACTAAGCTGAAACATTATTCACATATCCAATAATAGACACTCCAATAGATTGTCCAAGTCTATCATTGCTCATCACATGTATGATACCATGATTATGCCTAGGGCCATCTACGCCATACATCATATCGATATTGGCTATCATTCTTCATGCATCTCAAGACAAAAGCATCTTGATACAGTGCCAAAAGGTCATCTGAGAGATATGTTCGCAGCATGCAGGACCATTCCGAGTGTAACCTCTGTCAAGTGATTGGCACGCTCTGGGGAAAAGTTATGTATTATACTGTGCCCTGGGGAGCAAACAGATACATTTCAACTCAGTAAGCGAATGAAAAGGGTAGTTCAGGACCCTGCTATATTGTTCCGAGTTTGCCATAAAATTTTCAGTGTACTGTTGTTATTTGCGGTTGACGTCTTGAACCCTCTGGCGTTCCCTATCGTGGCGTGTCTACATTCAACCAGAGAGACAACAATTCAGCCCTGCTCCTCAGTATGGCATCCATTCATTCAAACACACAGAGGAAAGGTCACGCTCTGACCTAAGGTCCTTAACGAGGATCATTTCCTGTTAATCGTTATATTCCCCTCCTTCAACAAGCAACCATCACAAGGAACGGTCTGCCCCCCTCGGGGCCCAAAAAAGACGCAAGACCTGGAACCAGAAGCGGAAAGAAACTGGTCAAATGGCCTACTAAAATTACCATAAATTGTCCTAAGCTTGTTTGGATATTTTTGTCGCTTACAATTAAAATTCTGAGCTTTCTGGCCTCCCCCCTAGGCTTACCTAGTACAGAGCGGTGGTGGGTGCCCTCGTGGAAGTGTGACGAACCTCACATACCCGCCGAAGCTAAAAAGCAAGCATGCATAGATATGGATGAGAGAGGCCCGATGGTACAGATGCTAGACCCAGGAAGGTAGAATTTCTCGGGCACACGCGGACGGGCCGTAGAGGGGAAGATGGAGAGATAGTATGCTTAGACCCATAATGCCTATCGAATTAGAACCTGGATCTATGTATAAGATTTGTCTGTGAATCAAGATCATTTGATAGCCATGACTTGTTATCAGAGATTTCCGTCTGCATATAAATGAGGAGGCCTTCAGGGCCATGGATAGAGGTGGCTGGATATAGGGATACAGACGAGACCTCGATTTGTATGTACCTTGTAGGGATGTGAAGGCCACCGCTAATCCGGATGTCTCTCTTTATTGGTCATGTACTTTGTAAGTGTAGTGTAACGTGGGAATTCCACAATATCATTGTTGACTTGCATTTGAAGTGTTATATAGCGTATATGCCACCACCAATACGACACGACAGCAGCGGAGCATACAGTTCCGCGGTGATGCTAAAAGCAATCAGTCTTGTGAGTCGATTGCTGACCTAGTCCAATTCTTTTACGTCGGCCGCATGAACCCGAAGGTTGCACTACAGTTCGCCCGACTACAGAGTGGCCCAATAACGGCCAGAGGTGTCAAAGCGGTGCAGTGCAAGTCAGAGGCAGAACATCACGGCAGATGCGAGGCAAGGCGATGCGATGTGCGATGAGCTTAGAACTTGCATGATCCATAGATTTCTGTGTGCTGCTGAGGCCACGAGAGCCGGCAAATCGAGTGTTTAGACCGTACAAGAAATGGCACTGCTGTTGCGTCCTTGCATGGCTGAAATGCAAGTGGTTGAGGTGAGATGTGGTTGATGACTGTTGGTAATTGGTTGGGCTGCAGCGTGACGAGAGGTTGAATCTTGTGGTGCCACAGACCAATGACGACGTTGGAATAGACGCTCGACAAGGGTCGCCCTTTGGGCCTGTTTGGCGGTAAAGGGCTTTTGATTGGCGCAGTGTTTCCCCCCCGCTCTGTCTGCCTTCTGGGGCCGCTTCTAAATATCGCAGCATTAGCGTGGATTACGGCCCACTATGGATGCACGCACTTTCTTGATCCACACTCTGCTTAACCGCCCACGCTTGTCCCGGGAGGGAAGAGGGAACCGTTCAATTGTGATGGGTCGAGTGATAGACGATGACATGAACTCGGCATTTCCTTGTCTGCAGTCCATGATTGGTTGTTTTGGCAATTCAAGAGTCCTTGTTTCTTGTGCATTATGTGTAGAATTCGTAATTCACAAGGCAGCGGATGTTACTGACATTGGGTCGGTCCATCACAATTATCCACATCCGCTTGGTGATTGATATTGGATCCATACAAAATGGCCATGGCTTGATATGGCCGCTATACACGGCCGCTCCTTATAAACTGGACCAACACCCGCCCCCAATAGATCTCTTCTTTTTTTCTCTTCTTCTTCAGCAAGTCCTTTTCAATCGCAAATCCTGTTTTTGTTTTTGGGTCTCTTACCCTTCCCCCTTTGTGTTTTCGTTTGTTCACCGTAGAGCAGGCCTCTACTGCTATCATTCTAATATTCGTTGTCTCTAATCAAACATATCCGTCAACTACAAAGCTCACTCAATAAGTTGCTGGCCAGCTTAGAGACAATAACTTTTTACGATTATTCTGTTTTTTGCTCGTCACGCCTGTTATAATCATCTAATTACAGAAATCACGGATTTCACTTGCTCGCGCCAACCATCAAACCAATATTGCACATATCAACTTTTCATTGTTCGTATCATCGACTCACCAAACAACTCAAGCGCATAATCAAATCAAATCAAAATGTCGGCTGTTCAACTTTCTTTCTCTCTCCGCGTCTCTTCTGGCGTCAAGACTGTACATCTCCTCGGCTCTTGGGACGGTTACATCGGTCAGCTCCCTCTCTCTAAGGACAAGTCATCCTCCAAGTCCGGCTCCTGGAAGGGCACCTTTCGATTCCAGAACTCAACCCTTGAGGCTGGCCAAAGATACTGGTACTACTACATCATCGATGGTTACCATGTTGCCCACAACCCCAGCGTCACCTCAACCATCGAGCCCACCACTGGCCGTGAGCTGAACGTTCTCGACGTTCCCACCGACTCTCACAAGTCTTCATCCCACCGCTCTTCTTCTTCCAAGTCTTCATCCAAGTCTTCGTCTTCTTCCTCCAAGTCCTCATCCAAGTCATCGTCGCACAAGTCTTCTTCCAGCAGCAAGAGCTCTTCTCACTCCAAGGACAAGGAATCGCGATCCTCGCGATCTTCCCGCCACAGCTCTAAGCTCTCGGTTGACATCCCCAAGGGCCGCCCCCTGTCAATTTCTCAGATCCAGGCCCCTAAGCCCATGTCTCCCCATGCGACCAAGCATATCTTGGATGCTTCCTACTACGACAACGAGGAGCTTGAGGAGCTCGCCGACCGCTTCGGAAACGCCAACATCGAGGACGAGTTCATCACAGACTTCAGCACATCGCCAGTCTCCTCCAGCGGTTCTTCTCTGTCATACCGGTCCGACAGCTCTTCACCCAACTCGTCCCTTTCTGGCTACAGCACTCCCGGATCCGATGTCAGCTCCTGCACTTGTGAGCGCTACGGTATCACTCGCAAGGGCGAGCGTGTTAAGCTCGACTGTGGCGGATCTCGCTGCGGCTACGATGATGACAGCGATTCCATCTGCTCCAGTGGTAGTGAGGACGAGTATGAGTATGAAGCTTCCATCTCGCGCACCGGCTCACGTCGCCACGGCGTGGTCGCATAAACGCGTCAGTGTGTGGAGGGTTCTGTGGCGACAGGTTGAGAGAACCTCTAGCCGTTCATTCCTTATTTCGGGCATTCCCAGGCAGCATACCGGCGCCGGGATGTCTGGACCTATGTTGTTGTGGTAATATCAGCAATCATTTCCCTGTTCGACCTGCGTCACGTTGTCAGACGCGGATGGCACGCCGAGCTGGTCTCAAATGTCCCACCGCGCCGATACGTTGATCGTCAGTTAGGTCGATGCTGCGACCGGTCGGTGCAGTCCACGATGAGCACTTTCGTGGCCGCACAGGCGTAATTCTTTTCCCTCACTCTTCTCTTTCTTGAGTGAGCTGGGAGGTCTCGAAAGAGGATGCCCCAGAAGCAACAATGTCAACGCATGAGAATCTCATTTGTCCTGATGATGGGATCCAATTTCTTGCAAGCAATCTCTGGATGTGGTCCAAGGCCTGGCGATTGTGAAGGTCTAGACTAGCCATTACGATATATGAGGTGGATGGATATGAAGGACAGTTATGATCCACGATTTTATGAACGAAATAGCTTAGCTGTCTAGGATAGATGACGATTGAATCTATTCACGAAATGGACTGAAAGCTCCTCTAAGAGATAGAGTAACGTGACACAAAACAAAGCATTGTCTTGGTGACCGCGTTTCTGCATCTCGGTCTTTCGGTTTAATGTTATTTCCCACTGCGGATATGTCTCTGGGTGCTAGATATCAGGGACATCCAAGAGACATGGATCTAGTTCTATGGCGGGGTAACTCCCTATTACCCGCCGGGTTGTTTTGAACCCCATCTAAAGAATTGGGGGCAAATGCATTCTCAACCCACCGGATATCTATGTATCTATTGGACATCCAATGGTTCTTTTTATTGCCTAGCTGTACTATCTTAAACCCATCTACACCGTACTTACAACGTCTTTTCTACATACAACAGCGCATTGATTTTTCTGGTTCATAGGATCAAGCCTGGGATAATCAGCGATTAGTCTCAAGTTCAATTGGTCGCATATCAGTATCTTCCTCAATTGCATTCTACCACTTTGTTCATTCATCGAGCTTTTGTTATCAGCCCCAACCTAAAGTTCTAGCATCTCCCAAACTGCAAATATGTCCGACGAGCAGATCATACTCCCCGTCATCGATTCCCACATTCATCTCTACCCGGCGTCTGAAACCGACTCCCTCGCTTGGTACACCCCCGACGGTCCTCTCGCCGGCCAGCATTCTCTTGAAGAATATCGCGAAGCTACCTCTTCAGCCCCATCCCTCCTTGGCTTCATCTTTGTCGAAACAGACCGCAAGAACGATGTTGAAGCTGGCGCAACTGATGGCTCTGGCTGGGAACAGCCTCTAGCTGAGGTCTCATGGCTCAAGCGCGTTGCGCTGGGTCAACCGCGTGAAGGAGAAGGCCACACTGCCGAAGACGCAAGGTTGTGCCTGGGTATTGTCCCCTGGGCGCCACTACCGAGCGGCCCTGAGGTTCTGAAGCGCTACCTTGACCGAGTAAAAGAGGAGGCCGGCGACGCCTGGCCTAAGATCAAGGGTTTCCGGTACTTGCTGCAGGACAAGCCTCATGGCACCATGCTAGACAACAAATTCATTGAGGGCGTCAAGCTTCTCGGTCGTCGAGGATTCACCTTCGATGTTGGTATTGATCAGCACCGACGTGGAAAGAAGCAGCTCGACGAGTTGATTGAGTTTGTTGACCGTGTCCACGATGGTGTTCCAGAGGAGGAGAAGGTCACACTGGTGTTAAGTTTGTCGCAGCCGTTTGTTTTCCTTTACTTGATGCTAATGTCTCTACAGATCACCTCTGCAAACCTGACTTCAGTATCTATAACCTCACATCTGATCCTGGCTTCCATGCCTGGCGCACCGCCGTCTACACGCTCAGCAAAGACCCTCATGTTTACATGAAGCTCTCCGGAGGCTTCTCCGAGATGCCCGACTCTCTAAGGAATCAGGATCCCAACCACATCTTCGAGGCCACCCTCGGCTGGCTTGGCATCGTACTCGCTACTTTTGGCCCGAGTCGCATTATGTTTGGGAGCGACTGGCCTGTCTGCACTGTCAACACCGACAATGCCTGGCCTCGATGGCGCAGTATCGTCGAGCGCATGTGCTGGATGGCCACACTGAATGACGAGGAGCGCGCAATGATCTTTGGCGGAACGGCCAAGAAGGCTTACAAGCTATAAATAGGAGAATGAGGCCATCAGCGCAAGCAGTGTATATGTTGATGGAATAAACGGCCTATGTCGAGGGCCTATGAAGATAAATGTCGATATGAAACAAGATTCGATGACGAAAGCCCTAGGGAAGTTTCTTTGATGAGATACATGAGTATGAAATAAACGAGAGCCCTCATGTCAATAGAATAACTACCCTTGATGTGAACGATCCCGTAATTAACCGTAACTATATACTATCTTATAACCAATTTCTGGATAGGAGGACCATATTCCGTCAGAAACATTCAATTATGTTCAAGGACTGCTCCAATCTACAATTATCATCCATTGTAAAATGCAACTCCCGGCGCCCATGACCATCAATAAGCAATGCCACGCCAAGCTCTAGAGATCGTTCACAGCCTTCTCTGAGCATATGCCACGCAGAAAAACATAATCCATTCATACAATTTTGTGTGCCATTAGTTGCAGCGGTCATCTGCCCTTTTGAGGCTCATTGCGCTTCTCCCCACCCGACATTACTCTGCTCCACGCCCTCGGTAATTGCCCATCTTCTCGATGGAGCTCATGATGCCGCTACGGGCCATACCGCCTGGACGAGGCAAACCACCTGCGCTTTTGGTTCGTTCGTGAGGTGCTCGAAGACCGGAACCCGGTGCGCGTAGTCCAGAGGCACGACTAACACTGCTTCTAAAGTGATCTGCGCTTCGTTTAGGCGTCTTAGCCTCTGGTTCTCTATCATGTTGCCTCTCATGAGGGTAACGGGACGCAGACGGAGGCTGTTGAGGTTGTTGCTGTGGTTGAGGCTTTGGTGTCTGCGCAACGAAGCTCTGCATGCTCATCATCTCCTCTGCAAGTTGCACAAGCTCTCCCTTCTCTACACGCTCCTTCTCCAGCATACTGCGAAGCGACTCGTTGTCAAGCTGTACTGTATGAACAACTGCCTCAAGTCGTTGAATATCAGCGTTTAGCTCCTTGATTGTTGCGCTGTCCCGGACTGCTTGGGCTTTGCGTTCATCAACCTCAATGCTGTCCGGCTCAACCTTGGTCATCATTGCATCTCGGCCGACGCGGAGACGTTCGTTCTCCTCCATGAGCTCCTCGATCCTGTTTTCGAGTTCATGAACACGCTTCTCCCACCGACTTTCATATGATTTCTTGAGAGCAGTGACCTTGGATTCGTGTTTGCTCTTATAAAGAGCATGAAGCTCACGAGCAACTCGCTCAACAGCAACTTCAACTTCATGATTAGTGTCGGTTGGGCTCTTGGGCTTTTCAGGGGATGACTTGTCGGTATCTTTCCCAGCACGCATACCCGCCATTTTGCTCTCCGCTTCTTGGTGCAACATTTCGGCCGCTTCGCGTCGTTTCTCACTCTCCTCTAACTTCTGTTCGAGCTCTTCTTGTTCTCTTTGGCTTACTAAAATTTCTTCCTTGACCTTTCGCAAGACATTCTCCATTTCACGACCTCGGTTCTCCCAACCTTCCTTCTCAGCAGCAAGTTGCTCTTTGATGGTACGCTCTTCACGGAGCTTCTCTTGAGACTCACCCACTCGCTTCTCCGCATCACCAACTGCGGCTTTAAGAGATTGCACTTCGGCCTCTTTGCCACTTAGTGAAGCCTTGAGCGAGCTGATCTCTGATAGAAAGTTTGACTTGAGAGACTCAAGTTCCCGAGCGGTGATGCTGGGAACGCTTCGAGGCGTTGGCATAGGGGGGATATCGAAGTCGATAAGGTTGGCAAATCCGCTGCGAGAAGGTGTCGCAGCCATATTGGGTGCTGTGCGAGAGGGGGAAAGGCCGCCCTTTGAAGGCGACTTCTGGGGGAATCGCAGCTGTTCCGTAAAGTCCAGTAAATTCGTTGTGTTTCCTGAGTCATGCCTTGATCTGGCCCGCGAGGTTCGTGATGGTGAGGGATCCGTTCTTGTGTTTGCCCGGGGGGTGAGTCCACCCATATCAGACAGCTTGGTAGGGCTTTGACAGAGTTTGGCAAACATAGTCAGATTGGGCACAGCCGAGAAGGTGCTGAACGTGCTAATCATTGTATCGTCAGGGCACGCAGACTCGTCCACATCCATTTGTCCAGGAGGGTTGGCGTTGATAGTGCCAGTAGTGACATCCATTTCATTTTGGTCGTCTTCCAGAACGCTCTGCTCGTCTTCAAAGATTTCAATTGCGCGCTTGAGGCCTTCGTTTTGTCGCACCGCATCCTCCAGACTCATGGTGTTCTCTTGGGAGGCGGTGCGGGTCGTGTCGAGAGGGTTGCTGATCTTAACAGGAAAACGTTTCTCGGGAGACACTTTTCTAGGGCTACGAGCGTTGGGGCCCAGTCTATCTGTTGGTCTTCCGTCTCTTACCTCTCGCTGGTCTGTGAGGATCTTTAGTGGCGACAGAGTTGCGCCAGAGAGGACGCGGGAGTGTCGTGATTTTGAGGGAGACTGGTTCTCCTGATCGGAAAGGGCAGTGTCGCTGACGGTTGACACGAAAGGGGATGATCCCTGGGATGGCTGACTTTCTGTATCTGAGGATGCTGAGACTGTTCGCACTTCATAAGCGTCGTACCGCTTGGCAGTAGCGGGTGTCTGGATATTGAGATTCGAATCTTGGGCTGACGACAGTGGTGTATCCATTGTGATGTACGCTACTAGCAAGGTAAAAAGGCAGCTAAACAATCAATATGTAATCTTAGCTTCAGTTAGAAGGGAAATTTGTTTGAATTGGTAATATGGCTCAAGCCACCTTTTGAGTAGTATTGCGTGTTTGGAAAGTCAAACTCAATGGTCGCATGCTAACACCAAACATGTTTACAATGGTTGACTCGACAACGACAGTGGGTCTCGCACGTGACAGGCTGCATACCTTTAGGTACCTTACGCCAATAAGGTGCTCACAGTACCTACTTAAGGTAATTGCCCCCAATAGTGCTAAGCATCTTGGGGAAGAGATAGCATGACATTTACTTCGCTTGTTCATGCTTCGGTAATGCTTCGTAATGCTACACTTATTTCTCAATGAGCTGTTGCCAGACTGACTAGGAATACAGTCCTGAATAGGTGTATAATATCTCATGCAATTGTTTTCGCTTTTCACTTTGCATCATTCATCGCCATAACACAGCTGCACTGGAAACTAGGCACATCTGATCCAGCTCTCTAATTGTATCTAATCTCGAAAAAAAAAAAAAACGGCTTTTATTGTTCCCTCATAATTCGTTACCTAATAAAGCAACACTTCCAACAAAAAGAACACACACTTCTGTGCCCGCATTCACTGGATCACAGTGAAAAGCGAGTAACAAAAGAAAAGAAAAAGAAGTGAATAAATGAGAAATGTAAGATCGTAATTCGTAATGTAGAGCATTCCATGTGGTGTTCCTTAGCCGTCTTGACTTTCCAATGCGATGGTCTGCCAAGACAACTCGGTAGATAATGGCCCGCTCCAAACTCATCCTTCTCGCCTGGGCTCATTACAGGCAGTACTGTCCCATACCATGCGATCATGTCGCATTTAGGAGTTAATCATCGAAAGGAAAAACCTTGCTGCAGTGACTCTTTCCAGAAATTAAGCCTCCATGCAGAACGTGACTCATTAGTCATGTATATCCGTGACAGAGCATGCTAGGTTAACAAAAAATTGGAAGTCATGTCGTGAACTCGTCGGCATCATCTTTTGATTCAAGGGCTTTCCAGTGAGAGGCACTCCAGTGAGTGCCCAACAAAAAAGTTTTTAAAGAAAAAAGGAAACTGAAAGAATGTGTCATGTCCCTAGTTGACGGAAACGTAACGTGTCAAAATTTTCGCTTGCAGAATGTCAAGTGAGTGTTCATGGCTGATGCTACTGTTGCTTTCCAACTACGTGGACAATCGTATATCGGACGGGAAGCGGTTCTTGAGACTAACCGAAAGACTGCTGTCTTCGAGGAGCGTTGACGGCAGGGGGGGGTCGAGCACCCGTGTCGTACACTGGGGCAGAAGGATATGAAGGAGATGCGGCAACAGTGGATGCAGGTCGAGCCAGGTTGTCGTAAACAGGAGCAGGGGCATAGGTAGGAGACGTGCCGATGCTAGAATGAGGACGGTTCATCGCGTCGTACTGGGGAGCAGGGACACTCGTCTCCATGGTCTTGTGCCGCTTCAGGTCGAAGTTGTTCAAGTGATCATGTACATTGGGACCTGGTCGTGGCGTTTCCGCCTCGTCATCTCGTCGCTTGTATGGACTCATGCCATTCATGACCCCAGGCTGACCATACCCATTATGCAGAGTGTAAAATCCGCCGGGCGAGACCATGCTGTCGTTTGATGTCACGGTTTTGCGTCGCTTTACTTCAAAGTTGCCTGCGGATTCATGTCCATTGGGGCTGGAGCGGTGAATATCATCGTCCTCATCTCGACCTCGCTTAAGCATACCGCCATCTCCATTACCAAGAGGCTGATGAACGTTCGGTAGAGGCTGAGCATATGCATTTGACAGGCCAGGCATGCTACCAGGCATGTTGTTCATGGAGTCGTGTCCATTATGTCCTGATCTGTGAACCTCGTCATCATCATCTCTACCTCTCTTGAGCATATCTCCTCCATTCTGCATAGGAGGTTGATGCACATTCGCAAGGGGAGGCTGTTGTGGATACCCATTAGACATTGCATGGATGTTACTCATGGGATCGTGTCCATTAGAGACTGGTCGGTGCAAGTCTTCTTCTTCTTCCCGTCCTCGCTTGAGCATACCACCACCATTTGGCATGGGAGGCTGGGAACCGTTTGTGAGGGGTTGGGGAGTGTTTGTAAGAGACTGAGGGCCATTTGCAAGAGACTGGGGCACGTATCCCGCGCTTGGCAAAGCAGGCATCATTGGGTGATGCTGCCCAATTGAAGGCAAAGAGTTAGGGGCAGCTGGTCTCTGACCACCGAGGCCCTCGTGCTTTCGGCGCTCAGCAGCTGCCATGACCTGATTGGTCCGGTTCGAGTTCGATGGGTGATAGAGGAGTGCCCCGATGTTATGTACAAACAAGGGAAACAGGAGCTCTGTAATCTTCTCCTTGTTCGCAAAGTCTAGTGCACGATCGTAAGGAATCCTGTGTATTTGTCAGTCCTATATCTAGCATTGAACCCATAGGTCTGGCTACGGAAGGGTACTTACCAGACACCTTTTAAGTGCATGGGACCAATCTTGACAACATGGCGAACCTTTTCGCTTTTCAAGATACCGTCCCTTCGACCTCGTGTCATACCGGCAACATTTAATAGTTTCGTTCCATTAATCATGTGGTTATCTGTGATCCAAGTTAGCTGGTTACCGCATGGACTGCTTGGGAGTATCAATTCTAACCTTCTCTCCGCGCTACACAAATACCTCTAGCTTCCACCTGGAAGCAGAGGCTGCCCTCGTCTTCCCACAGAGTGGCTGTAACTCTGGGCTTCATACCGGGAGGGTTATGCTGACCAGTTGTGTCGAAAGCACCATTGTTACTACTGTTGCTGTAACCTGGCTGTTGCATTGCTCCTTGGTTGCTGAGCGCTGAAGGTACTGGAAGTACATTCTGGGGCGCGGGCATAGGGGTGGAGACCGCAGTAGTTGGAGCACCATTTGTTGAATAGCCATAGCCGTACTGTGGTGTCGAATAATGAGGTGGATAATACATGTCTGGTTGGGGATGGCCTTGGTTCATCGCGGATGTTCCGTTGCTATTTTCAATGGAAGGGTAATGCGATGCGCGGCTGGTCTCAACGGTCGAGATACGGTTGAGAAGTCTGGGAGAGATAGAGGTAGGGCTGGCGTAACGTTAATATGGCAGCACAATTGCGATGGAGAAGAAGCAGTCGAGGAAGGATGACTGCCAACTCGGAGAGGGAAAGAGGTGGACGGCAAAGAGAAGGAGACCGGCAAGGGGAAAAAAAAAAAAAAAAGAGAGAGAGAGAGAAGAAAAGAAATAGAAAGAGAAAAGGAAAAAATCCCGAGAAGGTCAGGATCTTGGTGGTGAGAGGCAGAACGAAGAGAAGGAACAGAGGAGGCAGGTGAGGTACGTACCTCAACTTGCTTGTTCAGTGGCCGTGGTAGAAGTACCCTCAGTACACTCAGGGCCTTGGGCAATACCCGCCCCGCAGGCAGGTAGGTCGGGACGAGGGGGGCAGAGAGAGGATGGGGGAGTGGACTTTAGTGAGGAGTGTGAGGGAGTGGGGAGACAGAATCAGAATTCATCCTTGGTGAGAAGGGCAGGAAAGGGTGTGGCAGATATCCACCACAGATCCAATCCTATCGAGGGCAAAGAGGGGTTAAATTCTTAGTTCAGTTTAGTCTCGTTGAAGAATTAACCAGAGGCACCAAATCCTAAGGGGCCATTTCTATGAGGGACAGAAAAATAATAATAAAGAATAGTTTGTGAATTAAGAAAGATAAGTTCTCTAACACATCGCTTGTCAAAGAAGCTTGAATTCTGTCGTCATTCATCGTCTCAATCCAGTTCAACGGTCTATGGCACTAAAGGGAACAACCATGCAGCATGCACAAGCACCCCCAATGTGATAGTTGAGGTGCAGTGGACCTCTTGCATGTTCTATTGGTACCTTAGAACTTTGCGATTTGTGTTCATGGGACAGAGTTATCAGGGTTGATCATATCCAGAGCCATAAAGAAACAGAAATTCAGCTTCAGAGACTGATTGCCTTCGCAATTCGTTGTGGCTGACATCTTTTTAGTTTCCGAAGTATTCGAGTCTTATCAATGGTCGACTACGAGCTATCTAAAAATGATTTTGAAAACCCTTCTCACCGTACGAGCCGACATCGCCCTGATGTTACTTGTAGGTAGGTGTGTGCTGGCGTGGATCATAAAATAGACTATACTGCCTTTGGCTTGACAATGCACTGTACAGTACCTATTTGTGCTGTGCGAATCAACCTAAGCTGAGACTCGCTGAGTATATTTGCTCTTCTCCGGATTGAAGCCCGGATCTTGCCTCTATGGCCCTCGATGTCTCATCTCACTATGGATGGATCATATGAGACCTGGGAGTCGACTGGAATTGTGCTTCAAGTATTTTTGCTCTTCGACTTCATGATCTAGAGGCATCGGAAGAAATTCAACACTTAGTCCACTTCACAGTCGGATGCGCACTGGGCACTCACCTGTCAACGCACAACAGAACCAGGGACCATCCAGCTCACAACCTGCACACAAGCTCGGTGGATGAAGGGGCTCTCTGTAGGGCGTTGTTGAATCCAAAAACCGCACCCAGAAGCTTTGGTGGGCGGCGCGAGGGGTGAGACGACAGGGACAGAGGAAATTCCCTGGGGGTGTAGCCAGAACAGCGTAGCACCAGGCCACCTCAAAGTGCGCGTTGAGCGGAGGAGATGGGCGGTTGTTCGTACAGTTACCAACTAAGGTATCGCGACTGCAACTGGGACTGGGGTTTCTCCCTGGACAGAGTGATCGGTCACCCGGAATGTCAGTGGCTACAGGAGGCCACGGGGCCGACAGGGCTACCCAGGCCACCGCGTGCAAGGATGAAGGATCCCGGGGAGAGCAGACGGGAGCGATGCTTGGTGCCATTACCCCCTGGCAGCTCTAACTCCACTCACTCGCGCCAGTAGTTACTGTGCACCCGCAGGGCACCTCTGCATCCGCTTGATGCGATGGAAAAGCCCGCACACAACGTTGAGTTTAAGATGGAAGCAAGTAACGACATATTATACATAACCAGAGGGTGCACTGATCATAAAACATATTCGAGATTGCTTCCCAGATACAACTTACCTAATCACTTACCACTCAAGCGACTTCATTCATAAATTGCTCTCAGATAGTGGTTTTTGACGACATAGATCACATAACAAGGATCAAGTGATGTTTGATATGTCAAGACTCTTCGGCTGTTTTTTCTCCTGCTGGGCCTGGTTGTCGTCTATCTCACTCAATCACATCAATCCCCACTGGACCCTCAGCCTATATACGCAGTTGAGGTGATGTTGGCTACCTAGGTTCTCAGAACAGCTTACTCTGCTGGAACAATGGGAATCCACCCTGTCCTCATCAACGATATCCTCACTTCTTCAACGGCTTTTACTATAACTTCCGAAACAAAATGAAAAGGATTGAGTTCATATGATGTCGTCCGCGGCTGCGCTAGTCCAGGTTGCCTTTGTGTCGCGTCAGTTTGTTACAGGCTGGGAGAATTCTCATTTGTCTGTCTGGCTGTGCTATTGTTTCCTGTAGACGTGTCGTGTTAATGTCGTGTTGTGTGCTAGCCATGTGTTGCACTGTTGTGTTTGTCTTTGTTATTATGTGTGCTCTTGTCCCTTCAACGCCATTCGTCAGTCTTCAATTCCTGGTTGACTTTTCTTTCGCGCTCTCCTTCCTTCTAGCTCTTAGTTGCGGCACAGTACCGTGCAAACTGTCTCTAGTGTACTGGGTACTTTTCTCACGAGAAGGAGTTGCAATTGAGTTCCCGGAGCTCTTCAACGGCAACCATCCAATCAGAGACTTCAAATACGAACTAGACCAAAGGAAGGAGGGGACAACGGCATCAAAGTTTGCGCTTCCAGCTTGTCGGCGCTTTTGAACTCCTTCTCTCCCAATTGATCCATCCGTACAGAGTAGGTAAGGCAGTTAGTTAATCGTAGTTCTCAACGGCACGCCAAACCATTACAGGACCGTTACTTTGGGTTCAATGTATCGCGTCAAGTGCCGGAACAGCTTGTGCACCACTATTTTATTTCTGTGTGCAACTACCAACAACTCGTATTAAGAAAAGTTGAGAAACCAAACGCGTCCAGGGGCCTTTGCATAGTGCCGAGAAATCAACAATTGGCATCACGCAGGCTAAGAGCGAAAGATGTGCACTCTCACTAACTTCTGACTACGGGATTCGCTTGCGCAGGAACAGCCCCCGAGAATTAAGGAGAGGCCTGGCACAGAAACTTATCAATTCGAGCTCTTATTAAAGGCTCGATGGCTTTTAATTCCGGCCCGAGATAATTGGTCTGCTTTTGTCAATGCAGATGCTCTGCCAACCTCCTCCCAACCCTGTCTGAGCGAGCGGTGGTCTTTGATGACGGGACTGAGCGAGATATGACCACATCAGGATCCCAGACTTTCTACAGTTTGTCCAAGCCCACGCCCGCTCGTGCGGAGGCCCATCAATGGTCCATGTTGCCATGATCGCATGGGTTGCCGCTGCTCTCCGAACAGGCCGGATTTCCCCTCTTGGACTGGGATGTTGGAACAAGCATCCGCTTCTGGCGCTTCCTGGGTTTGATTCGTTGGTAAGGTATATGTGGAGTTGTTCTGTTCTGCATAGTTGGATTGAAAATCATGTTCCTCAACTTATCCTGCCTGTGGCTGGGCTTCAGTCCCCACCAGTGATAGAAATCCTACACAAGGACCCAGAGGAGCACAGTGCCAGGTTGCCAGTGGGGTTACCCATTCACAAGAGCTTCTACCTGCTATTTCCGACCCATGGGCCGAATGTTCTCGGGTCTGTAAGTTGCGCTGTGGCGGTCTCGATGAGCTACTTGCCAGGTATCATGTCTCACTTAGGATCAGTTTGTCTCTGGTGTTGTTACCTCTCCCTTGAGAAAGACTCGGCGGCAAGGTGAGGTAAGGTAGCCTGCTGCGAGGATCATCTACGCTCAGACAAAGAACAGCTTCCTTCGGGCCCAGAATTTCCCGCCTTTTGTTGGAGCCTTGACAATAGACCGGCTGCTTCAGCTTGATAGAAAGTTTTGATAGTCTTCCTCATAATGTCCACTCAATCACATTGCTAGAACTCGGGAGCCGGGTCAGCCACCCGGGTTTTAAGACATGTGATTCTTCTCTTCAGTACTGTACTTGGTGCCTACATTCTTTCCTCTCTACGAAGGTTGATTGATGTTGATGTCTGCTTTCCTGGCTTCAATTCTTTACATGTATTAAGCTTTTGGGATATGATATCACCGTCTGGCAGCCCCCAACATCAATGGTAGTCTCGTCATTACTATCCAGAACCGAGCAATAAACCATTGGTATTACTGCTTAACTGTTATTGATCCATTGTTCCAGCGAACATCTCTAGAGTCAACGCGAAAGGTCAAGGGTCCAGCTCGGAGTATTAGTTCAACTCGAAAACTCTAAATACCAATATCATCTAGTACACCAAAGTACCTACCATATCATGCCGAGGCACTGACGAAGGGTCTGGCCAGTTAAAGCTGGGACTGGCACCATTTTAACCAGGGTGGTTCCTTTGCGGGCGGGGATTTCTTGAGTAACGAGAAGACAACTTTTGTCCATGGTCTTTCCTCGGAGCTGAGCCATGTCCCACTGTCTGTGATCGTGATCGTGGAGATGAAACCCAGATATCTGATAGAACTGCTATGCTTTCAGATATGCAAGTTTTTAGCGAGTCTATTGTGTAGATCTTATGCTGCCCACCAAGCTAACACTATGTATCTACAGTACATGATCCTTACGCACCGTTGGCCGGGACCTTATGCATGATGTACAAACAAGCTCGTGCAAGCAGGGCCGGTGTGACAGGGCCAGGTTGCCACTCCCTCTTGGAGTGCATATTGATGCATACACAAAGAAAGCCGGTCCTGGAAGATGTGCATAAGTGGATGTATGATGTTCTTCGATGCATATGATTCACATAATGCCACGAGGCTGAACGTGGAACGTCATTCCTCGCCTTGGCTTTATGATTTTTGGAGTTTTGTTTTTAATCTTGTTGGAGGGAACGTGGGGAACACCCAACGACCAACCCAAACCCTAAGAAGGCTAAAACCTCAGTGGGAGCGAGCTCCCACTTCACGATAGACTCTATTACTGACTAAAATAATGACCCGAAAATCTCGGCCAAGGCATCACCATATGCATCTCGCACCGCATTGCATCTCCGTCGTTCACGTAATTCTTATTGCTTGATGATGAAAGGTATCTCGGCCGCACATGCTTAAGCTTCTGAATGAATCACTACCTGCCTCATATGGCAAATGGCGCAGGACTTCGGCGTTTTTATTCGACCCCTCCAAAGAAGGATAACTAAGACGTGTTACAAAATCTAATTCCAGTCAACCACGGCGTCCTGAAATCCAGCCTCCTCGTCTGGGTTCTCAGCCCTAAAATTCCAGTGTGAGTGCTGTAGCCTGTGATTACGAGGATGTTTCACTGTAGATTGGAGCTTGGTTTACTTTTTCATCTTTTCCAAAGAAGAACTGGACTATCATAGTTATCAAGTCTAATGCTCAATTGACATATGGTGATAGAGCATACATGATGTAGAAAGACAATGTAAAACGTCGGTCGTATTTCTAGAAGTCTCCGATAAGCAATAGCGCATGTCTCCTCTGTTGCACTACGCACTGAAGAGGCACCTAATGTATACACGGGTAATGAGCGTGCTGCAGCCTCATGCAAGATTTCTGCCGAGACCATGGGATATCATCGGTTCCTGCAGCCGACAGAAAGGAGGAGGCTGGGTAAGAGGCTAGCACGGTGATGACGGACCCTCATGAGGACGACGGACCCGAGGGAGATCATCGTCGCATGGAGGCTATTCCTTGTCGCAGAGATCCATGCGTACCAAGCTGGCGAGGCTGGAATTTTGGCACCGACAAGTGATTCAGTGCCAATGACCACGAGGAACTCAATATGGATAACAAATGGTGTCGCTTGGAGTCGGACTAAACTTAAGATATGGTGTCCCCAGATACATAATTGGAACAATGCTTAGAGTTGATGCAGGTACCGTGAGATGCATGGCGAAGACAGCTCAGACGAGAGATTAGCTCGAACATGAGACGTAAACTCGGGTCTAGAGCCGCTATTGTTAATGTGGTTTCACATCAGGGATATTATATTAGAGATTGTCGGATGCCGATGTACCCTCGGAAGACAGCCTTGCCCTTGCGCTGTCAGTCTTGTACTCATGCATATGACTGAAAATTCCTTCTTTTCCCACTCTCTTTCAGTTACTTAAGCAGCACACAATTCAATATCCGTATCGGAAGAGAAAAAGAAATTAAGAAATTAAGGTATCCTTCCGATGTCAAATGCTACGCTGTGGCCTCTTCTCAGACACTTTAGAATTGAATTGTCAAAACTCGCAACTTTGTACCCAAATGGTTCTTCTTCCCGTCCGTTCTTTCCTCGAGTCTCGAACCGAGGGTTGTCAGCATCCGAGCATATCAAAACGGGAAGGAACAAACGGCGCACTGTGACAGGCATTTCCGGCCAAAGTACCGATACTTCCGCTGGCCTTACCCCAAAATGAATGGAACCCTCGATCTCTTCCCGCTTCTAGTCTCCCCCAGCAGCATTACCGACCGTTGTAGTCGCAAATTCAATCCGCCTCACCTTACCTAAGGTATCGAATGAGGAAGAGACAAAACTTGTAGTTGTTGTCTCTCCTTCCTTTGAGGTCAATTGTCACACCCTGGTCGATACTCAGTGATTAACCAAGACCCTTAGAAATACCCCTCGACTCTTATTGTCCCTGCGCAAACAGAGTCTCAAGTCAGGGATTTACTCTGCATGCTGGCTTCCAGCCGTTGCTTGAGCTAGCAGGGATGTGGAGCAAGAGCGTTTTTTCTACAGAGACGCCAGAAGGATTGTGATCGCTGATGTTGGTTGACCCGCGAACTTCCCTCCGTCGTTCTAGTGTGCTTTTGATATATTTGCGTGGAAAATCGCAATTGTTCATCAGTTCAGTCATTGCTATCACCATCGACTCGAAATTGTTCTCAGTCTAAGTATCATATACCAGTCATCGCCATCACCATCAAACAGACAGCTGGTGGATCATTCAGATGGCCGCTGTGTTTGCATGACTGGGGACCTTGACAGCTGGCTTCCCCCGACTGGCTACCCCACGTTGCCCAGTACATTTCAATGGAGGACACATGTCCAGCCACACACTGCATGACCCGAGTCCTTCATCAACAAAGACAACCTCAATTGTTGATACGGAGTGCTTGTCTCACATATTCAGAGCACACGTTGGACGGGTTGAGACAGGCCACAATTCAGAAACGACCTCAATCAGCAAGCAATCCCAATATTTCGCGACACCTGGCATTCGATCAGTCAACCCAGCCTCTCACCTATTCGAGTCCGTGATCAATCAATAGGCATCAATGACCCCGCACGGTCTGATTGAGGTTTTTCTAAACTCCCCGTAGATACCTCGTCGTTTAGCTGCCGGGTATGTCCGTGAGGCTATTCGTCGCTGGTGACACTGTGAGAGAATGCAGTTTTGCTTTTTTTCTCAACTTCATCGTACCATTTCCTCATATCTGATCCACTGGTGTACACCGTTTCTTTGAAGTATCTCTAGGGTTGAATTTGGGGCAAGACAGGCCGGTGAGAGGACAACGGCCAAGACCCTCAATACTAATCATCAACCATTCAGGCACTCATATTCGAACCGATATTGATATAATAAGCTCTCAGCACATGTATACCAATAAGCATATCGCGTTGCTGACCTGAATCGGAACCATATCAGCCAATCTCAGCACTAGCCGTTAAGCCGTACTGTGTGATCCCTGAGGCACTCAGTCGATGTCCAGCACATTGCTTCCACGCTTGTCCATGTTACTGCAACTGCAGGGTTCCCATCCGTAACCCTTTGATGGCATCCACTATCACACAACTCTATATATACACTTCGAGCTCTTCAAAAGCCATTTGCTCCATTCATATGTCTATGGGCTGCATATGGTCGGTCGAGAGCATAAGCGGATTGGACGAAGACGGGCGACAAGATTAACTCTCCCGAAAGTATTGTCGGACACTCCCGTGCTTCGATCGAAGTATTGTGGTTTGGCAACTTCTTTCTTGACTTGTTTCAATACGTGATGTGTCAAGACTATTTGGTTCGAGGACTTGATCGACATAGACTACCAGTAGGTATTATGTGCTCAAAACCACATGCCTCGACCTTGGACTGTTCACGATCACCTGGCAAACAACCCGGATACGAAATAATCCATTGTTATTCTGGCTGCCGGGACTCGGAAATCCTCTTGCCTGAGTAACAAGTTGTCGTGACATGATGATTGATGATGCTCCCCCATCGTCACACGCATCCTCATAATGTCCATGTAACAACAACCCCACCCGAAAAGGCTTGGTCTGCTTTGCATATCGTTGAACCTGCCCTCCTAGAAGCCTCAGTCCCTGCAGCCGCCCTTGCTCCCGGTCGACCAGGATGGCATGGTGAACATGCTGGCTTGAGCACTCGCATGTTCTGCACAGCGGCTATGTAGCTGCATGCTTAAAACTTGACCAGTGATTATCGTAGCATTATCGGGAAGAACAAACATGGGTCCCTGTTGGGGCGTTTCAAAACCACCAGCCGTCCTCAGGCGTGCGAGCCTTTTGAGTCTAAGCGGCCATTGACTGGGACTGCTTCCAGGTGCCGTGGGGGAGCCCAGTTGCCAAGACTTGACCAGGCAAGTTGAGTCGCCACGTTTGCCTTCTCGAGCCTTAGGGCGTCCACTACCTAGCACACCGGTGCCCGTTAGTCAGTTCTTGGTGGGGGATCCTGACCCTAGTCTACCCGTTTGTCTTCCTGTCAGATGCACAGTAGGAAAAAGACCAGGAGCAACATCTGATGAGACTGATGAGTATTGACAAAAGTGCCCCGCTGAGGTTGGCCATGCTGAAGACTCAGACGGTTTTTGGTTCTCGGGTTGGCCTCCGGCCGAGATCCAATATCGGCAGCATTCAAGTTCTTGAAAGAGGTAGGATATTTACCTGAGACACAGCTTGCTTGCAATCCCATGCCGTCTTTCACTACAAGTGTAGCAATTGCAATGCTACAAGCCATGTACGACCAATGTCAAGCTTCTCTTGTGGCCCGTTGGTCTGGCTCCTCCAGCTGGCTGCTACTGTAGGAAGCCATGATGATATTTCGTTCTGGCCCAGTCACTATATCTCAATCCAATGAAAGCTCACCACGTCTCCCGCACACCACCACCGCCGCCACCAGCAACCCCGACGAGACGAAGCTTTCTAAGCTTTTATGATAACTCCTCTGGCTTGTCTTCGTATCTTCTCAGTTGTTGTCTCTTGTGTAATCGGTGGACGTCTTGGATTTGGACTGATGTGCACCTTGTACAAACTCAGTAACCAATTCCTTGCCATGTTCCAGGTAACAATATCCTGTGAAATAAACCTGCAAAACGAAGTTCAGTAACTCGATTGTTCGATAAGAAAACGACCTACACAATTACCAGAGTACAGCGTTTGGTTCTGGTGCATCGAACAGCTCTGGGATGTTTCGCTCAGTGGCATGGGTACTTACCCCCGGCCTCCGGAGTTAGGGGCTTTGTCCACATACTGCCGCTGGGTTCTTAACCCCCAGATGCGATCTGGCAGCGCTTAGTGCACTCCTGTAACTCTGCCTTGTAGCCGACCCTGTTGAAAGATCTGGCCTATGCTTGCATACGCACCAAATTTCATGCTGCGAGTTCTCCATCGTGTTGATGGAGTGGTCAGTAGCAATCACTTCCTTGAATTGTGGACTCTCCGTTGAATGGCACCAAAATCATGTTGAAAAGAGTCTTGAAGTGCCGTCGGTTTTTCGCGCCCCGATAGAGGCTTTTTGGAGCCTAGTGCTACCCTCACCGCTATTCTCTGGCCCGATTGTACTCTTCAGTGTGCGTGAGGTACTACTGGACCCTAAAGAAACACCCTTTGTGGTATCCTTGGGCTTCAACAGGGGTAGCCTGGTTATGATAACGACACGACTTGGTTGCCAGCTCACTCCGTGGCTCCACCAGGCCACAGCCAAACAGATCTTGAAGGGAGCCAAGCCATGATAACTTCGTTCCCTGTCAGAAACATGCTGGTTGGAGCTTGACGGGTAGGTAGCATGTACTCCACATCTGCTAGTGGCTGCCCACAAGGGCCTCAGTGAAGAAGGCAGACTCAAAGAGGCTTGTACGACACAGGCAGTCCACATCGAGATATTGCAGGATCGCATCATGATCATGGCGACGTGGGAAAGGAGCCAGGGCTATGAAGGAAGATCTCAGCCTCAATGGACTAGCTAGGAGCGTTTCAAGGCGGTTCTCAAGATTGGGAAAACATTGCAATTGTGTCTTATGTCTTAGAAAGGCACTGCGTGAAATGCTAACATCGAGTTTAGTAAATACTTCCTGCCCACTACGTTAGCCTTCCCGCACATCACATCACGCAGCGGGGTGTTGGAGGGGCTGAGGAACATGATGTTTATCCACCTGCCAGCTAATGTACGGTACGGGAAGCCCTCATGCATGCACGCGTGTGTGCATGCAGGCCGGACGATTGGTGTTAATTCATAATGTACGAATATGTGTTTCAATAGAGCAAAGGAAAGGCCCCTGGCAGGCCGTAGGACATGACCTATCTGCTAAGGACACATGGAGGCGAATGGGCAGAGGTGGCTGAAAAGTCGGGATGTCATATCTGCTGGCTTTTGGTGGTCAAAGATCCTCGAAGATGGGTGAACACGATCCGGACAATAGCTACGGAAGCACCTGGTCAATTAAGGAAAACGTGGGCTTGGTGAAGCAGAGGGCCGCATCTTAATCGACTGTATGCATCTGCTAGGGCAGTCATGTCAGTTAACAATAAGGGGTTACGGTGGCATAAAAAATGATGGATTCACGGTACTGCTTTGATCCTTAGTCAAATGCTGTTACCCGCTATGCCCACAGGATGCAGACTCTCGCTCAGCATCAAGCCAACACTATAGCACCGATATACTTTACAAATACTTCTGTGCACTACGGTAGATTGTGATATCTCTATTCTTTGGGGAGGGGTGCTGCAGGTATGTTATGCATACTGTACTATACATACAATTGATTGGAGGTGGTGCTTGAAATGCTGGTATGGTCTATTGGTGGCAAATGCTTTCGGTTGTTGAGCAAGGAAATGATTTTTGATGAACGCCTCATCTCGTCTTGGGTTGTATTGAGCTGCTATCCTGGTCGATCCGGCAAGCGATCTGCTTTTTCTGCTCGCCTTATCCGGTTCGATGAGGAGTATGAGGGTCGAGGCTCGGGGGCCAAGAAGGCGGAGGGGGGCTAGTAATCTGATGGCTTTACGAAGGGGGAGGAAAGGGGAATTGAACGGCCTAAGACCATACTGACTTGATATGGAATGAGCTGGAGTTGCCGGTGCCTATAGAGACCTGAGAGGCGACTCAGCACGACAAGAGGGGCCGTTCACCGGGTGGGTGTTTGATGTTCGAAGCCGAGTTGCGAGAGGAACGGGCCCTTCGGGCAAGGATCGATGTGATGAAGTTGAGGGTGCCAGGGATATTTCAGATGTGTTTTGTGGTCGACATGGCACCAACTGGACCAGGCAATTCGTGTGTCATGACAATAGAGATTAGGTATTGGAGCAAGGATCAGAGTAGGGTCAAAGGTCAATTACGGGTGATGAAGAGCTGAAGACAGAGTTTCATTGCATTGTCTCCGTCGGCCTCAGCCCAAACCCGAGCCTGAGCCTTGCATGATGATGCACAGTGAGATGATAGATGAGAGTTGACCTGGGGTCAGTAGTTAAGGTGACTTGTTTAACTTAGGTAGGTCGAGGTGGGCGCGCGGCTCTACCCGCCCGCTGCAGCGCGTGAGACAGGTTGCAAGCCGCGGGTGCACTCTCCATAGTATGGATGTCATGCCATGTCATGCCATACCATATCCTGCTACTGCTGCCTTCCAGGTATACATACTGGGGTTTGGATTTGGTTAATCAACATGTCCTACTGCAGCAAACTATTGATCGTTTCATGTAGACGACCTACATGTACTCCGTACACAGCACTAGTCTAGCACGAACAATCGAGTACCCTAGGAGAAACTACATCAATGCCCGTAATAATTATTACATAGATCCAATGCACATCATGTTTGCAGCAGGCTGTGCTACCTATGCATGGTATTATATTCCATGTTCATCCAATAACAGGGTTGAGTGGGGAGTTCTTCTGTGTGGATTTTGTTCCAATGTTTTACACTGAGTGATGGAGGAATGAATGGAAATATCATCTTATACTCCTGGATAATCAATATCGTCGATGCAGACCCTTTCCCCCCTTTCCTCGACTTCGGCCTCGAAACTAGAGTATATCAAGGCGGCTGGAATTGGTTACAATAGTCATTCATGATTCTTTGCAGTTCAGATATCGTACAATCAAAACAACACATCCATGGTGGAAGGATGAAATCGAAGTGAGAAAGATGATGAGATAAAGCATACCAGCCATAGGATCTGCGGAATCAACAAACAACAATAATTTGACGCACCGTTCAAGGGTAAATGCCACCTTTAAAGATCGGTACGGCTACTGACGTGAAATATAGGGTAACCGCATTCATTAGACTCATGTGACTACGCGTTTCGCTCTTTCACAAGACGATGCGAAAGACGTGGTTGATCTCTGGCCGCACGCGCCAAAGCCAAAAGTGGACACAGCATGACACAACTACAAGAAAATGACAGCAAACACACCCCCACAAGGCAAACAGAATCTCAACGTCAAAGCTCACCCATGCCTGGAACTGACGCTGTCAAACTCCTCCCAGCCATAACAGTCGGTCACAAAATACGGAATGTCACATCCGATACGAAAGGCCGCCGAGCCTCAGCACGCTGCGTCTTTTGACCCATGGAACTCATCGTCAACCGGTCATCAACGCCCGGAATCACGCCCGGGGACTGGATGGCGTGAGTTCCGTGACCGCAAGCTCAATAGCCAATTTCGGAGCGGCTCGTCTGGCGGCGAGCGTCTGAGTGACACATGGGGCGCTGGCTCAGAGGACTACAATGAGAACCGCAAGATGCTCGTCCCCAAGGCTGCGAGAGAGAGAGCGCAACGCAGTGTGAAAGATATGCTTGTTAAACCGGGCAAGATGCGTGAGAGCTTGGGGGAAAAGGATGATGCCGAGGGAAAAGGGGAAGAAGCACTCATGCAGTCAAGAAAACAAGAGGACGAAGCGCGAGAGGCAGAACTGTCTTCACGAAGAATGCTCGATGGGGTAGTCATTTATGTTAACGGGAGCACGTGGCCTCTCATCTCAGACCTCAAGTTGAAGCAGCTTATTACCGAACATGGAGGTCAGATGTCACTGCACCTGGGGCGTCGGAAAGTCACACATGTCATCATCGGAAGATCAGCTGGAAGATACTCGGGCGCGGGAGGAGGTCTTGCTGGTGGCAAGCTAGAAAGGGAGATCCGGAGAAAGGCTGGATGTGGAGTCAAGTTTGTTGGTGCTGAATGGTACCCATACCCAATATTCTTTTACTCTAGTTTCAGCTAATTTTGTCTATAGGATTCTCGAAAGCCTGGAGGCTGGGAAAAGACTACCAGAAGCACGCTTTTCTCAAACCAACATGGCACCCAAGGCACAGGACAGCGTCTATAACCTCTTCTCGAGGCAGTCGAGAGGCCAGTCATCAAAGGGCTGAACCATAGTGTTTCACCATGAGCCTATCTTGTTTTTCTTTACTGGAGTTAAGGATAAATGCTGTTATCAGTCTTGGACACCACCTTACCAAGACATACTCTGGTAATGGTTGGACAAACAATGGAGGATCTTCTGCTTCGAGTAAATGGTCGGTAGCATGGGAAACGTTTCATGATGTTATTTCGAGTAAGGCTGTGGCATAGAATACCGTAGTCTGGGACGTCCTTACGGGCAACGGAGGCTTATCTGGAATTGAACTGTTCAAATACGAACTACTAAGTTATAGCGAGGAACTCATTCTCAATATCATGAGCATCCGATATCATCAGCCTCCTTGGTATCGCGCGACCTTGTCCCTACCAAAGGCCGGGTACCGAACCTGAACTCAACACTAGAAAAAGACATACAGTCATTGTGACTTCCCGTCCATATTATGCCACTCATATCAATTAGTTATACCCGAATTGCTCAAAGGAATGCCCGCGTGCACCCGTCCTAAAGACGGGCCTTAATCATGCCATCCGTTTCGGATTCTGTTCGTTCAAAATATTCCCTGATCTTGGCACGAGCAATGTTCAATGTCGACAAATCTTCAATCGTGCTAGGAACCGCCACTTCCTTTTCGAACTCTCCACGCATAGCATTCTCCACCATCTCCTTTAGGACCCGTCGTAGCATTTTGCCAGACCGCGTCTTTGGGATCATTCCTTTGCCTTGGATGATACCACCCACTGAGGCTATAGCGCCAACCTGACCGCGAACTAATTGTTGTATTTCCTTAACAGTTTGTTCACTTGGGTTTGCCGGATCTGTGCAGCTTTGTCCCGATAGGGCCACGAACGCGAAAGGCAGTTGGCCCTTGAGTGAATCTGGTACACCAATAATGCAAACCTCAACAACACGAGGGTGAGCTGCAATGGCCTGCTCAATGGATCCTGGAGGATTTTAGTTCATATTTCAGCTTAGAGAATGCGAAACGCACCACTTGACAGACGATGGGCGCTGACGTTCAAAACATCATCGCTGCGTGCCATCACATGGATGTAGCCTTGCTGGTCGATCCAGCCTGAATCACCAGTATCAAGCCACTTTCCTTGGAATCTTTTTAAGTAGCCCTTCCAGAAGCGTTCTTCATCCTGCCACAGAGTGCGGAATCCTGTTGGAGCGAGAGGCATCGCCAAGACAATATTTCCCATAGATCCCCTTTCGACCTCGATGCCGCCATCATCCACAATACGAACATCGAAGCCTGGCATTGCCTTCCCAGCACTACCAGGCTTCAGGCAAGGAGGGGGATGTCCACGAACTTCTGTCTTTCGATGCTTACCAGCGTGTGGAACGAGCGCTCGCCCAGTGATAGGGGAACCGACCTCTGTAGACCACCAGTTATCAACTACATGGGCGTTTTCGGCGCAATATTGTGTCATGAGCTGCTGATAACTCTCAATAAGAGTAGGCTCAGAGCGTTCTCCAGCGAGAAAGAGACCCCGCAGACTCCTGAGAGCACCTCGTTTGCCGTAATTGATGAATAATTGGTTGTTAGGGTCATCGCGCCTGATGGCACGTAAAGCTGTTGGCGCAGTGAACATGGTGTTGACTTTATACTCTTCGACTATCCGCCAAAAAGAAGACGGATCAGGGGTACCAATGGGCTTGCCTTCGTATAAGACAGTTGCAGCTCCTGTGAGGAGCGGGCCATAAATGATATACGAGTGACCAACGATCCAGCCAATATCTGATGCCGTAAAAGAAACACATCCAGGTCCATGGATATTAAATAGATAGCTGATAGAGAGATGTAGGCCAACAGCGTGCCCACCGGCATCGCGCAGCACACCTTTTGGGCTTCCAGTTGTGCCAGAGGTGTGGATGATATAAACAGGGTCGGTGCTCTTAACTGGAACACAATCTGCCTTGATTCCACGAGACCGGGCACTGTCAACTAAGCTTTTCCAGTCGAGCTGACCAGCCTCACGGTCGAGGTTCCACTGGAGCTGAACTCGTTGCCAGACAATAATATTTTGGGGTTTATGAGCAGCCAGGCGGATTGCTTCCTCCACCAAGCTTTTATATGCAATCGGAGGTTTATTGCCGTCAATCCCACAAGACGCCGTCAAAATAATGGTGGGATGACATGAGTCGATACGTTGTGCCAGAGCATTAGGAGCAAACCCACCAAACACGATAGAATGGATGGCACCCAGTCGATTAGCCGCAAGAATGCCTATAACAGCAGCGGGAACCGTAGGCACTATTTCTCGTCTTAGAATTTGGACTACTGCAATGGAATAAGGTATGGTATACTCACTGTACAGCATGACTACATCGCCTTTTCGTATACCCTGTTCTCTGAGAGCACCAGCAAGTGTCTCAACCTCGTGAAGTAGCTGACTGTACGTGTATTTTTCCTTCGTGTTTGTCACAGGACTGTCGAAGTAAATAGCGACGGAATCACCGTGTTCATCGATTATATGTCGATCAACACAATTGTAGCAAGTAGATATTTCGCCATCTGGGAACCACTCCCAGCTGTCGTGCGTGACACCATTCTTGAGAGTTTTCTGAGTGAGCTTGATAGTTGAAGAGTATGGTTTATGCCAATGAAGATGCTGAGCTTGATGTCTCCAAAAGTCTTCAGGGTCCTCAAGACTATGCCGTAATACCTCATCCTGGACGTGTTGGTCTTCCTGATTGTGAGGCATTGTTGGTAATACTTTTCTGACTTGTATCCCAGCACTTGCTTTGATGCTTTGCTAGATGTAAGTGAGTATCTTCGCGGTTTTGTTAATGTCGATGGCTTTGGTATGGAAGGAAAAGATGACAACGAATAACAACCAGAAAGATGGAAGGGGTATGTCGGAGTGGAAACCGATGCCTTATGGGGCCGAGTGTATATAATATATTGAATGGCTTGTCTAAGGGTGAACGGCATCGGGTCTCGTTACCGACAAACTCCGGGCCGTCTTTGACCGTGTATAAATAAGCCTGCCTGGACGACGATCTCCTCGGCAACGAAACCATCCAGCAAAGCTTTCAAAGGTCAGGTTTGAGCAGAGAAGCCTAGGTAGGGGAGGCGTGAGTTTGATGCACAAATAGCAATGCCGGGTCAAAGGAAATGCTCTTAGCCAAGGAGATAGGTATTGTATATCCAGGCAAGGCGTGTCCAGTTGAGTCTGACGTACAACGCTGAGGAGTGGTTTCGTCAAAGCACATTGCAATGAGACTGTTCCTTCGTGTCCTCATCCCTACTGTCAGTTGCGGCTCCCAACAGCTAGCTTGGCTGGGCGAGTGTAAGTGACTCGCGCTTCATATCAGATAGCCCCCCCACCCTACGCCAAGATGGTTGACCCATTTGCCCGGTAGACTTTACCGGTAACGGTCGGATCGGTGCAAAGCCGAACCGCGATAATCTATAATCACTGTGCACATTGGTAACGCGTAAAATATATCTGGTGGTTAATGTCTAAGGCGGCGATATCCCGGATATTCGGGGTCGTTCAGCTCTCAACGACCGGAAATCGACAGGGTGATCTTGATGAAGAGCTTCACCGCATCAATGAGTTATTTCTAGTAGAATGTTGTTTCTTCATAGACAGAACCACGCAGTCCTTGGTACTTACAGGCCAAGTATTTCGTCAGGATCTGTACCCCGTCGTGTTATCGTATCTTATTACTAGGTAATCCCTGATTTAACTAACAAGATTGCAAATTCAGCAAAGTAGATGTTCGTCAACTTAGGCATTGGATCTTTTGAAGTCATTTCATCAAAGAACACGATGGAAGACAAACATTGATTGTTCTGAAGGAAACAGAGGTCTCTTTGGGGCTTGATTTGAATCCCCAATAGACTGCGCTGTATAAGAGCGTACAAGGCTACACGAGAGCCTTCTTTCCTAGAGCCTTCTAACGAGTAAATAATGGGGAGACAATATATATATATCAAGAGAAGGGTTAGCTCACAGCAGTACATAATGCGAAGCTGAAGCTGCACAGCAAAACAACACAATATAAGGTTTTAACCTTAACACAGTAGAGGCATCATACACTATGCCAAAAACACAATAACCTTAATACTAGGTCAACAGAACACACAGCTACTGCCTTCGATCTTAAGATCCAATTGACAAGTGGCCTCAATCCATGAGAGTTAGTAATAGATTGGATCAGGTCGAAAGACAACACAGTGAGACGAACACATTTTCACAACACAGAAAAACAACACGGGATATATATATATAAAAGGTGAGCCAAAGAGCCTCCCATTCATATTTTTGTGACGTCAACCGGTAACATAGAAGGCAAAATAGAAATACGGACAGCAATTCACGACGCCTTGGGCACCAACCCTGAGAAGCACTTACAAATCGAAGGAAATGATATTAAATTAAACGTTGAGCATACTGGGACCGGTCGTCTTCCTTCACACCTTTGATGTCAATGCTATAAAAATCGCCGTTGGGGTACTATCTTCAAGGGCTCGGGATATCACACCTACCTATCTCTCTGGAGAAGATAGCTACTACAAGCTCAGCAACTAGTCCTTGCGGCCCTCTGTGTGCTGGGGTCTTATGTGATATCGTAAATAGGATAAGCAATGTACGTGTTCAGCTTGTTCAAGAGGTCACACAAAGCTGGACGTATGTTTAAGTTCCGAAATAGTCACATCTATCAACTAAATCATCCTGCTGTTCAAGTCTCGGCACGCTATATAATGGCAGACTCAGACTTTTAATGGTCTGGTATCGATTGACTCAAACACAGCGCCTTACCGCGCCGTGTTCCTGACAGTACCAAGACACGGGTAGTTTAGCAAGCAACTAGAAGTTAGCTGTGTCTAAGCAAACGGGAACCGAAACAAAGAACCAAGACTGTTTCACAGCGCGGATAAGAGAATAGAGATAAAATATGCCGAGCCAAAACTGGCCTCTGCGCAATGCTTGCTTTGCCTTGACTATGATACATGGTTTTCCTTAGGCTCGCAACAACATTGAAGATATTTGACAAGAGACCATAAACACGCTCAGTAAGGGATATATATGCACCAGCATCCTGAATGCAAACATGATAGACACTTAACATCCCAAAAAATATGTATCAAGAATAGGAAACAGGATTCGAGGTTGGAAATGCATCTTTTGAGGTAATTGATGGAGGCAAAAACAAAGACGAACCGCGAGTGAAGCTAGACAAGATCGTCCTGTTTTGCTCGAGGCAAAAAAACACATTATATTCCCAGCCTCGAAAGAAGATCTCACACACAGGGAATATGCGAGTTCCTTCCGAACACTGAGACAAAACTCATATACAAGAATGTCTCAACTCCTGCAAAGCGTGGCCATCATTAGACAAGACTCCATAGAGCGTTGCAGAGGTATACCGGTTCTCCCGTGCCGTATGTTCGTAACCCAAAATAAAAAGTTCTATACATTCCCTGAAAGATCGCTTGCATCCCCAACTGAAACGAAACCATCGCCAACTGTCCGACACCGCTCCATCACGAATGATGAAAGCTCCCACGTGAATTAAATATTACCGAGCGTAAAATATCGTAGGTATGACGTGGAGTAGGCTTGCTAGCTGTTGATTTACAGGAAAGCAGCAAGACCAACAACGGCAGCGAGACCGGCACCGGAAAGAGCGGCGACCTTGCCGGCACCGGCGGTGGGAACCTCGGAGGGAGCACCAGCGGTGGGAGTAGCACCGGGGCCGGCGGGAGAGCCGGGCTTACCGGGCTTGCCAGTAGGGTAGACAGGGACAAGAGTAGAGTTGTGGCCGTGGGCGGGAGGAGGAGCGGGGCTGATAGTGTCAGTACTTGATGAGGCTGAAGATAGCGGATATAACTTACCAGTCGTGGCAGACGACGGCGGAGGTAGTGATGACGGGCTTGGTGACGGTGCAAGGGCAGTCAGTGATGGTCAGGGTGGTGGCCTCAGTGATGGTGTAGGTCTTGTCACCGTGAACGATCTCAGTGGGACCGGGGCAGTAGGTGGTGTAGGCAGTGACGACCTCGGTGGTGTAGGTGACGTTCTTGGCGTGGGCGGCGACGCCAGCAGCGAAAGCGAGAGCAGCAGCGAACTTCATTTTGACGATTTGGTTGAGTTGGGATTAAATTAAGGTAACTCGAAAGTTGTATAGTTGTAGAGAGGTACTTTAACGAATGAAATTGACTAAAAGTCAAGGTATAGTAGCGAATGAATGTGTGTGGGTGAAGAGAAAGGAAAGGAAAAGATTCTGGTGATCTGGAGGACTTGAGCTTTATATTAAGATGAGGCCCTCGCTCGACAGGGACTGATAGGGAGAGGTTGATGGATTTTCTGTGTATGGGGGGTGTGGATGTGGCCCGCAATGAATCAGTGATGGAGGGCGGGGCCTGAAAGAATAGGGACTACGGAGCATGGGGGGACCTTGAGAATAGCGATTAATTAAAAATTGTACGAGCAGGCCATTCATCCAGTCTGAGAGGCCCCATGCAAATCTAGAGCGAGCGGCGAGACGAGAGTCAGGAACAGACAAAGATAGGCTCGTTCAGGATCATGTCCGTGTGGCGCACTACCAGAATGAGCTCGACAAGGATTTTTATGAGCTTGAGACACCTCTGGTTATCACAGATGCCTGCCATTCAACTACCACAGGTCCATGAGTTATTCCTTGTGTTGCTTTGCACTGATTCTCTGTGACTAAACTCCTGGAAAGCTATTCACTGAGACCAACCGTCAAGTTACTAATAGAACTGTTGAATTGTATATGCTATTTCCAGGCCATATCTTTTTATCGAAGAGACAAACTACTTGCTGAGAAATCTTCATTAACCTCTCATATTGATTGATCCATGTTTTCATTTCAATGGTCTGCCATTGTACTGTGAAAGAACACGTTCAGAGCCCTGCTTAGACAGTGGCCGTTGACGAATGTCGAAAATGTGTGGATTAGTCTCCAAAACGAGAAAGGGGTGCTTTGCTGAGAACAGCCCAGAGAACATTGGACGTGTGTGTGGGGAGGAGGCCCTTCCATTTTGCCTCGTGCTCTGGTGTGGGAACCCTGGCAAATGGGAATTCACGTCTCGCGCTCTGACAGGAATCATCACCGAGGCAGCTAAAAAAGGAACCAGTCATCCTGGATAGAGATTCAAGGGGTGCAAGAGATCTTGAAGTCGCTGGACATCTCCAGCGCCTATGGAGTATACATGTTTGACCTCCAATCTTTAAACCGAAATTACTCCCCCATATCACACCAGGAATAGACACATAATGTCAGGAACTATTGCGAGGAAGAAGATAAGGTAGCATTGCGATAATATGCTGAGTCGCTGATATCGAAGGGCAGCCCTGAGAGGCAAGAAGATTTACGTCTCTCCATAGCTATCATGGGTTGAGCTGAAGCGGACCGTCGTTCCACGTTGTATATATTCTATATATTCCGGTGGTATAACCAGAATTCCGTGGCAAAAATGGCGTCTGTCTTGAGAGCCGGGAAGTATTGATTCTTGTCAGCTTGATAATAGAGTCATACTACCCAGGAAAACATGAGTGTGATAACGAGGGCAGCTTTAACGTGCTGATAATGGATGATAGCCAAGAAAGTTTCTGAATGAGATCACTCTGATCGATCGACAAGTTTCAATACTTGCGCATCGAAGGATTTGCTGTTTAGTCTTTCTGCGACGATCCGATGATTTGACTTTAGAAATTGAAGATCAAATGGAAAGCATGGATGGACTGTCGCGTGGATGCGATGCAGCCACGCCCGTTCTTCACCAAGTAATATCCAATGCAGGACACCCATATTTTGGCCTTCCTATTCTGGGCACGCTCACTGGTCAGCTCCCCTGGCATAATGTGACGCTAATGCAGGAACAAATCTCTTCCCGCTGTCTTGCCAATCCCCTTATTTTTACAGAATTCGCTCCTGTATCCACGGCTCGAGAAGCCCCCTCCAATGAAATCGACTCATGCTTTCTGCCTCAACTGTGCTTTCATCTCAAGCTGCAGCGAATATCACCCGTTCACGTAGTAGCGGAAGCTCATCCTTATCGACCCAGGCATTATTCGCCACACACAACCATCTGGCTTGATCGCCTGGTTGGTCGAGTCCATCATGCCATACCAAAGCTGTGAACCCAATCAAAATAGGGCAGCCCGACAAGGCAGTAAATTGATAGCGGTTGACAATGTCTTCTCTGGCATTCAATGGACAGTGTCCGCAACGAACCGCCTCAGAATAGCCTTGGCTAGCTTGGTCACACCGGTTGGCCATTATCCACGCGGCAGTCAATGGCCTGGATGGCTTCCCGCACCCATATTAAGCATGGGTTAGCAGACTTGGGGGTCTAGGCTAGAAACCCGGAAAAATAAACAGAGTTCTCACTGAACCCAAGCACCAGCGAACACATGGCTGCCAACGCCACACCGACAACATGTTCAAGCAGCACAGATAGTCATGGTTTTGATGTGATCGCACATAACTTGCTGTCAAACAAGACAGTGATGTCTTAGTTGACCATGCAATGTCTCGAAGGTGGACCAGACCCTGAGTTGGCAACCTTATCGAGGTCTGTTGACTTTCCTCTTCAGGCTGCTCCGTGGTTGTCCCTGATGCTTCAAAACAGTCGTAGCCGTGCCCATCCGATGATCAAGGTCTTGACACCCACCCTTGCCATGCCACATCTAGTCTAGGGGGCCAGGAAAAACAGCGGACAGACGTAGGTGGGAGATCAGCGATTTTTGGTGTAAGCCATTCTGTTGATAGTTGGACCTGGTAGGAGGTACTACTGACGATAAGGTAGCCCGACAGCTGTGTTTGTTAGCAACCCTCCATAATTTCCTTTTGAACCACTAAAACGGCCTTTCGCTATCAGATAGCTTGAATGTCCATAAATCTCGCAGCCTTATCTTCAACCGAATATGAGAGCTCGTTCACTGCCCTGGTCGCTTAATGTCAGTATTGGGTTTATTCGAGGCGAGATCCCCTGATGCGAAGCGAGGCGATTCGGTTCCAAACTGAGCATCGAAAGCATCATCCCTGTCTCGTATTTTCCATTTTCCCCATCAACTCCTTCTCTTTGGGGTCATAGGCTTGATGGGTTCCTGATGGGTCTTTCGGCTCGGCACCTCTGTCTTGTCTTAGTTTCGACTCATATCATTTTGATCAGTTTAGTTAATGACCCACGTCTAAAGTCCACAGAAATAGGAATCGTGTCCAGGGGTTAGTTATCGGGTGCAGTCTTCTCAATTTTAATTGTCAACGACAAGCTTTTTGGTCGCTTTCTCATCTGGCAAAACTAGCAAGGCCAGGTTTTCTGATCGATGCGATCCGAGGCGTCCCATGGAGAAATCGGAAGCTTGGCAGACAAATGATTACTCTATCTTAATAAAATAAGCATTGCAGCATTCAAGTATGCAATATGTAGGTTTACGGGCCCGAAACTCTCTGCTGAACAAGCTTCTTTTTCTCAAGCTCCAATCTTGTGCTAGAGTTTTTGTCTCTATTTCCTAAATGGTGCGCCAAGATCTCTCACCATCCCTTTCTGTCTCTTCCCGCTCACACTCCAAGCAAGGCGTTGGATCTCCCGCAAGCCTCTCAAGCCCACTTTGCAGTGTCGATTGAGGAATATGAAGATGCTTGTCGATGATAAAGTTTCTGGCCATCTAAATCTACTTGGCTTGTGATATTCGGAAAGGTATACCCGGTCTTCATTTCCACCACTTGTCTTGGTCGTCAGATCATCCATGTTGGGTGCTTGATTCTGGCTGTTTCAATTCCATGCTGTTGCAACGCTTACGGCCGTAGCTTGTCGCGTTGTTATTCTTGCATATAGAAAATTTCGATCTCTATCAATCTGACCGTTCTGACGCTCAAGACTAGTAAACTTGAGGCTGCCGTATTGTTTTGTTGACATTGACGCGTATTGCTTGCCTGATTTGTTTAATATTACTTCCCCCAGACAACCAGGAAGACCTCATTTTGCTGGGTCCACTCAGTAGTAGTCAATACTGTTCGAGTCCATAGTCTAAAGAAATCCAGCGCGGTCCATCTAAGTGTTGATTCTCGCTAGCCGCGATTGAATTGCACTCGACCTATAATTGACCTGGCCAATTTGCCGTATTGGGGACTTTTGGCCTGGGTATGAAGTGCGGAATAAGAATCAAAGCCCAGGTGTGTCTCCATGGCTAAGGTACCTCTAGTAGTCTCCAGTACACTATTCAACCACTATCGGATTCATGCCCTGAGGCTTAAACGATATGACTCTTGCCGAATATCCGGATGATACGACTGGCATCACTAAAACGGAGTTATCATCGCAATTACCAGAGTATTCTTGAAACAAACACTCTACTCTGTACTCTACCTGACGATTCACCACAATCAAGCGTTAGCAATAGCCTATTTGATCTCAAGATTGAAACTGCATTTCGCCTGTAGATATACACGGGTCAGACACAATGACACATTAATTGGCCGTCTTATCAACGCTGATCCCAGCATCGTCCTTTTGGATATTGTTGTATCGAATACATATCGCAATATCTGTACTTGAACTCTATCGCATTCTTAACTTATTACTTTCTGGCATGTAGCTTTGCGAGTCACCAGCATGAGCTTTACGCATTGTTAAATTTCTGGACTTGTCCGGAATGTCTGACTGTCGAGAACTTCCGTTCAACAAACATAGTTTCCAGCAATCGAATGGATGGGAGTCCCAGACTCTAATCAATTCTAACTTAGAGGGGTTTTCTGGCGAGATCCGATCCATTCATCTTGGCCATTCATCCGACTCTGATTCCAATCACATTGCATTAGATGTGAGCGGCCGTATTAATCCCATGTTAAGCAGGGCTCTTTCACGTATTACTAATTACGCAGAGATGTGCATAATGTAATTACAATGGGCCGATCTCTCTAATTGGGTGATGTGAGCGGCCGAAAGTCCGGCGGAAACCATACATTGTCTCCGACGGGATGGCTTCCGTTCACGTCTGTCTACAAAATTGTATTAGTAATGTACGTCATTGGGTTGATGCAGGTAATGCGAAATGCAGGCATTGCTTTCCAGACTGAGCCCATGACTTCATAAGTAAACATTCTTTCACCAACGTCAACTTTAGCAGTCTAAACTTACACTTGACACAGAAAAGATGCTCGAATATATCAAGGCAGTCGGTACGAGGCCAACACTCCGATCCAGTACTGTAATGATGAACTAATTCTCCCAGATATCCGAGGCGGCACTGGCGAGCGTGATACCCTCTTTATCAACGCCGAGACGCCTAAACCTTCCGCTGCTGAGGGACAGGCTATCGTCAAGATAAAGGCTTTTGGTGTCAACCGTATGGACATCATCCAGCGTCGCGGCTTCTATCCGCTGCCACCTCAAGCACCTAAGACGCTAGGTGTGGAATTCAGCGGAATCATAGAATCTTTCGGACCCGGCGACCATGGTGCTTTCGAAGAAGGGGATGAGGTCTTTGGATTAGCTTACGGCGGTGCGTATGCCGAGTACATTGCGGTCAGCACGCGCATGCTCCTGCACAAGCCGCCTTCCATCGACTTCACCACATGTGCTGGCATCCCCGAGGCTTGGATTACTGCAACTCAGGCGTTGCATCTTGTGCTTGGCTTCACAAAGGGTAAATCCATCCTGTGGCATGCAGGTGCTTCAGGAGTGTCAGTTGCTGGCATCCAACTCTCACGCATCGCTGGTGCCTCTGAAGTATACGCCACAGCTGGATCCCAAGAAAAGCTTGACTTTATCACTTCAAAGCTCGGGGCAACAGCTGCCTTCAACTATAAGACGCAGGACTGGGCGGAGGAGATCAAAAAGACCACGGGAGGCAAAGGCGTTGACTACATCGTTGATTTTGTTGGCGGAAGCTACTTCCAGCAGAACCAGAATGTCGCGGCGCGTGATGGGCGCATTGTGCTTTTAGGCACGCTGGGCGGAGCTAAGGTTCCCGATGCTGATATTTCTCAGATCTTGTATAAGCGACTTCGTATTGAGGGCAGTACCCTTCGGAGTCGGGACGAAGTTTATCAGGGCGAGCTACGAGACCGACTGGAGCAATATCTTCCAGACTTCGAGTCTGGCAGGCTTCAGATTTTTGTGGACGAAGTCTTCCCCTGGGAACAAATTCAAGAGGCGCATAAACATATGGAAGATGCGAAGAACTTGGGCAAGATTGTATGCACTATCTCCTAGATAATGATCTTAGGCCGCAGTGTATCAGATATCAATTGAACCCATGGCATTCACCCCTCAAAATATTCCATTTGAGTATGAAAGCATGGTTTCAACCATTAGTGTTTTATTGCAAACTTCGAGCTTGTCTTCACTAACCGTGAGGGATCACTTCACTCGCATACATACATCCAACCAACCAAATCAGTAAGAAACAAATGAAAGGCACTACATGGCGATCTACACGCCTGCGGGCGAGAAAGAAAAAGGTATCAAGCTGTAAGTTAATGGGCCTTTAGCCAGTCAAGCATCTGCTCATACGCTGTAGCTTGGGCATCCTTGATTGATGAATCTTGGTACTCGCCTACTACAGCGAATCCTAAAGCAATCGTTAGTTGGCCAGAAAAGACGGTTCAAATATAAGGCAGTCATACCATGCGGAACTCCTGGATAAACTTGAACCTCGTGTTCAACGTTCGCGTCAGAGAGGCTGTCCTCTCCACCTATCCGTACGTCGTCGGGGAAGAGAGGGTCATTCTCGACACAAACCAAGCTGAGAGGAACGGTAATGTTCTTGAAATCATCAGGAACAACAGAAGCAGCATGTGCTAGAGCACCAGCCTTGATAAAAGGACCATTCCTGACACCACCACTCTCAGCATCTCTTTCAGTGGTCTTTGTCTTCTTAGCAAGCAGAAGAACAAATCTTGCACCAACACAATATCCAGCGGCATAGATGCCATCGCCCTGCTTGATCGCATCGGCGTACTGTTCTCGCGCCCCATCGATGACTTTGTGCAGGATGGGCATAACTCTCTCATCCGTGATGCGAGCGAGCCACATGTCAATGAGGAATGACTTTGTCACTTCCACGGCCTTCAACTTGAACTGCTCGAGGATGGATGTGGAGTCGTCTGTGATGGCTGTAGCACCAGGAGCTGTGTCGCCAGCGAAGAGGTCGGGCATGAGGACCAGATAACCCTCTAAGGCGAACTTATCAGCCTGGATTTGGTTGTTGGTAGACTTGATGCCTGTACCGCCCGTCAGAAGGAGGAGCAGTCGCGAAGGCGCATGAGGGTAGTCGGTGGGTTTTGAGATGTAGACCTAAGCAAGGGAGGGTCAGCTTAGAGCTTAAGGAGCTTGTTGTCCACGTACATCGACATCGTTGAGCTTAATGATCTCGCCTGTGGAGGACTGACCCGAAGCTACAATTGTTAGCGATCTGCTATGATGCTGCTCCTCGCGGCGCCATACGAGTTGGTCTGTCAGAAACACAATGCTCGCCTACGACTGGAGCTTCAGCTGGAGCTGGAGCTTGTATGTTGTCGCTGGCCGCAGGAGTTACGTGGGCGTCGCTCTCGGGAGCGCGAGTAGCATTGTCCGAGTCGGCCATTCTGAAAAACTTATCGTATTATATTCGCTTTTCCTTTTGCTTGGGAGGCAGGCAGTGCTGCGGGTTTGTAAGTTGAAAGGAAGGTGGTGTTACCTTTTGCACGTGGCACTGACGTCCTGGGTCCTGGCCGGAACTCAACGTCATATTGGAGGGGTAACTACAGCAGCGAGTTTATCAGACCTGTAGCACAGGCTTCTGAATAAGATCTGAAAGACTGAAATATTTAATCAACAGGTTATTTTCAAGGGAGTAAAATGAGGACGTCTCTGTACTAGAAGTAATTTGGTGGCAATGCCGACTTTTTATCTCAGTAGAGCAGACTTAGCAATCCCTTAACAGGAAGTCTGTTATTCATATATTACTAGTTTTATAATAGCTCGAATAAGAACTCCGTTAGCTACTTAGTTTCCAGTGTATCCTTTGTTGTGGCCAAATAGGAGTTCCCCCACCAAAAGAAAGCCATGACACTGTAAGGAGCCTTTATGATGTCTATAATAAGATTATCACTATCGAGGGGAAAGTGACTTAGAAACCCTCAATAATCATGAACTGTTATCCTAAGAGCATGGATGGCTAACCAGGAAGCAGTAATGCTTCACTGGTGCCTCTATGGGAGGTCAGAAAACTTAGGACGTCAATCATAAGTGATAAAAATGCTTAGGCAGGCCAAGCTTAAGGATTCAATATTTTAGAATGCCTCTTGAGTCGTTTATTTTCGTCCCTTATTAATTTCAAGTGTAGAATCTTCTGACCCCAAAGGGTGCCTAAAAGCAAGTAGGTTCCAGCTGGCTTTACGTAAGCCTCAACCCCGCGATTTCTTGCCACAACGCGTTTCACTCAACGCGCTGAACGCGTCTTACGTACCTTCTCGTTCACGCACTCGGCTCATCACCTCTCCAGCAGAACAAACTGAAAAGGTCTTTGCTTTAGTAACATCCACGACGTCCCCCAAAAACTGCAATAATAATGGATGCAGCTTCAGCGCTATCGCGAGGCGCACTTGAGTATGTTTTTATCATCTAACCTACATGTCGTTGCTGTCTAACTTTTGCTCAGCGTGATCTTCAATGATCCCGAGAAAGCCAGCAAGCTTTTCCCCGTACCTGTTCTGCAATGTCTCCAAGTCAAGCAGATGGCTCCTTCGGCTCAAGGAGGAGACAGGTTTCGACTTGTCATGAGCGATGGCCAGCATTACGTGCAGACTATGCTCGCTACTCAAGCCAACCACGTCGTTCACGAGAATAAACTGGTTCGTGGTTGCATTGCCCGGATCAAGCAATATACACCCAACAACCTGAAAGGAAAGAAGTATGTGTATTGCCAGATTTCATTGGACGCCCCCTAACATTCAATAGCATCCTCGTCATTCTTGATATCGAAGTTATCGAATCTCTGGGCATCCAGGAGAAAATCGGTGAACCCTATGCTGTCGACTCCAAGCCAGCTCCCCACGAGGGCGCCATTGCTGGAGGCGATTTTTACGGTGTCAAGAAGGAAGAATCAAAGACACAGCCTCAACAATTCCAGCAGCAGCAACAACAGTCGATGCCGTCACGACCTGCCATGCACGCTGGCAGCAACATCTATCCTATCGAGGGTCTATCGCCCTTCGCACACAAGTGGACAATCAAGGCCCGAGTTACCTCCAAATCGGATATCAAGACATGGCACAAGGCCACCGGTGAAGGAAAGCTTTTCAGCGTAAACCTCCTGGACGAGAGTGGTGAGATCAAAGCCACTGGTTTCAACGACCAGTGTGATGCTTTCTACGACCGTTTGCAAGAAGGCTCTGTCTACTACATCTCCACCCCTTGCCGAGTTGCCTTAGCCAAGAAGCAATTCTCTAACCTTGCCAATGACTACGAGCTTACCTTCGAGCGTGATACTGTGATCGAGAAGGCAGAGGATCAGACGAATGTTCCACAGGTGAGGTTCAACTTCTGTTCCATCCAGGAACTCCAGAGCGTGGAGAAGGACAACACTGTCGATGTCATTGGTGTATTGAAGGAGGTGGGTGAGGTTGGCGATATCACATCCAAGAAAGACGGCCGACCATTCCAGAAGCGAGAGCTAACACTCGTGGATGACACGGGCTTCTCAGTCCGTGTAACCATCTGGGGCAAAGCGGCTAACTCTTTCGATGCCCCTCCTGAATCTGTGGTTGCTTTCAAGGGCACCAAGGTGTCTGATTTTGGTGGCAAAAGTCTCAGTCTCCTCTCTTCTGGTACAATGACTATCGACCCCGATATTCCCGATGCCCACAGACTCAAGGGCTGGTACGACTCTGCTGGTCGAAATGACACATTCGCCACACATCAGAACATGGCCTCCATGGGTAATGCTACTGGGCGAAAGGAAGACCTCAAGACTATTTCTCAGGTCAAGGACGAGAACCTTGGCATGGATGATCAAGCTTATTACACCATCAAGGCGACCATCGTCTTTGTCAAGCAGGAGAACTTTTGTTATCCTGCTTGTCTGTCTCAGGGATGCAATAAAAAGGTCACACAAATGCCTGATGGCACCTGGCACTGCGAGAAGTGCGCTATCTCCCACGAAAAGCCAGAATACCGATATATTCTCTCTTTGAACGTTGCGGATCATACTAGCCACCAATGGCTGAGCTGTTTTGATGACTCTGGTCGACAAATTGTCGGACGAACCGCTGATGAGATGATGGAGCTCAAAGAAAGCGATGACAACAAGTTCATGGCCGCGTTCGAAGAGGCCAACTGCAAGAAGTTCACCTTCCGATGCAGGGCGAAGATGGACAACTTTGGTGAAGCTCAAAGGTAAGCAGCACAACACGTTCTTCATGAACTCGATTCTAACATTACTTTTGCAGGATACGTTATCAAGTGATGACTGTTACACCCTTAGACTTCAAGTCTGAAGGCACCAAGCTTGACGAATTGATCAAGCAGTATGAGAACAGCTCGCTATGATGTGCCTAAGAATCGCTAATATGGGGTCATTGGCGTGTCGGCTGACTAAAACATGTGCTCGGGGGCATTAATCAAAACACCTTTTGTGAGCACAGATGGAGAAACTTTTTGTTATTGGGTCAATGTTGGCATGACATAGAATAATGAGACAAATGATGTAGCACAAGATTCGCTGCAAATGATTTGAGACAGTGGCTTGAACAGTCAAGCTATTCAGATACTTCATAAACTTTTACCCCAACGCCTTGGTTCAATGCCGTCGTCTTTTTACAAGAGATTAGCTAAAGGGATAACTTCTCATGCTTCCAGGGCTTCTTGCCCTCTCCGTCTCCATAGTCTGCAGTAGCCTGGTAGTCGCCTCTGATCTTGTACTTGTAGATAGTCAGCCCGTCAAGGCCGACTGGACCACGAGAGTGAATCTTGTTTGTGCTGATACCAACTTCAGTACCGAAACCATAACGCATGCCGTCGGCAAGACGGGTAGCGGCATTCCAGTAAACCCCAGCTGAGTCAACCTCGTTCATGAAACGTTCGGCCTCAGCAGAATCGGAAGTCATGATAGCGTCAGTGTGGTGCGAGCCATGGGTGTTGATGTGAGTGATGGCCTCATCGAGAGAGGCAACAGTCTTTATGCCAATGGTGAGGGATAGATGCTCAGTGTCATAATCTTGAGGGATGGCGTCTTGAACCCCCTCCAGTGAAAGAGAGACAATAGCAGCCTTGCTGTGCTCGTCGACTCGGAGAGAGACACCTTTGGCGACGAGAGCGGAAGCAACAGCAGGGAAGACAGTATTCAGAGCCGAGTCCTGGACGAGAAGAGTCTCAACGGCGTTACAGGCAGCGGGGTAGCTGGTCTTGGAGTCCACAATGGCAGTAATAGCCTTGTCCTTATCAGCAGAGGCAGTGAGGTAAATGTGGCAGAGACCATCAGCATGGCCGAGGACGGGAATTTTTGTGGACTCCTTGATGTAGCGAACAAGCTCATTTGAGCCGCGAGGAATGACAAGATCGATGTAACGGTCCTGAGCGAGGAGCTGGGAAATGACATCGCGGGTTGTCACGAGCTGGATGGCTGAGTTGGGGACTTTTGTGGCCTCAAGAGCTGATGAAATGACCTTTGAGATGGCGACGAATGACTCTGTAGACTCCTTCCCACCTGCGAGAAGAGTGAGCAAATGAACCAACGTTACGAGATTTGTTACAAGTGGTAATATTACCCTTGAGAATGGCAGCATTTCCAGACTTGATGGCAAGAGAAGCAATGTTGGCGATGACTTCGGGGCGGGCCTCGAAAATGATGAGAAGGACACCAATGGGACATGAAACCCGCTCCATGATGAGATCATCATCGAGCTTTGTCCTCATCTGAATCTTGCCGACTGTGATATTGTCAAATTCATGAGTCTTATAGTGGTATCACGACTGAAAATACCTGGGTCATCTAGATCCCTCACATCTAAGATACCCTTGAGCATGTCCTCCCACTTTCCCTTCTTTCCCAGATCCAATCGGGATACAAGAGCCTGGCTGAGACCGCCCTCATTAGCACTTTTTCTCGCCAGCTCAAGATCCTTGGCATTAGCGGCGAGGATGTCGTCCTTTGAGGCTGTCAGAGCAGCGTGGATGGCTTCAAGAGCATTGTTGCGCTCCGAGGCCGGGAGGGTGGCGAGAGTAAAGGATGCAGTCTTTGCGGCGCTGGCTGCAGCCTCGGGGGAGGCGTTTGTGAGAGACATTTTTGGTCAAGATTTAAGGGGTGAGGTTGGAGAGACTGAGTGTGGTCGCAATGTGCAAGTGACTCAGGCGAGGTTATGTTTAAACCGTACCCCGCTGGTGGTATGCACCCCGCCAATGTGAGGCTCAACTGTTCTGTTACATGGTCTATATTCAAAGGTTAAGAGTTAAATAAATAGAATTTACGGTTTGTTGGTATATCTAAGTCGGGAATTCTATTCATTGCTGGTGCGTTCAGACATGAGATAATTACATTTCTTATTCTGTCCCTGTTCTCTCTGTCCTCGAATAAGTAGATAACGAATTGTTGCTTCGAGTGATACCGACTGCGATATCGGCCGAACCCAAACTTCTATAGTTAATTTCAATTGTGTCCGTAAGTCCTATTTGGTGTTCTTGGTTTACTTTTCGCTGTTTTAATTGTTCTTCCTCTGAACATTTCAGTGACTGTAACCCATTTCCCCCTGCTGGGCTTCCAGACTGAGACGTTACTATCCAGCCTCTTTTGAGCATGACTCCCAGCATGTTGTGAAAAGGGCGTGCTGGTTAATAATTATCAACTCTTTTGATTGAACATCAGCTAAATTGCAGCCGCTTGTTAGTTAGTGCCGAGGCCTGAGCCTCCTGTCGTGCAATAACAGCCTAGTCAGTAACACAACCCGACTTAGAACAAAATCATGTATTTCCACCTCACCCTCACATGCAATTCTCGCATGGAAGAAAACAAATCTTTCAGAGCAATGCCAGGTCCCACATCACCAATAACATTACCAGGCTCCATGCTATCTCCGCGTTAACCCCACACAATCCCCATATAGGTAGCTGGCAACTTATGGTCGGCACCGTCTTCGGCGTCCCCTCTTCGGTGTGGTCCCGCGGACAAGTACCCAGAGATAATAGAACTATTGGTCATAATCAGGACCGGAGTCAGGGTAGTTTGTCTTTCCTCGCAAAAGTCGGAATTGTTTGAAGTACTGGGATGGGCGAGTCCCTCATTATTCATCTCTCAGACGGAATCTTTCTTCCGCACGTAACCACCCCTGGGCTTTTATGATTCCTCTCTCGTATTTTTCTCTTTTGCCAAGTGCCTGAATGGTTTTGAATATATTGTTGCTCTATATCTTATTCTTGAGCTATCTCAGAGTTTATCTTGAAGCCCTTTCCGTCTCCTTTCCGGTCCGATAACCGCATCGTTTCGGCCGAGGCTTCTCCACATCTTCGGGCCCGGCCGCTGTAACCATGAAACCGGAAGAGAAAACGCAAGAGATTGATGATGAAAAGATCCATTTCGAGCGAGAAGATGAAGTTCGGCGTCCAGGAACTGCTGAATCCAGCTCCATCAAATCAGAACATGATGTTCAAGATACCATTGAGCCTGTGGTCTTGGGCGAACCCCTAGGACATATAGATACTCGACCATCTGTCAAACGTGCTCAGTCTAGAGCATCATCTGCACGATCTAGAACTCTTACTGTTGTTCCTAGGTCGAAAAGGCGTGGCCTATTTGCAAGATTGACGTTGGTGCCTGAGATTGCGTATCCTCCTGATTACAAGAACTCCACGAAATGGTGTCTTACCGGTATTATTGCGTTGGCCACAGCTGCTGCACCTTTAGGGTCGACTATTGTGTATCGTAAGTCGTCTTGACCACGGCAATCCAATATATAACTAACAAGAATAGCTGCCCTTCCTGTGTTGGTAAAAGAGTTTGACACCTCTGAGACTGTCACCAACTTGTCAGTCGCCCTGTACATGATATCCATGGCCATCTTCCCCTTGTGGTGGTCCTCGTTCTCTGAAGAGTTTGGACGTCGTTCTATATATGTCATATCGTTCACGCTCTTTGTCATATTCTCTGTCCTTTCTGCTATTAGCAAGAACATCACCATGCTTATCATCTTTCGTATGTGCGCTGGTGGCGCCTCAGCGAGTGCTCACTCAACAGGTGCTGGCTCCATCGCTGATTTGTTTGAAGTATTTGAACGTGGTAAAGCCATGAGTCTCTTCTATCTTGGTCCTTTGTTGGGACCTCTGGTAGCACCTATTGTTGGTGGTGCGTTGACTCAGGAGATTGGTTGGCAGGCGACCATGTGGTTTCTCGCCATTTACGGTCTGATTGTTCTTTTGATGATTCTCTTCTTCCTCCCTGAGACGCTACAACGCAAGCCTGAGCCTGCGTTGCCGATTGCTGAGACTGGGGAACTCAGTCGAATGCGTACAATGGACTCTGCCAAGGTCAAGACCAAAAATTTCGCCAAGTCTGCTCGACGTTTCCTCATCGATCCTCTGGGAGTTCTTCTATATCTACGCTTCCCACCTGTTCTCATCACAGTGCTTCTCGCTGCCATTGCGTTTGGTTCTCTCTACGTCGTCAATATCGCTATCCAGCAAAAGTTTTCCCGTGACCCATACAACTTCGGTCAGCTTTCCATTGGTCTCATGTACATCCCATCTGGTTTGGGGTACATCTGTGGATCGTTGTTTGGCGGGCGCTGGATCGACAAAATCATGGCGAGAGAGGCCCGTAAAGCTGGCCGTTACGATGAAAACGGGAAGTTGATCTATCTGCCTGAGGACCGGATGAGAGAGAATGCCTGGGTAATGACAACCATTTATCCTCTAGCATTACTAATGTTTGGTTGGGTGCTTCGTTATGGTTTACACCCTGTTGTACCATGCCTTGCCCTCTTCTTCTTTGGAATCTCATCCATGCTTGTTTTCGTAAGATGACTCCCCCTTCTATCGTGTTTCTTAGCTAACGGATTGCCATAGTCGGTCGCTACTACTATGCTCACAGAGTTAATACGTAAGCGTAGTTCTTCAGGCGTTGCCATCAATAACTTTGTTCGTAACACACTTAGTTGTATTGGTGCCATAGTTGCCGCTCCATGGATTACCGCTATCAACGTTGGGTGGGTGTTTACAATTCTCTGCATATGCTGTCTCATTATTAGTTACGTCAGTATCATCTTGCTGAGGAAGAATGCCACGAAGTGGAGGAAAACAATGGACGAGGCACTGACCCAGTAATGACCATGGCCAAGAAGTTGGAAAATAATGCAGGCATGACAAGTCGGCGTGTAGCATGATTTGCCTATATATTTAACTAAGAAAATGAGAATGAACAGAATAATAAATCTAGTTTGAAGACCATTTCTCTGTCTTGGTACATCCAACTCTACTTGCTACCTTCAAAGAACTTACCAACAGCATCAAGTCCAATATTACCACCACTAAACACGAGTCCGAGATCCCAACCCTCTTCACCGGCTTCCCTCTCTACCATTGATCTGAATTCCTCATCAAACAATGCCACCGCCAGCGGAACGCAAGCGCTGGGCTCCACTACCAGCTTGAACCGCTCAAAAACCAGCTTCATAGCCGCCAAGATCTCGTCTTCAGTGACGCTGTATATGCCCGATACCAATCGACGACCATAGATGACTGACCAAGGATGCTCGCCCACGGGCGTGCGCAGTCCGTCAGCAACTGTAAGAGTCTTAACCGTTGTGATTCGAGTGCCTGACTCGAATCCACGCTTTGCATCATCAGCACCCTCGAACGATGGCTCCGAGCCAAACACTCGAATTCCAGTACCCTCGCAGCTAAGAGCAACACCCGAGAGCATACCACCACCGCCGCATGGTGTCATGATAGCGTCCAAACCGGGCTTTTCCTTCTTGGTCCTCGGCGCCTCGTTGTCCCGTCCAGTGACTGGTGCCCTGAACAGCCTCCGCTGCCCGTCAACGACAGCATCAGCTGTCATCAATTCGGAAACCTGCTGTTGGAATTCTAACCCCATGGTTCCTTGACCAAGGAGAATATCCGGGTGATCATAGGGTGGTACAAGTCGAGCTCCTGTCTCAGCAATAACTTTTGCTGCCATTGCTTCACGCTCAGTTGATGTGCTACCGCTAAAGATAACACGGGCACCGTAGCCTTTTGTTCCAGCAATCTTCTTGGGGTTAGAGATCTTGGGCATGACGATGTGGGCTTTAATGCCACTCTCTCGTGCCGCGAGGGCCAATGCCTGAGCATGGTTTCCTACAACAATTAGACATCATCGTTGAATCATATATGTAAGGTCCATTACCAGAACTGTGTGTCACGACACCTTTCTCCTTTCCTCCTCCCTCCAACCATCCAGGTTCTTTCTTTAATCTTTCGATAGCATGAAAAGCACCTCTGGCTTTGAAAGCCCCAATACGTTGCATATTCTCGCATTTGAACCAAAGCCTCAGCACAGGCCGTGCCGGCCTTCTGCCAGCATAACGTGTTCCTTCAAGCTCCTCTGCCGTGCGAGGCGTTGAAGCTAATTCCGTGATAGTGCGATTGGTCAGGACGGGCGTGAAATGGACATATGGACTGATAAGCTTGTGAGCTTCAATGACTGACTCCCGGGTCAGTGGGGGTGTCGATGATAGGTCAGCCATGTTGGAGTGTGAATGGTGTGGGAGTTGGAACGGTTGAAATGGAGGTATATATATGTCTGTACCACAGACGGGTTGTGTCTATTTTCGAAGTTGTGCAGTTGCGGTTCTTAAGTATTTTCAACAATCTTACTAGTGGTGCTCCGGTTGTCGGCCATTCTCAACTGCCTGTTTCAGCTGATAGACAGACAACGTTACAATTTCGCCGCCAAGCAGACACTAGATGTCAATTGTCATGTTTAAGGCGTGAGCAGGCAGCCAAGCTCAAATAGATCACAAAAGAACATGAAGGAATGGAACTTCACCGACAAAGTAATAAGATAATCTAGTTAAATGTAAATGAAAAAAATGGTATTCGTTTTGGCTTCAAGCCTGATATCAACTTTTGGACCAATTTCAGATCCCCCTCAAGAGCCCAGGAAATTTTTAAAAGTACAGACAGAAAGTTCATGTGGTTCATAAAAGCCGTTTCCCAGGCATCCCATATGCATCTCTCGCTCACAAATTATCATTCAACATCATTATCGGCTTACTTCTGGTTCTCAGGTCGGAGAGCACGGACAGCCTTGCCAGCGCGCCAGATCTCAAGATCACGGATCTCCTGCATCTCAGCCTCATACTTCTCACGGTAGTCAGGCTGGCTGTTGTACTCGAGGGATCGCTTGGTCTCGGAACCATCCTTGACGGAGTCGTAGAGGGAGTTGAAGACGGGTTTCAGGGCATCCTTGAAGCGGGGGCTCCAGTCGATGGCACCACGACGAGCAGTGGTGGAGCAAGCCTCGTACATCCAGTCCATGCCGTTGGCACCGATGAGAGGGTAGAGAGACTGAGTAGCCTCCTCGACAGTCTCGTTGAAGGCCTCACTGGGGCTGTGGCCACGCTCACGGAGGACCTCATACTGAGCGAGGAACATACCGTGGATACCACCCATGAGGCAGCCACGCTCACCATAGAGATCGGAGTAGACCTCCTTCTCGAAGGTGGTCTTGTAGAGGTAGCCGGAACCGATGGCGACACCAAGGGCAATAGCCTTCTCCTCGGCCTTACCAGTGACATCCTGGTAAACGGCGAAAGAGGAGTTGATACCACGGCCCTCACGGAAGAGAGATCGGACGGTTCGGCCAGAGCCTTTAGGAGCGCAGAGGATGACGTCGATGTTGGAGGGAACTTCGACCTTGGTGAGGTCCTTGAAGACGGGGGAGAAACCGTGGGAGAAGTACAGGGTCTGCGAGGTATACCTGTTAGAGATATGTCTTGATTGACAATGAGTGAGTGGTAGTGCTTACCTTGCCCTCAACGAGCTGGGGCTTGATGGCGGGCCAAGTCTCAGACTGAGCAGCATCAGAGAGAAGGTTCATGACGATGGTACCACGAGAGATGGCCTCGTCAACATCGAACAGGTTCTTGCCGGCAACCCAGCCATCCTGCTCAGCATCCTTCCAGGACTTTCCGTTCTTTCGGACACCAACAATGACGTTGAGACCGTTGTCACGGAGGTTAAGACCCTGGCCGTGGCCCTGAGAGCCGTAGCCAATGAGAGCCAGAGTGTCGTTCTTAAAGTACTCGAGGAGCTTCTCTTGGGGCCAGTCGGCACGCTCTGTAAGATAGCGGTCAGCATGGGCTATTCGTTGGGTCCGACAGCTGCAATTGGAATGAGAACTTACCATAGACGTCCTCCTTGTGGCCAGCAAAGTCAATGGTCTTGACACCACGAACCTGCTGCTGAACAGGGCCGGCGGCAACAGGTCGGGCAATAGCACCAACGCGAACAGCAGAGCAAGCAGCAGCAACGAAAGTTCGCTGCTGGACACGGGGAACAGAAGCCAGTTGGCGGGCAGGGCCACGGATAGCCTTTGTGAAGTTGCGAGAAGCCATTGTGAGGATGTGAGGGAACAGTTTGGGGACTGAGGGGAGATTGTCTGAAGAGAGGATGAGGAGAAAGGAAAAGAAGAAGAGGCAATGGCGAGAGTAAAGGTTAAGTAGGTTTAACCTGTCACTAATTTTCTCTCCAAGGGACGTCGCTTGGAGGGGGAGACCGATCTCGGCTCGTACTGTGAGGTGGGGTTCCCTAGGTACGCTGAGCAGCGGGGATTGGTCTGGGGCTGGTGGGTAGACGCGACTTGACTGAGAGCGTATCGGGGTGAGGAGAAATGTGTACCAACGACTTTGACCTGGAGAACTCTGGAACTTGGGCAAGGATCTCTCACCTTGAGTCACGTAAGTTTCGGCCAATTAGCGGTGACTTAGTATTGTCCAACCACCAAAGCTCTCTGTGTGCGTTTTCAGATGCCAGTAGCATAAGGTAGGTAGAGATCTGACCGCCAGAAGAATGCGTACCCTAATACAGAAATAAGCAGCGATAGTACTTCAATTGACCTATCTTTGAATCATCGCATCTCTCTAAGGTCCATAGTAGAGAGCATAGCCCTAATTTGATACCAATTGCGTGGCAAAACTGAACATTTCTCGCCCACACCATCTTGAGCTATCCCAATTTGGAGCTAATGCTCTGACGGGGTAACCCTCAAAATAAATGGGCCCTCTGGCTCCGGAGAAGCCCTAGCATCCCCGAGTAGAGGGGGAAAGTATAAGCTGCATATCGTCCGACAAAACATCACGGCCGATTCAGGCGTATCGTCCAATAGGACTCTATCGAAATCAACATCACGGCTCCATACCCATGAGCGGCAACGGCAGCTGCACCACACTCGGGGTCCTTAAGCTGCATATCGGGGCTCTGTCACTTACTCCGGCTGGGACGTCAGACAAGATGGTCTAGATCTGGCTTCATATTGACTCTTTAAAACTCTACTTACTCTGGGTTACGGACTCTTAGCATGTAGATGAGGCTCAACTCAGCCCTCTAGATTCCGGCTATACTCTCGCCTCCACCTGCGCTGGCGGGATCATGAAGCAAGCCAGGCAAGCCACTTCATGTTCATCTTGACCCGTTGACCCTACGTCGGCAACTAGGGCAGCGAGATCTCCTAGCAAATAGGGCGAGCCAATCTTCACCAAGACTCCTCCCAGTATTGGAAAGGCAGGACGAACTAGTAGTTATAGATTCAGACCATCATAAACTCCAACATAAACACATCACAAGCTCGGCTTACTCCACCCCTTGTCACTGAGTACTCTCCACTGACAGCTGCCACGAATCAGAGAAACCTGTCGGAAGATAAGGGTTCCCTAATCAGAATCATGGATTCATAAGACGCCACGCGATGCTCTTTGTTCTGAAATGCTAGTCTGTGTCTCAAACAACAATTAAGTCGTTGTATCATACCAAATTTCAACGGCCTATCCCTCCAAATTCTTCATCCCTGCAACTCTTGGTATTCGTCTTATTCCCAATTCTATTTCAGAACCCTGTCATACGTCACGCCCTTAACTACTCCACCTCCCATAGCAGTTCTCACGTTGCGCTTGAATCCCTCTCGGTTGTTTCGTAGATCCTCAGCTGCCTCCTTGTTCAGCGGGTCCGATGCGTTGGGCTCGAGGAAGAGGAACTGCATTCGTGTTAGTCACTGGTCAATAATCATCTATATTTCGAATTTCATGTCTAAGCAGGAAGAAACGTCTTTCTTCCTGGACTCCATACCTGTAGGCCAACAATCACAGCGTTCAAGTTCAGCACTGGCTTCCAGTCCTCTCGCAGAATGTTCAAGCACACCTTGCCCTCAAGATCGATGTTGGGGTGATAGATCTTTTCTCGGCATCGAACCTTGGGAGGCTCATGGGGAAAGTTCTGGTTTATGGTGAAGTCGAAGGTAAAGCGGCTGCCTCGGTACATGCCCTCATCAGGGTCGATCGTAAGCACAAAGTTGAGGATGTCGTCGGGATCCGGGAACTCTGTCTTCATCGTCGATCCGAGAGAAAGTTCTGAAAGATCTGTTGCAGAAAAAGTCAGCCTCCACACCATCAAACACGCTGCTAGACATCAAGGCTGGAACGGGATGAATCATACCCTTTTGCACACGCAGCTGAGCTGCGGTTACCTTCTTCTTCTTGCCACCTGTAGCCTGGCCCTCTGCATTTTCTGCCTCTTTCTGCTCCTTTTTCTGTACTGCTATCAGCATCTGAACTTGTTGGTGATTGCTCGTGCACAACTTGCCATCGACCATATCTTCAACATCGTGGATGGAGGGGCCCAAAGGTGGGCTGTGTCGTATGCGTCGTTAGGAACGTAAAATGGGATAAGAGAAGATTGATTGCGAGACCCCAGGTATTACTAGCAGGTCTATTTACAAAGCAATGTATGACAAGGAGCGCTGCAGAAGTCTTAAAGATTGTTCATGAGGGTGTTGGACTCATTTGCGAGAAGGGTCTAGGCGTGCTTAGTAGAAAAGGCAATGATGCTTGATAAGATAACACAGCATAAGGCAGCCACACACAAGCCTAATCCTGGAACCCCACCGAAGTTTAGGCGATATCAATGGAATGACGCATCACACAACCTGCAAATCAACATAGTATCGTACCTAGAAAGGCAATGACGAAGAACAGGCAAAATGGCGATATTAACAAAAGTTTTCATATCATTCAAATGCGTCATAAACCACCAGGGGCAGAGGCCAATCTGAAAAAAGACTAAATAGAGAATGCATTTGCTCCTACTCAGATCCGCTCTGAATACCTTTACTTCCAAGGTCCTTTCTATTGTGGATGTCCCTCCACTAACTTAATTAGTCAAAACCCAACGTACGTTACATAACAAAGGTATCCGGTACAAAAATCCAGTCTGTCTACTATGACAAGTGCCGGTACTTTTCCGTACCTGGCCTCTCCAGAAAACTGCGAACGTCGAGTGCAACGTGCGTAGACACGCGCGAAGCTTATCGTCTCGAGAAACAGCACATGATACCGGTCCTGCCCAGGAACCACAAGAAGCCGATAAAACGAACGAGCGAGAGCACGGCAGTAGCGTACAGAAGGAACTGGAAGTAATGGGCCTTGCGGTCTGTGGCAGGTTCCTAAAAGAATGTCAGTATGAATTACATGTCGTAAAGGTTTGAGCAAACTTACACCCCATCCGAGGTTATCAAACTTGTCGCTGGTAATGCAAACAATGAGGAGAATATTTCCAAACAACCAGCACACAACGAGACCTGTTCGGAAAGACTTGTAACCATCCTCAACATCGGCCTTCTCGATCTCTTCCTCCTCCTTGAAAGGAGCAAGGGCACGGCGAACAGTCTGCTCGAACTGACTGTCGATATCCTCCTGCTCCTTCTCAACTTCCTCAACCACGACCTCGTTCTTCTCACCCTTGGTGATGTGGGCAGAAGGTAGTGCCTCGGCCTTGTCAGAACCCTTGGTACCCCAAGAAACATCGTGCCAGTTGTTGAAAGCATAAACCATGAGAATGTTGATGTAAGTTGACATAAGAAGTAGGTAGTAAGGGAAAGAGTGGAACATGTGCCAGGGATCGAGGTACATGAAGGAGGCAACGAAGTTTAGTCCATAGATGGTAATAAGGGCGACTAAAATGACACCTCCAGCGCTTGAGCCACCGAAGAAACTGTTAAGGAAAGCGTCGGTTGAGGCAAACGAGATCTGGTCTCCAATGGGTGTGTCAAAAGCACGAACGACAAGGTAGGCCGAGAGAACAAGAATATAACCCTGAATTAGAGCAAAGACCATGAAGGAAGCAATATAGGTGAACTTGGAACCTTTAGGTCGGTTACCCAGAGCCAGAATGAACTGGAGCATGACGAAGGCCAAGTACAGGTACTGAAGCAGGGCATTGACGACGGGTGTACCCGTGTCGCCAAATGGCCAGGCATGAACGCCAGATGTGGCATTGGGAGTACCCACAAGATCCATGATAACGGATGTTGTAAGCCAGTAAGAACCGAGAGAGAACCAGGCGAAGAGGGTGTTGAGGGTGGTATATATGAGCTGGATATGGAGGAAGAACATGCGAATGATGTTATGACCCGATTTGTACATTCGCCCGAAATGCATCAGTGAGTATAGTGTGGCAGCAAACGAACCGTTGAGCCATCGTCGACGCTGACTGATGAATTCAGCTGCACCTTCAGGCACATCGGTCTCACCCTTGGCAGCCTTGATATAAGACAAGTGCCACTTCTGGCCAGCCTTGGCGACCAGCTCGAAACAAAGAATACGATCCTCGGCCAAGAACATGTTCTTCTTGAAAATGTTCATACCATCGATACCTTTCTTACCAAGCATCTTAGACAAGGTATGATCACCATGGAAATATTGTTCCAGTGGACGGCCCATGATGGCTCGGAAACGATAGGCCGAGAAGGCACCAGGCAACACAGAGACATAACCGAAAGAAGACTCCAGAGGCTTGTCCAGAATGTTCGAAATCTTGTACTCGAAGTTCTGAACAGCAACAAGGGGGTTGAACAGCTTCTTGCCACCCTTACCCAACATAGCGTGAATTTCACCACAAGCACCTCCAAGGTCCTTGTCGTTATAGAAACCCTCCCAAAGAGCAAGGAGAGATCTGGGACTGGGCTTGGTACCCGCGTCGAGAAGAATACACACTTCAGGATTCAGGATACGGCCGAAAGCATTGAAAAGCCATCGATGCGAGTTAATCTTCTTGGTGTTCTTCTGCTTCAAGCAGAAGATCATTTGAACTGGGGGCAAGTTCTGTGAGCCTTCATTTGTGGGCCGAATAAGCTGCTGGTTGGGGGTAACAGAAAGCTGGGTAGTGTATTCGAAGATGTGAGCAACGGTCTCCTTGCCGTCAACATCTTTCTTGATGACACCATCCTGGTAAACACCAACAGTGGCAAGAACGTCAAGAGTGTTTTTGTCAGCCTTGTCGATACCATCAAAAACCAAGCATACAACGATCTTCTGCCAGGCTGGACCACCCTTGTTCCAGAAGGTCGACTTCTTCAGGTTGACGATATCGCGGATGTTCTGCATAGTGTGATGCAGTGTACGGGCGAGCAGAACCTTATCTTCGTTATAGTATGTAATGGCGATCAGTAACTCAGTGTGTCGGTTATACATGCGAGGTCGCAAATCGTAACCGTTCTTGAGTGTGAAGTCGTTAGGATCGCAGGTGGCAGCGGTATATCGCATCTTATGGAACTCCTCGGTGCCACTCTCAGCGTCGCGATACTGAGGCTGGACAGCATTCTTGATAGCACTAGGCACAGGGTAATCAATGCTCAGAACTGAACCCTGAACCAGCTTGATCTTCCGGGTTTTCGAACGGCCAAGGCCGCCACCCATCTGAGGCTGTTGTTGTCGCTCAACCCAGCTGTCTTCAGGGTCGAAGGCAGAGTCGGGGCGAGGGAATGGGGCAGCAGCATCGAGGTTGCCAAACTGACCAAAGCTGCCTCCATCACCATATCCAGTAGGCCCTTGGCCAGGCATGGTAGATGAGGCTCCAGGTGCATAGGACTCAGTGAGACTGTAAGCAGAGACCGGGCGGTCGGGAGGGGTGCGGGCGCCAAGTCGATCTTGGTCGTAACCCGAGTTTAAGAGGCCGCGGCCCTGCTCCTCGTCGTTCTCCTGAGGGGGGAGATGGTACTGCTGAAAAAGGGGTCAGACATTGCCGTCGAGCAATAAAACAGCGAACAAGAAATGTGCACTCACGCTTCCGCCTGCAGGAAGGTCCTGCAAAGCATGTCCTCCATACTCCTGATCACGGCCATTGTACGCCATGATGAATAGTTATGCTCCCGTAGGCGCTCAGCACTGTTGGGATTCTAGTCGAAGAACGTCGGATAGATGATGAGCGATAGCGATGCGAAGTGAAGATGATGTTTTGGGTTTTCTCTCGTCGAGATAGGGAGCTGAAACAGGAGGAAGGAAATGCGAATGGTGGTCACGGGCAGCCACCTTTTGAATAGACAGTAGCAGCTTAGCAGCTCTAGTACCTTAGCCCCAGCAACAGTCAACGGATACAGTAGGAAACTCGAGGCGCCAGCCTCAAAAGAATGGTGATAGTTGGGGCGGGGGAAGGATAAGGAGGATGGAATTGAGGATAGGAGGGAAGAAGAAGGATGAAGGCAAAGAAGAAGGCTAGTGGCAGGGTTTATTTTTTTTCTCCTCTCCTCTGCGAAAATGTTTTGATGAAGGGCCCTGGGAACGAATCTCGTTTTGCTCCACGACTGGGCTCACAGTTTGAGGACGAGAAGTAAGAATAGGGGACTCATCTCACGCTAAGGCTGCTGAGCCACTCCACTCCGCCATAACTTGGTACTTGGGGTGAGGATCCATCCCATCTCCAGCTGCCATCCCTGTCAAGAATCAGATACCCGCCCTCTAAGAAACGAGAATCTGACTGTAGTGCATTTTGGGCTCAGAGTCCCCAATAGCGACTCTCTCATTAATTGAGGAAAAATGCGCAGATATCCTTTGTCCTGGCTGAGCGTTAGTACGGGCATGCCGCCTAAGTTTACTGGCTTTCTGCACGTTAAAGATTATGCCATGCAGTGGCCACGGCAGAACAAACTCAAGAGGCTTGCGGCTGTAAACTACCTACACTGTACCTATATACGTGTAACTGGCTACACTATACGGTGCTGTGAGATCAGCTCGTCAGCATTAACCAAAAGCCCAGCCAGCATGTCAGGATTGAGAGGCGGCTGGTCCTCCCGCAATTCTCATAATGAGGGCTTCAGCCACCACAATATCTACATTGGTTTGCTCACCGTTCAAGCGGTCTCTCTTTTTTCCACCCCGTCTTACACTTTTAGCTGGAGCCAAGTTCCATGAATTGAGGAACCAGAGTGCCACAGAATATGGAGACAACTAACGAAAGGACCCCTGGCATTTTGCATTGCTGTCCATCCAAGGCCCATGCTGCTCGCAGGAGATGCCCGATGCCTACATAGTAATAAGCTGAGCATTGTCGGATTTGCATCTGCGTTTGCTGCTCGGGCCTGGCGCTTACCGCCTGCTCAGTAGTGCTAACTGTGTTGCACAGTACTCTGTTGTTTCTTTCTGCGGGAGATAAACGCAAAGTTCCAGAAGCCAAGTTAAATACCATTTGATTCCCCCTTTCCTTCAAGCGTCGACTTGCCAGAAGATCGTCATCCCCTTTATCCAGCCACATGCCCTGAGCATCGTTGTGCGGTACATACAATGGTCCCTAATTTCCCACCAAAGGTGGGCACGGGCTTCACAGTCTGGTTCCCTCACGAACTTCCAGACCAGTAAACCATCATCTTTAGGTTGAATGTACCCGCACCTAGCCCTGTTGGCTTACGATCCTTTCCCCTTGACCTCAGCCGCTGAGCCTACTGCAACGCCTTGTGCAAGCCCGCTCACCTGCACGACTTAGGCCATGGGAGTTCTCCAGACCCGTCAGCAGTCAGATTTAACCATGTCGTGATTCACTCCTTTGATGCTTGGTGCTGACCGCCAACGCACAACAAACAAATGGGCTCCGTTTCTCAACAAAGAAGTATGTGCTTGTGTTACTCCCCCTCTCAATCCCTCCCTATCCTCGTTCTTTAAGAAGATCCAATTGAGTGACATCCAGACGGTTGCTGTGCGGCCAACCTGAGGATTCCTCCCTTGCTGAAAGTCACTTGGCTGAAGTACCTGGTTGGGTTAGTCTTTGTCCGAAACACGACCCAGGATTCTGCCACAACAAATCACATTTTCTAAAAATAGCTGGTCCTATCTTGGCGACTTAAAATTAGCTTGAATAAGCCGACAACTGACTGGTTTTGCTCAGCCTGGCTAACTGGCTGGTGAGGAGGGCGCGATGATGATGGGGCGCAGACAGGGTGTTTTTGTGGTGAAGTTGTTCTTGTCCGTTGTCTGTCCCATTCAACGAAGAACCTGCCAGTTCCTCTCCGTCCCGAATCCGACCCAATTTCGGTTGAGCTGAATACAATATCTTAATTGTCCGACACTCTGACTGCATCTTTGCTGTAAACTCTGCAGACAAAACCACCAAGAGGCGGGCTATGCACCTCAGTTGTTCTCATCCGAGTCAACGTCCAATCCAATGGCTTACTGAGTCGTTTGTGCTCACATCAGCTGCCAATTGATAAAAACCTCCAGCTTGCCAACCCTACAGGTCCAAGTATGCGTCTCAGGACTATCGAGGCTTGTTGGGACTGTTTGCATTTGCTACGTTCGAGCTCCTTTGAACATTTATTACTTGGTCAGAAATGATCTTGAATGTAATGTAGAACTCGCTGTTGAAGATCTTGGCGGATGATCACCACATAGTCAAACTTTCATTGTCGACGGCCATCCATACCCGCACGGGTACCCGTACAAATAAGGGAATTTGCTGATAAATGCTCCAAAGGGACATATCATTGGCTATCATTTAG